>OZ010669.1:61842889-62442889 GCA_963932185.1 Troglohyphantes excavatus | reverse complement strand
AGGAAAGTTTTCTAAATTCAACAGAGCCTTGCTGTGGCACGTAAGTTTAAATTTTTCACCAATTCAATTTTTTTTAACTTGCACGTATTTTTTTTAAAAATAAAAATGGTTTTAGACAAATCATTTTATTTATTTCAGGCATATACAAACAACAGGAGATATTGGTAACTTTACTATCATCTCTTATAAAACAGACTCTAAAACTAAAGAAAGAGTGCTACGGGCAGTTACTGGAAAACAAGCCGAAATGGTTAAAGCTTATGGTGATATATATGATAAAGAATTAATGCTCCTTGAAAAGCATGTTGAAAGTTGTTTGGAGAAAACAAAGGTAAATTATTAATATTCATTGCTATAGTAAATTGTTTGATATTCTCACAGGTTTATTGTTAATAATATTTAATTTTTTTTAGATTGATTGCTTAGAATTGCAGGACTGCTTAAAAGAAGTTAAGGTTGCAAAGGTAAATATGTTTTTCCTTAAAAATATATGTTTGATTTAATAGTCTGAATTGCTTAAATGCTATCAAAGAACTGTATCCAAAGATTACTTTTTGTAATATGTTTGTTTATGTTGTTTGTTAATTTATTAATGAAAATATTATTTCTCAAATTGGTCATTTTCTGTATGCAAACAGGGTGGTAACATAACCTGGAAATCAGGGAATTGTCATAGAAATTTTTAATTCTGGAAATATCAGTAAAAAGTCGGAAATTTTCAATATCTTACAAAAAATCAGGGAATTTTTCAAATTTGGATCGTTAAAACAGAAATTATCTTCTGTTATGCCCTCCATTCTGGGTAATTTAATTGTCAATATTTCCTTTTAGTTCTGAATAAGATTTTTTTTTATCTTCTGTTATGCCCTCCATTCTGGGTAATTTAATTGTCAATATTTCCTTTTAGTTCTGAATAAGATTTTTTTTTAAGAAAGCATGGTTATGCGCATCTTTGTATTTTCGGTTTTATTTTTGTAAAAACGTGAACCGCTGCTGGAGGGAGAAGCAAAAGCAGAGTGTGTTGGACCTTGAATTGTAAGCAACATGTGACGAGCTAATGAATATGGGATTTATAGATGAATTAAATTGTTATTTTAACTGACAATAAGTATTGTTTATAATTTTTCATTTATAATGCAATATATTTATAGTATTACTGTAGCGTGGATACTTTGTTTCTACACAAGGCATGTAATGCAATATTTCTTAATGTAATTGTAAAATCAGGGAAATTTTTGTGACACATCATGGAAATATCAGGGACCCTGCCACCCTGGAAAACATTTTAACAGATTGTTATTTAAGGGATAAACTTGCCAAAACTCTCTTTGAGATACAGAGAAGCATGGAAAAAAAGTTTCTAATGAAATTGTATTTTGGGAAATTTTAACCAAAGTAAAAATGTCCTAAACTAATAAAAAATCTATTCATTCTGACTGGCTTAAAATATTAATCAAAAAGATACATGGCTTAAAATGAAGATAAAAGATAACACTAGTTTTCAGTTTGGTATATTTTTGAAAATTCCAGACTGGGAAAAATAATTTTAACATATATATTACCATTATTATTTTTATTTAATAAATGGCATTAATATTTCTTTGATTAAGATAATTTAAGCAGAATATTCAAAAACTTTGTGAAGAATTAAGCTAGTCTTCTATAATAGCGTTTAAAATGCAAATGACAACAAGATTTTGAAAAATTCTACCTATTTAGTAGATAGTATTGGAAAGTCTGTAGTTTTTTTGTGTGTGTTTAAAAATCATATAAAACGTGAACAAGGGGATAATTTTGCTGCAAATTTTTATTAGATTTATTTTTAAAACTGCAACCATAGTTTATTTAATGGAAATTTTTTCAATTTTCCATGTTGAGTTTAATCATTCCTAGTTTTGAAGTCAGAACCTAACATTAGGGAAAACTAACTTTCCTTTTGTGGCTGAACTTTTTGTAACCCTTTTTCAGGTGTTTCGTGAAGGGGACCTTCCCCTTCTTTTGTTTCGTGACCATCAAAGTAAACTTTCAGTGCTGACAAGTATGATCACTGATGCCACTGCTGATTTTGTTCAAGCTGGATTTCAGAAGGTAATCCAGATTCTTAAAGAGGCCTCTGTGGCCGAGTGGATTAAGGCGTCAGCTGGGAATCCGAGGGTTCCTGGTTTGAACCTGTGCGACGGACTTGACTAAGAATAGTAAAAAAGTAGTGATATTGCAATCGGTGGGTTGCCAACTTCGCTACCAAAATACTAGAATGTCGTCCAGAACATCCACAAAAATTAATGATGTTAATTACATGATAAATCTGATCGGGGTCCAAAGTCCCTACGTCTATTGAAGGCGTTGGGTGCCAGCTCAGGTATTGTCCTCGTCATCTGACCATGGTTAAAAAATATGAGGCATCGTTCCCGGGTCTTCCCTTCGAGATCCGTCGTCAATAGCCCACTGTGCAGCTCTAGTGCGACGTTAATTAACAAAACAAAACTTTATTTTAAAATTAATTTAATGTGATATAACTCAGTTTACACCAGTCCTTGAAAATCTTCAAAAATGCTTAACCATCTTGTTTTTAATAACTTCAAAAACACTTGAAAAATCTTGAAATATAAGATATCTTTTGTTCAAGTGGGATTCATCTAAATTTTTATGACCAAATTTATTTTTTTAATATATATTTAAGCAACCTGCATAAATAAAATTTTCTACTTTCATATTGAACAATGTTCTTTCAATTCAAATCAAGTGCTTTCAATTTCTTAAAAGTACTTGTATTATCCTTGAAATAATAGAATATATGAAAATAGTTAGAATAAAATCCCATAGTAAAGGCTTTGGGTGAAAATATTTTTTTAAAAATGGCATTTATATTTTATTTACTTTACAAAAATAACTGTTATTACTTTGTACAAAGTAATAAGATGCTCATTAAGACATATGTATTGTTGTAAATGTTTAATTTAAAGGTTTTTAATAATTATAGTAATATTTTATCGTATTTCATATCTTAAATAAAACAAAGCTTTTGTATTTGCCTAATAAGACATAAGATGTGGACCCCATTCAAGAGATTTTTTTAAAATCATAATATAATTTTTTTCAACTTTGACACTCATTTGCAGTTTTAAAAAAAATATTTTTTATGATTCATTGAAAAAGCAAGTAAAATGAAAGCATTAAAAGTCCTGAAATTGACATAAAAAATAAAAATGATCTAAAATGTTGGGTCATGCAGAAATATTTCGTATTTTCTTTAAAAGTTAGGGAATACTTTTCCAATAATCTTGATCAGTTGTGCCACATAGTATAAAAAACTTCTATTGTTTCTCTACAGATACATTAGTACAACTTTCAAATTTTGTATTTGTTGTACTTTTAACCATATTGTAGATGCTGAGCTAGATTTTAATAGGAGAATTAATACCCATTGGGCAACAATGTATTTTACCGTACCGCATGAATGCATACAATTTGGAAGAAAGGTTGAGAAAATATTCTTCCTTGGCTATGTGACGCACAAGAATGTTTAAAACTGCTTTTTTCGGTGCCTTTTGTTTTCTTTTTCTTCTAAGTAAGAAAGTAAGTATGGTAAAACGTTAAATGTGTAACATTTAATGTATTTTTGACAGCCAGAAATGCATTCTTAAATCTATGCAAACCTATGTGAATGGCCTATTTTTTCTGCCTATGCTAAAAAAAGGTCGTAAGGTGGAAGTTGGAAGTTTTTCTATCTTTGCTCATAAAGGAGTAAAGTAGTCAGCTACGCTTAGTCCTCGCTCCAGTGATAGTCTAGCTCAGTGGTTGTGGCTACATTATTTTAACAAGCTTCCTTTATATTGTGTTTTATTTGGTACATATGTATTTAATTTCTGTTTTTTTTTTTATGTAGGTGAAATCTGAGATGGAAAATGTGCTGAAGGAATTCTCAGACAACGAGTTCATCGTTCACAAGCTGTCATCCGTTGGCGATGGAAAGAAAATAATCAATTACGCAATAGAGAACTCCAACAAGCCTTGTCTTTATTTTGTAAAAGACGGCCACAATTCTATCATTTGTTCCTGTAGCATACCAAAGGTAACTTTTTGTCAGCAATCCACATTTTTAACTGTTGTTTTTAGCATATCCAAAATAATAAAATTCAAATAAACATTTGAGTGTGAAGTATAAAAAATTCTAAAATATTTTGTTTTCAGAACCTTGTTAGTCCAACATTTTCTGCCCTGCTCTGGATCAACCCAGTTGCTTCTGTACTGGAAGGACAATCAAGGAACTTAGCTAAAGACCCTGAATTACTGTATTCAGTTGTGTCCAACAAAATCGAAAGGGTGGATGATGCCATTAGTATAGCCAAAGAATATGCAGCTTCTCATCTCGTAAATAATCATCATGTAGGTGTTAAATAAATTATAGTTATTTATTTTCTAAGTGTTATTTCTTGTAAATGGTTTAAAAAGCATGTATAATATGGCAGTTATTTTTGTCTAGTGTTACAATCTGCAACCCATAATCCTTCTAAATATATATATATATAGTTTCACAATTTAGTTATTTTTTTAGATTGGGCACAAGTAAACACAACCTGAAAAAATTAGGTAATCTAATTTATATGAGTAACCTAAATGCAAAAGCACTTGTATCCAAAAGTTCAAAAAATTAGATTTTGGTATCAATAGGTACTTTATAACTTTGGCTTTTTAATTTTAAAACGTAATAAAGGATAGAAAAAAAAATTATTAATAAAAATTCAAAAAAGTCACTTGGAAGCAAAAGTAGGTATTTCCACACTTTATACAGATGCAACAGCAGCTATATCCAGCAAATATGATTGCCAATGAAATTGATTTCCTATTTGTTGGAAAGTGGATATAGAGACATGGTTTTACATCTTGAAATATATATATGTATGGCAGCGCATACATTTGAAAAACCAGTTAAATCCTTAATCCGGTTGCAAAAACAATATATGTGAAAATTAAAATTTAGATAATAAATTATTTTATTATCTGAAATCTTGCACATTTTAGTGAAAATTATATTTTTTCTTCCTTCTTACAGAAAAAAAAATTATTGACAATTACTAAATTTTGAGTTTTTTTCGATTTACTCCAAAAAGCTTTTGGTGCATATAGATAGTTGCTATTGCATCTAGACTATTTACGTTATATACACATATGCTGTGATTGCGTTAATTACATATGTGCTGTGATGTTGAAAAAAATTAAACAACTTTTTACTAAAACTAAATATTTATTTCCAGAAAATGAATTCTTGCTGGTATGCATATACCAATTTATACAAATCTTGAGTTTATCTAAAAATCACAACAAATCTATGCTTTTCAGGTTACTTCAACATTTATATACATTTTAAGTCTAGTAAACATTAATTTCTATATTCTGGAAGTAATCTTTAAACTCTTTATTGCTTACTCTATTATAATAAAGTAGT
Organism: Troglohyphantes excavatus; assembly: GCA_963932185.1. NCBI lineage: Eukaryota > Metazoa > Arthropoda > Arachnida > Araneae > Linyphiidae > Troglohyphantes > Troglohyphantes excavatus. The sequence continues at coordinate 62,437,443 of OZ010669.1, read as the reverse complement.
GTTTTTTCTGCTGATCAACTAAATTAGTTGAGGTATAGTGTTTTGCTTTATTATAATAAAATACATTTTTAACTTTTATAAAATTGCTTGCGATCCACCGTTACATTTATATCCTGTTTCCATTTTAATACTAATTTGCAAACATTATTGTGTTTCAAAACTGTTTATAAACATAAATATTTTGGGAAGTGTCCTTTTTTTTTCTTCTACCGTGGGACCGTTCTTTTCTTGTGGGGCCGTGGTCTAAGTTTCAGGTAATATTGTGTTGCTATACCTTTTATATTAAAATAAAATTGTTTTAAAATAATTCATTTCATAGTGCTGTAGTAGTTTTAACTCTAGTTCAGGCGGCTTTAAGACAAAATTGCTAAGGTCTATTTTTCATTTCCTTCCATTTTCTGTTAATCTAACTTTTCTCAAAACTAGATATTTTGTTAGTCTATCTACATCATATCAAAGTCTAAAGTTATCTACCACTTTCGTCTTGACAAGTGCCATATCAACATGTAAAAACGTCGTATTGCTTTTACCATTCTTACGGGAAACTAAGAATAAATTTTACATGACCATTTAACTCAACAATTTAACTTTGATGTAGGTTAGTCAATTTTATGTTGGCAAATTTTATTTTATGACTTCAGATCCAGCTGAAATTATTTATGATTTCTATTAATCTTATATATATTATATTGTCACACTAGTGAATAGATAATTCCATAGGAAGATTAGAGTATTACATGCAATTACATATGTACTTTATATGTAATTGCATGTAATACTTTAATCTTCATATGAAGTTTTCTAGTTGTAGCAGTAACAACTATCATAGCATCAATAATCATAGCAACAAAATATATTATCGTTAATTATTCAATATATTAATCAGATATTGTTATAATTTGTGATTATATTTTATCCATATTTCATTTTGAAATTGATTTTTCAAAGCATATCAACAAATCAAATCTGACAACAATAGAATTTGACATATATCTATTCTACTCTAACTAATAAACTTTCAAGCGGTTTCTGTTCCATCTCAAAAGAAACTGTTCCACACTGCATTTTATTTATTTTTTTGCGCTCAGAATCGCCAAAATTAGAATTTGTGATTATTCTATGGTCTTTTAAAATGTTCTTCCCAGAATAGAATTAGATGAAATGTTACATTCTTTATGCAAAGAATATTTTCAATAATAGATTTCCTTATTCTACTTTAACCTGCGGCCTTTCAACAAGTGGTTCTGTTCGAAGGACAGCTCAGATTCCATCCGATTATCCGTTCTTAAAATCTTCCAATGGTTACTTCTTGAGATCTCTTTCAACCGAAACTCTTCAAGTGAATCTTGCTCTTCCAAGAACCTCAGATTGCATGCTAAATTATTTGCGTTTCCCTCAATACAACCTGGCATGCGGCGACATGGAAAGGATGCCAAAAGTGGTGCCAAGCGTGGATATAATGAAAACCCACAGCAGGAACCTGTCGATGATCAGAGCCACGTGCTGCCATTCCGATTTGATTTTGTCCCTTCTGTCTTGCTCTGTGGTGCGAGCCTCGTTCCTTTCTATCGTCTGGTAGACTTTTTCGAGGACTTTCAAGAACTGGATCTCGAAGTTCTCAATGGGGCTCTTGATGGACCTGTGCAGGTTTGTGACGCAGTGGTTGCCGCAGTGGATTTTGGGGGAAATGCCGCCATTTTCGCAATAGTCTCGTTCCGGCATGATCTTCGGATTGGGCATTCTGCAAAATACCTGTAATTAAAATAGAAAGAGAAACATGTTTCGAAATGATTGCTAAAATTAAGTATAAAATTATTTATTGGCACAAAACGAAATTGTTAATGTTAATAAAACCTGATTATTAGAGATCCATTTAAAATTGTAATGGTAAATGGAATAGAATCAGGTATTGTACTTTTTCGATTTTTTTTTAAATTTTCTAATCTCAGAACTTCGTTTTTTTTGTTGTTGTTTTTGAATTTTTAGAAACCATACTTTCAGATTTATTTATGGTTAGAATTCAGCCAGGATTTTAATTTCAAGCGCGTTTTATAATGTTTATGTATTTGCAGAAATATAACGTGTGTTTCGTGAAATTCGGTGAAGGAGAGAGAAGCGTGAAAATAGGCATTTCATCACTTTCTTTGCAGCTCAGCTGATAAGAATATTGCAATTGATGATCTTCTCGGGGAAATAACATATTTTATCATCCTTTAAATAATTTTATTTAAAGGACAAATCCACGCAGGAAAAAAAAACACGTTTGATCAGTGTTGTTCGATTATTTTTTATTTTACAGTGGGGACATTTCATTACCAATAGACTTTTATCATTAGAAAAGCAATTCGTTTGTTAACTTGCACAAAATTAATGTTTAATCTAGAAATTTTGGAAAATTCACAACAATATGTTAAATGTATGAAAACTTGCGATCTTCTTCAAATTACGATCTCACTCGAAATTTAAGATGATTATAACTCTACAAATGCGCTACATTTTTTTGCAATTGCTGATTTGTAACAGTTTGGCGATTAAATCTTTTAGAAAACCATCTTTATTCTAAAATGTTAGCCTGTTAAGCATTTTAACTTTTGTTTAATTTAAGATACTAAATTCCCCAATTGTCACATGTTCAGTCAATCTATACTTCTTTGCATCAGGATAATGAAAACTTAGCAAATGGCGCTCTGTTGATAATTTTTTCATTTAGTGAATACCTCTGAATGGTAGAAATTCATTAAGTGCGATCTGCTACAACGTTTGGGAAATATTTTCAATCATTTTGCATCTGATAAATAAATGCTTATTTTTTTTCTATTTTCTAGTTCATCATGATTTGCATTGTACTAATAAACAAAATTGCTTAGCATTTTTTTTTATTTTTCAAAACTATGTTTTTTTACAAGTTGGAGACTTGCTTTTGTGTAATGATAATGAGTATATGAAAAGCACCATGTTTTTTCAGTTTGGCCTGCAATTATTTTAAGCATTTGATTTCAGTTACAATTCTTTTACATGAGTTTTTTTTTAATCGATGCGTTATTTGTAACTCCCCTCTCTACTCTTCGGTAGAAAAATACACAGTTTTTACTGCTCTGTCAGTACCACCCCTTTAGAATGTAGTTAGCTAAAAATTATAAAAAATGCAAAACATTTTCCCTTTGACTAATATTCTTACACGAAAGCAAAAGATAGACTGCTACATACAGTCGATTGAACAGCTCCGTTTGAATGCGTCTGCCATGTGAATGCAGTGATTAAATTTAACCCTCTGCACTCCAAGAACTCTTTGCGTTTTCCGTTCTTTCTACGGAACAGTTATTCATCCTTATGTTCTTTTCCCTACAATTTGTTATGTACATAGAAAAAAAGAAACCTAATCTGTTTTGGATCTGCAAAAGAACGAGTTGAAAAAAATATCGATGTTTTTAAAACACAAGATCATGCTGTTCTCGTTTATTTGAAAGAACAGGTAACCAAAAGAACGAGTCGTTATGTTGGCAAGCTTCTTACGTTTCTATGTCGTCTGCTTAGTATTGAGTGTGAATACCGCTTTAAATTCAGAATTCAAAGCTATTTAGAGACAAAGATGGTTGTGAAAATTCGTGACAATTGATCAATAGGTCTATGGCGTATGTTAAATCCCCATTTTTGATAAATGCATGTCCCCTTGTTTGACAAATGTATGATCCTGTATTACTGAATACAAATGCGTGGAAAGAATGCAGAACTTGTAAATTGAACTTGTATTTGGTTATATCCTCCTAAATCAACACCACCTAAAGTGAGTGGTCTTTTCACTCCACGTTCGACGTCATTATAAGAAGTGGTACAACCGGTATTTCGTTCTTTTGGGTCAATGAACGACGGCGAAAGAAGAAAAGAACCGGTTTCTATAACTTCTTATGATGACATCGTGGATCGAACGAGTAGTCACGAGTAATGCCGCGGTCAAAAGCATAGAGGAACCTATACTTCGCCAAGCGTTTTTCGAGGTTGATTTGGCGAATAATCGCGAAATGAAATCACCCATAATGCCAAAACATCTTAGATCCTTTTTCAACTTCAGGAAAATATGCATTGACCCGTGTCTTTTGGAATGTATTTGTACGATTCGAGGATTTAGGGTTAAATAAACGTATCTAAAAAAATTTTGGGGGAGGAGAGTTACAATGTCCAACTTACTCCATTTGTGGTGTCTGGCGTATTCGGAAAGTCGACACGTATACAAAGAGCTTTGGCCAGAAAACCAAATACGAATTTCTTTACTAGTTTAGGCACTTCGTTGCCGTGAAGCCCTCTGTGGTGTATGTTCAGTGTGACCACAGACATGGCGGTTGCCAATGAGACGAGCGTCATTACGACAGCATAGTAAAGGCCTGCAATGAAAATTGAGCATATTTTATAACGCCGTGAAATTGTTTTAAATGTATTGCTTTTCCTAATTAATAAACTAAAAGCAGGTTTTAATATAAGCTACAAAACACACACCTTAAGTCAAAATTGGTAAAGTGTCTGTATATAGGTTATATTGCGGTTAATACATTAAGGATTCACTGTTTAAGATTGTGTGGTGTGCGCCGACTGAGCGATAATTCGCCAAGTCTCTTCGGCAACCACAGGGTTACCTCTAGGAGGAACCGGACTAAACAGAACGAGATTTGATCGCGAACATGTCGCACTTAACCCGTAGCTCACTTGAATAAATAATATACTAAATAACCTTATGGTCATTATTAAAATTAAACTATGTCACCTCATTGGCGACCCGGACGTGATCAATGGCGACCCGCAAACGAAAAAAAATTAATTAACGCAAATTAAAAAGAAAATAGTGATTCCCGATCGAAGAAAAAACGATATTCAACGGCGAGTTCTTCTGAAAAGCCGCTACGGGGAAAACCAATCTGATGGAATGGGGGTTCCGTTCGATTCCCGAAGAAGAAAAAAAAAAGGGAAGAAGCAGTGATGGGACGCAGCAAACAACCGGCGATGTTTTCAAGTCTGGACTATTCACACAAAGTGTATTCCCGCATCGGAAACAGAATTTTGCTGTTCCATGTTCCAGAATTTTGCTGTTCCATGTTCCAGAATTTTGCTGTTCCAAGGAATTTCATGTTCGGCCCGGTAACAACTTCCCTTATCCGCGGAAATCGTGAACAGTGGATATTAATGCTTTCGATGTTTGCCTCACGTTTGTTTCAAAATAATGAACTGAACGAAAGTGAGCAGCAATAAAATTTTGGACATATCAATTTTAAACTTTCGGAATTTCTGTTTGGACCTAGACAATCGTTTTTCAGGCAATGGACTTTTAACTACTGGGACTAACAACAAGGAAAATTCTTACGGACATAACCGCAACAAGCACCCTCACCTAAAAGAGCCCAATCCCGGCGAACCGTGTGAAAATGTGCACAAGGAACACGATGATGTAGCCAGCATTCTGACCACCCAGTTAGCTAATGCACTGAACCGGCTCATCATATCTCCGTAAATATTGTTTCTAAACCATGTCTGATAAATTCCCGAAATTCGTCCAGTGTTATTAACCAGCCTCGTTAAAAAAAAAACCGGTTATGTCAAACAAGTGTTCAAACCATCTGAAATTGCAGAACCCTAAATCCAAAATGTTGATAATATTAAATGCTGTTCTATAAACGAAAAAAAAAAAAAACACTGGAAAATTCACTTCTGTAAACAAAATCTCAAATGTAAATTCATACTTTTCAAAATGTTTAAGTTATTATATGTGTTTACAATTATTATTTTATTTTTACATTAAATTTGTGCTAAATAACGATCCCCCGATAATCTGGAAACCCTGAAAGTTGGGAATTTCAACTTCTAAAAACCCCGAGTTAGGGAAATTTATGCCGAAGAAAATTAATATTATCATCAAATGAAAGCTAGGGAAGATTATAAATTGCCCAACTTGTAAGATTATATTTAAATTAGACCTCAGAACGGACACTGCATTGGAATATGTGTACAAAAATGCAATGCTTGTGGGAGAACTGTTTAATATTACCTAAATATATATATATATAAAAAAGATAAAAATGTCGATAAGTCGTAATTGGGAATTTTCAGCACTGTTGAGTTGGGAATTTCGAATAGTTGAGTTGAGAATTTCGATTCGTTAAGTTGGGAAATTTCTTGTTTCAACCCCCCAAAGTATTTTTTTGTGTAACGGCACTGCCTGTGGGGGTGTCATACCTATGAGGGGCACGGTGTCCGAGGTGGGCGGCATGCTCTCCCCAATGACCATGAGGAAGACGGTCATGGAGAGGAGGGTGGTGATGCCCAGGGTGACCTTCTCCCCCGAGTCCGAGGGCATGTAGAAGCTGAGCAGGGCGATCCCCGTGATCAGCATGCACGGCAGGATCAGGTTGAACACGTAGAACAGGGGCCTCCTCCGCAGCACGATGTGGAAAGTCACGTCCGGATAGGGCTCCTTTGGCACAAAAGACAAACAGAAAAAACGATTTTATAGAGTGGTTCCTCCTTGGTTCATATTCACTCAGGTGTAAGGTGACCATTGGCTGAGGTCAGTGTACGGATTTCCTGCGCTGTCTCCCCTTTTCTTTGATTTAGAGATGGATGGTTATGGTACATTTCCAAATTCTTCTAAATATTGTATTTTTTACAGTATACATTGCCGTTATAAGTTAACCTTTTGCACTCCAAGAACACTTTGCGTTCTTTTTACGGAACAGTTATTCCTCTTTATGTACTTTTCCCGATAATTTTTTTTTGCTCATAGAGGTACACAAAAGCATAATCTATCAAGTTGAAACAAGAACGTGTTTTTTTTTAACGCAAGATCATGTTGTGCTCGTTTATTTTAAAGAACAGGGAACCAAAAGAACTGGTCGTTCTGTTGGCACCTGAGAGGTGACCAGAGTGCAAAGGGTTAAAAGACATTATATCCAAATTTTTTAAGATTCATTTTTTAAGCTTCTCCGATTTGTCCTGTAAAATCCATAAATCAATTAAAATGTTTAGTTGTGTGTGAAATTTATATTGGTCCTAAGTCTTGTTCAAGCGGCGCTCACTGTATAGAAAGATGAAGAGCACGTGCTTTTTACGTCACAAACTGAATGCTGATTTCAGTTTCTGAGTGTGTCGTGGCAAAGTTACGATTCCGCTTTCTTTCGCTCCTTTTTGCCTGCAGTTCGTGACGTAAAAAACATGTGCCATACGGCTTTCAATACAGTAGGCGCTAGTTCGAGGCAGATTTTGATAAAAGAAGGCCCTAAATGACAAGTAAATATAAAAAAGGCCCTAAATCCGTGCTGCCTAAACGTAGAACTAATTAGGACGTTAAATTTTAGTGAAAGGGGGAAAATATAACTATCACCAAAATAAAGTTTTGTACATACAAAAAACTACTTTTAGACAATAAAAGCCTTTTTAAAGTATCAAAACTTTGATGCAGGTTTTTCTTATCTCCTCTAAAGTTTTGCTTTTTGGAGTTAGTACCTTCTTTCTTATAATGGCAGTACAATCATGCATCTTAAGACTTATGGATTGTATGATTTAATATAAAGGATCCAATATAAAGTATTTGGTGTACTATGTCGGAGCACCGCCAGGAGGGTTTTACATGAAGTGTCATTTCAGCATATTATAGAATAGGGATTGGTTACTAAAAGAAAATCGCCAACGGAAAAAACATAAACAATCGGATCTGTCGAAAGATATGGGTCTACATCCACTTCCCATTAAATTTCCCTTTTCAAAATTGAATAAGGCGTAGATTTTCCCTTTGAAAATAAAGAAATTTTGGTGGTTTTATGCTGACTTTTTTTGGTGAGTAATATCGGCCATTGTGGATCCAAAGAACCCCAAGTACAACCAGAACAGAGACATGGCGACTACTATTGGTCACGTTGGGTGCAACAGATGTTACCCTTGATGGACAACCCTACGAGGTAAGGTATATCAAGGTAACCTTTAGTTAATAGAACACTGAAAAAAAAAGGTACTTTAAAATGAGTACATAAACCTACTCGTTTTTTTAGAACAATTGCATCGTAAATGTGCGATGGCGTACTCAAATTTAAGCAACCGTACTTTCGCAAAAATGAGCAGTGTGATTTAATATCTCTAATCTCAGCTTCTGTTCAAGCTATCTTAACAAAGTGACCTGTAAAAGCACTCTTGACATTGCATATCAGTAATTTCCTCAAAATTTCGGAAATTTTCACCTTAATGAAACCATTACAAGTTTAATTGGCAAATTTAGAAATTTTCAATATTGAATGTTGTAACCCAAGTTGCAAAATCGTCTTCATAGAATTATTTGGGCAAATTGTGGCTCCAAAATCAGGCTCGCTTGGGTCGCAAAAATCCCATGTCGTGTTTACCCTTCGAGCATGAATGGACTGTAGTAGAGCGAATATGACGTCATAATCGTGAAACCAACATCTCCAACCGAATGTCCTCAAACACGTGACTTCTTTTTAAAGTTATGAATTAAAAAATACTCGCGATTGGCTGATGAATTGGGAAATGTGTAACAGTAAAAATTTATGAATGGAATGATGTAATTAACCACGTGTCTGAGGCCATACATGTTAGCCTCCCTTTGATGTTAGCAAGCTTATAACATTATGTTTTCTCTACTACGAAGGATCCATGCTCGAAGTGTGTACCAGAGAGTTGTAATATTAAATAGAGAGCGCCTTCAATACCAGACTCTCGTAAGGCCGCGGTGTCAACATTGAAAAAAAAACCCAACATCACGTGGTTATAGCGCTGCCACATTTGGCGTACAGACATCTGCAGGAGTTTCAAATTTGGCACACTTTCTTCTTTTTTGGTGATAAGGAGTTCTGTCCGTATTCAACGTCTTAACATATATGTACGTATTTATTTACTTATTTTCAAACAATATGCGATAAATATTTCCGCTTCATTAACAAAACGAAAATATTTTATTTGTGTTCAATACTCGAAGAAGCGAAACTCTTTATATTTCTCAGGTTTTATTGTTCCTATTTTCTTATTGAAGTATACAAAATAACAATTGAAAGAACTTCGCTTATGGGAAATTTTTTACATAAAAACGTAATGCAATTATTTTAAAACTACAAAGTAAGAAAAATCTCCTTAATATATCTGTTGAAACCAGGTACGTAGGTATAGATTTTTCATGGGGGGGTTTCAGTAACTGAGCAACGGATTTCTTTACTTATCTCCCCCCCCCCCTTTCCAGAGGGGGGATAAGGTACCTAAGGTAATCCGATTTTTTTTTTTGGGGGGGGGGGGTGAGGGGTCCCCCTTAAAGGGGGAATCCCTAAACCCCCTCCCCCCCAAAAAAAACATCTCCCCCCCCAAAAAAAACATCAACAAACTTCTCGCTTTCTCTTGCTATTTCTTGCTTTCTTTTGCTATTTCTTTTGGCTTACATTTTCATAAATCAGGGATTTTTTAAATGACGGATGACGAAATTCCCAACTTTTAAGGATTCCAGATTAGTTGGGGGGGGGGGGGGGGGGGAGGGAGGAAGTCGATCGAAACAAAACCGCAAATCACATGCACAAACAGTAATAAAACAAGATTTATTACCCTTATAACGTGAAATGCTCAGACGTTCGACGCCTATAGATTGCGCAATACTACATTTTAATGTAAGAAGTTTCATACAGTCGCTTGATAAAAAAAAGGGCGTCTGATCTTGAACTATATTTAGAACTAAATAAAAAAAAGACGATATTAGTCGATTGGTCTGGGTTGATTCTATGGTCCTGGATTTAAATCAAAGAAGAAATTACAAAAAGTAAAAAAAAAATACGAAGTTAGATAATAATCGAAGAGCAGGTGCTGGGTGTTTTCGTGGGCCAATAAGTTTAAACTTATTATAGAAAACATGGGAGATGGTTTTCTTTTAGAATAAACTGGCAACTTATATTGAAGTATTTTAAGATTAACGAAATTATGTGGTCTTAGAGCATCTTAGCCTTGTCATCTTTAAGTTTTATTTTACGACCCCGTTAGGCGATCTATTCCCTTTGTTATCTTTATTTCAAATTAAACCTAACATGACGTCATCTTTTTTTTGTCCCAATACCCCATGCCCACAGTAGTGTTCTTTCACCCCCATCCCTAAAATCTCTATTTTTATGATTTTTACAGTAATTCGTTTTTTTTTATTTGACTTACAATGGAAGGGGTTTGCACCCCCCCCCCCCCCCCTTACCTACGTGCCTGGTTGAAACTCCCTTAAATTGTGCCACTCGTTCAAAAAAAACTATATTTAAATACAAAATTAAACACAAAACCATATTACAATACTTCGATCTCGCTTAGTTCTGAAAGTTTCCAAGGCCTGCTAAGTAACATTGGCGCATGAATGAATTGGCATTTCCACCTATCACGTGGTTTCAATGATGGACACACGGAAATCAGCATTTTTATTCCTCTATTTGTATCATTACTCTATGGTTGTGTACCTGACAGCAGGAGTAGTAGACTTCGTTCCTCTCCACCAGCATGGTGATGAGGTCCCACTCTCCGTTCTCCACGTAGTTCGAGAGGTCGCCCTCCTTCGTCTGGATGACGACGTTGACGCGGAACCCGTCGTACGACCACGAGGCGAACTTCATCGAGCAGTTCTGCTCGTCGAAGGGGAACCACGCCACGTTGATCTTGCACGAACTGCGGAAGATGGCGCTCGACAGCCACGTCAGGTTGCCGTCCGACGAGATGATCACGTTCGTGCTCAGGATGGCGTTGTTGTACTGGGAATCGGCACTGCATCGAAAGAACCAAATTGTGGAATGATGGGCATGAAAAAAGTAGTACAAAGACAAGGCAATAAAATAACCCTTATAACTCTACGTGGAATCAATATATGGAGATAAATGACAAACCATCGTGTAGATGAATGTAGGACGTTTTCAGCAGGCTAATTATTAACCCATTCCGCCTTCTGATCTATGTAACACGTGGAGGAAGAGTTTCGATCAACTGCAGTATACGATTCCGCCCCATAACTCCACGTGAAATCCTCCTAAGCGGATAAAGATACTGTAGAGGAAAGTAGGACGCATCAACCAGTTTGATTGTCAACCCATTGCTCCCTCTGACCTTTTGTACCCCGTGGAGAGGAGGGCCGCCCTTGACTACAACAATATGCGTTTCCGCTTTATAACTCAACGGGAAATCAGCCTTTGGGATAAATGACCTACCATCCAGTAGGGGAAAGTGGCCGCGTCAGCCAGGTTGGCCATTTATCTTCTCTCCAATCTGATCTTTGTACCGCGTGGGACCCAAAAGTAATAACTCTAGACGGCTTCGAATTAAACCTTGCGGCACGTACCTACCCGATTTTGTTTTCTTTTTATTGATTTCAAACGAATATTTACATCCAAATTGTAGTATACAGGCGATGTTTGAGTTCGGCTTTGAATTGTGAATCCTAATTAAGTGAGGAGTTCTGAACCCCATCGTTCTCACAAGGCTCAACTGATGCGAACAAATATGGCGTCCTTCAGATTCAGGTAGCGTATCTAACGGCAGATATTAACGCTCGCCGAAAGTGGACTCGTGTTAATATAACCAATGCTTTCCCATATCCTCAAAAGCGGTTGATTAATCATTAAATGAACTGAGCTTTACTTCATAGTTTTGGTCAGACGAAGGATTTTCGGCACTCTGCTCATAAACGTGAACAATTAATGGATCAAAATACTTCCGTGTACGTTGAACATGAAAGTAATTTGCTCCATTAATCGTTGTACGTTAATTACGGTTAATTTGAATTATCATCATCAACGTGGAGTTGGAAAATGTCCATGGTTGGGAAATATGCATTCACTTACTTGTTATAGAGAATGATGTCAGGTCGCCAAACTTTATCCGCTGGTATTCTAATAACCCTTATTCCGCCAAACTCGGAGTGATTCCACACGAGTCCGTAATCCATCCAAATCTAAAAATAATTTAAACTTATTTCAGATTTTAAAAATTATAAAAATAAAATCGTGAATAGGAAAGAAATGAATTCGACATGACAATAATTTTCAACTATGCCTATTTTATGGCAGACCGAAATAATTAACCGAGAGACAGTGAGGTCTCTGTTCTAACTCGACCTTTCGGCATTTGTTTGTTATGCAGTTACGACTACACGCATTGTTGGATTTTCTTCAAATTTGGCATGAATGTTCCTTGAAGTCATTAAAATTGACGTATATGTTTTTTTTCTTGTCACGACATTTACTGTTCACAGAATTGCTATTTTTAGGTAAGTATTGAGTAAAACAATTTAAAAAAAATATTTACGAAGTTTTCTATTACCCACTCCATTAAATTTTTCAAACCTGTCAATTTTTTTTTAATTTAATCTACAGACCTTTTATACTACGATGTCATCTCTCAGGCGACAATATAACGGCTTGTTCTTTTGGATCCCTGTTCTTTAAAATAAACTCGAACGGCATGATCTTGTGTTTAAAAAACATCGGTTTTTTTTCAAGTTCTTTTCTTTTTTCAGACCTAAAGCAGATTAATATTTTTTGACCCTATGAGCATAAAAAGTTCTGGGGAAAAAAAGCAGAGAGAGGAATAACTGTTTCGTAGAAAGAACGCAAATTTCAAAATTATCTGTCGAAAGAAATATTTTATGTTGAATTCTTCCACTCCAATCTTTTGGATAGGCTATTATTTTCATTTTTACCCTCCTTTTTTTTAACTGAACTGAATATCAATTTCTGTAAACATAAGTTTTAAATAACGTTGGCTTTAAAAATGCTTTTAAATAAAGTTTCCTTCTTTATAACTCGAAACTCGATTTCGCCGTTCATGCTATATACAAGAATGACAGTAATTTACATGCTGATTGTTGATATAATGGTGAAATGGTTTCGAATGGATATAACGGGGAAATAATTTTTATAATTTTGAAATAATTTCGTCGCCCAACAGTGTTAGTGGTAACATCCTGGCCAGCTACTCAGTGGGTCTGAGTTCGAAATCCGGCTAAGACGGAAGTAAAATGTCATAATTGTATGAAAGTCTGTTTGACATTAGGTGAATAAAGTTATTATTTGAAATATGCAAACACTTTTTAGCGCAGTCGGATAACAAAAGAATACAAAGTTTTGTTACTTTTAAGCTAATTTTTGTGTTTGTTGCTCTTTAGCAGCAGTATAGGATAGTACCAGACGCCTATGCCGAAAGCTCTGCATGTACCAGCGATTCCTGTTTCAGGATAGATCCCAAACCCTTGTCAATGCCCATTGTATAGCTCTAGTGCGACGTTAATTCAACCAACCGGAGCGACGTATGAATCTGACAAATCGCTCGCCTATGAATTTCACAAATTAATATTAATATTATGATTGATTCTAAGATAAGTTAAACCATCTTAAAAAAATAAAACAATTTTCGAAAAGCTTTCAACACAAACACCAAAACATGTACCACACTAATATCTTCATATCACCACTCAATCTTTTTTTTTATCACACCAATAGCACCATTTTAAATTAAAAAATAACCATTACCTGATTGAGCCAGCAGTTTGTAGTTAAAATCTGATTTCTTTCATCCTGCAAAAGAGAAATAATAATTACCACCACGCTTGTCCCTCATTTGGGCGGGTTGGCTGTCACGTGGTATAAGTCCAAAAACACAGTTTCGAGATAGAAGGTTTTTGTTTGCAAGTAGTCTCGGTTATTACGTTAAGTGGAGTGACATTCTAACTCATTATTAGGCAACCTATTTAACTAGGAACACCACCACTTAGCCAAATGATAGATTGAGATCCCTACACTGTTAAAAATATGTACTTAAAAATTTCTTAATAAATAAAATGTAAGTAAAAATGTAAAATAAATGTAAATAAGTAAAATGTACTCATATTTGATTAAATTCGAAGCTTATCACATCTCCGAATACGTAAGTTTCATTTGTAAAAGAGACATGTAGTCAAAAACGAGTAAAATTAATAAAAAAAGTAGTTGCTTGCCTACATAGGATGCCTTCATAAATCACTTTCAATAAATTTCAACAATTACAACCAAGACTTTAAAGGGAATTGAACCCTATCCGTCTACCTGATGTCGTCCGCACCGAAGTCCAGGTCCTTACTGTTTTACTATCAGAGCGACGGGAAGGAGATATAAACAGAAGTAACGGTAAGAAGGAGTTATAAAAGAATGGGAAGTAAAATAATTGAGTCGTAAATAACTCGGTTGCCATTTAAGCAATCGACATAAAATAATTCATTTTTGAAAAGACATGTACTCAAAAATGAGTACAGTGAATGAAAAGAGCAGTTGCTTGCCTACATAGGCTGCCTTCAGAAATCACTTTCAATAAATATCAACAATTACAATCAGGATTATCGGGAATTCGTCTACCTGATGTCGTCCTCACCGAAGTCCAGGGCCTTACCGTTTTAATATCAGAGCGACGGGAAGAAGATATAAACAAAAGTAATGTTAAAAATGCGTTGCAAAAAATGGGAAGTAAGATAATCGAGTCGTAAATAATTCAGTTTATATTTAAGCAATCGACATCAAATGTGGAAAACCATCTTCTGAACAACTATTTTAAGTTTGCCAGGTCGCTTTGTTAAAATGGCTTGAACAGAAGCTGAGATGAGCAATATTAAACCATACTGCTCATTTTTGCGAAAGTACGATTACTTAAATGTGAGTATGCCATCGCTCATTTACGATGCAATTGTACTCAAAGGAATACGAGTACGTCCATGTACTCATTTTTAAGCAAATTTTTTTACAATGTAGTAATTTAAAACGGTGTTAGTTTATATTCAGATTTTTTTAGACTTATTCCACTTGGCTGCCAACCCGTTCGTTTAACGAGATCCCCATATCGCGTGGCAAGAGGTCATTAGACAGCAGCATGTGTCGAAAGAGGATATTTGATCGTCTATCTACTTAGCACGTTAAGTAATGATGTGAAGATGCTCTTTTTAATAAAAAAAAAATCAACCTTTTAAAATGCCATCGCAAAGGTTAGATTCCATAAATGTTAAAATATTATATTTCGTTATTAGAATATTTGTGTGGGTTGTTTTTATTTATTTTTGTTTGTATTTTTCAATTGAATTTGCTTATGTTATGCTTTCTGCTAGAAAAAAATGCGAAAAAAGTACGCTCTTGGGGGGGATAAATCGATGATGGATATAGGTTAAAATCGATGGATCATCTGTTATCTCAAGTCTGCAACAATCGCTACGAAATTTATGTGTATTACATAGGGACTTTTATCGTAAGCATATCAAGGATGTGAAATCGTATTCAATAAATTATTGGAAAAGAATTCTAAATCTGTAATGCTTTCAACACTAGTTTAGAATAAACAAAATATTTTGTAAGTGTGTATAAAAATCGTTTAGAATTTTTTATTTCCTGGATCTTTTGTAGAAATTTTCGTAAATAAATGAGTAATAATAAGAAATTATATGTAGGAATTTCAAACATTTTAACTTTACCATTTTCAAAAATTTTAATCTTACATTTTCAAAAAAAAATTTTTAGCTAACAATTTTCAAATATTTACCATTTTTAAACATTATAAGCTAATCATTTTCGAACAACTTAAACTTCCCATTTTCAAACATTTTAACCTTATCATTTGCAAAAAATTTAACCTAACAATTTTCTAATAATTACCATTTTAAAAAAATATAAGCTTATCATTTTCGAACAATTTAAACTCGTAATTTCAAACATTTTAACCTTATTATTTTCAAGCATTTTAACCTTATCATTTTCAAACGTTTCAACCTTATCATTTTCAAACATGTTAAACTTACCCTTTTCAGACATTTTAACCTTATAATTTTCCAACATTTTAACCTTACCGTTTGCAAAATATTTAACCTAGCAATTTTCAATTACCATTTTCAAAAATTATAAGCTTATTGTTTTCGAACAATTTAAACTCGTCATTTCAAACATTTTAACCTTATCATTTAAAATTTTTTTAACCTTATCATTTTAAAACATGTTAACCTTATAATTTTCAGACATATAAACCTTATCATTTCACAACATTTTAACCTTATCATTTTCAAACATGTTAAACTTATCATTTTCAGACATTTTAACCTTATCATTTTCCAACATTTTAACCTTACCATTTACAAAAAATTTAACCTAGCAATTTTCAAATATTTACCATTTTCAAACGTTATAAGTTATCATTTTCGAACACTTTGCATGCCATTTTCAACATTTCAGCCTTACCATTTTCAAATATCTTAACCTTACCACATCTATGATTTGCGTGAGCGCCAAACCAAACGTCACATTCACGGGATCTGAGGTGTGTTTGGCTGGTCGAACAGTCTTGTCGTAGTTGGAGAGGAGGTATCTGGTGAGGCGATATTCGTTCTCGTCTCGGGCTGTCACCATCATCACTGAAACAGAGACATAAATGCATCACAAACCAATGCTCACTTCGTACGCTGAACAATAAGACTTCAATTGCATCCCAACATCAAACTGTTGACGAGAATCTATATAATGATTAGTTTCTTAGGGTTTTTTATATACAAATATAAATTTTTATTCCGAGGTTGATGAAATTTACCTTCAATTCAAAAAGAAGGTCACTATCTACATGAGATTTCAAAAAACCATCTCTATCCCCCTTTCCCATCTCTTAAAGCAGAAATGACTTCTTCCTAAAAGCGCCAGATGGCGATATGGGGAAGAAATCCGCCAACACTCTGTGTAAAGTCCGGGAAAAGCCATGTACTTCAGCTAGTAGGTCTTTAAAAACGGTCAGGGTTCATTGATCAACAAGAACTAAAAAGTGTTGATATTTCCCCGACTTGTCGAATTTTCGAGTAAGTGGTCCTTGGCCATTTACAGGTTGAGAGACAATGACGTAAAAGAGAGTGGACGTGTCTACCAGGTCGTCTCCTAATCCAGTCGATGGGTCAGGAATTTAAAGGGAACAATAAGTTATATCTAGTTGACAGTTTAAATATTTTGTGTGAAAATTGTGTAGAGTAGAAAGTGACAACTTGGCGAAGATTTCATTATGAAGCCAAAATATCACTCTAAAATTCAATTGCGGCATAAGAAGCTTGATCGAGCAGTTCAAGATGAACAAAATGATACCAAGAAGTCTAAACTTATGAAAACTCTAGATCTAGAGCCTACCGAAGACGCAAGAAGGGCGCAGGCCGAGTACAAAGTATTCACGAACCACACCTTTCGGTATAGAGAGAGGACTGTGCTTACCCAATTTTTTTTTTTTTGAAAACCATTTATCTAACAGAAAATTTATATACAGTAAAATTTTGTGCAAATTTATAAATATAGCTACGAAATCCAAAAATGGCATATAACTCCGATTGGCATGACTATCCCCTTTGCTTGGCGGTTATTGGCGACACCAATGGTTAACAGTAAATTTGAAGATAATTCAGTGGGATAAGTTATCAAAAATCTTTATTTATACCTTATTAATGTAGAGCGCAATAAAAATAAAAACTTTAAAAAAAAACGTAACTCTTGATACACTTATCAATAATACACACAAAAAAAATTGACATCGTTATTATAAATTTAAGAATATATTATGTTTTATAGACTGAACTTTGATGACGTAAAAGTACATCTTCCTTTTTATTCATGTGCTTGCATGCATCATGTAACAATAAAACGACTATTTCTCTATGTCATACAAAGAAAGAAGGCAATAAGTCGTAATGTCTCTTTCCAGCTCTCAATATGAGTGTGCAGTGAAAATGCCAAGACAGCGCTTTTCATTTCCAGATTGCCTGCCTGACATTTTTGCTTTTATGACTTCCTTGGAAGAGTCTCTGAACAAACAGATGCTTGGCTACAAAGTGAAGTTTCATTTGTCGCTAATATCACTGGCTAGACACGGAATAAAAATACGATTTTTTTTTGGAACGTTTGGATTTTGAATTAACATTAAAGTTATTCATTGTTTGTTACTAATATAAAATAATCTTTCTAAAAATTTTTTTAACCGACATTAAGAAAATGCGCTAAAAATTACGACTCAATATTTAATTTCCCATTCTTTTGGCACACCTTTTCAACACTTCTTTTGTTTATAACTTTTTCACGTTGTCTTGTTAGTGCAATGGATAAGGCACTGGACTGTGTTGCTTGGGTTCGATTCCCGATAAGTCTTAGTTGTAATTGTCGATATTTATTGAAATTGATTTATGAAGGCAGCCTGCGTAGGCAAGCAACTGCTCTTTTTATTCATTGTAATCATTTTTGAGTACGTCTTTTTCGAAATTGAAACTTATGTATTCCTAGACATTAGGTATTCCGAAACTTATGTATTCCGAGACATGATCAGCATAGAATGTACTCAAAAATGAGTGCATTTAACTTATTTTTGAATACCTAGTTTTAACAGTGTACAAAATGTTTAATAAAATTAATTGTAATAATTTTTTAGAGTTCAGAGAGTCAAAACAAACAAAAAGTATGCGCCAATAAATCTCTAAGGTATTCAATTTAAGTTAATTCCAACGCGAAAAAGTACTTCCACAGACAAAAATGCCTAAGTTCCGAGAGAACTCTCAATTTAAGCATTCGAAGAAATTCATCTCAAGCTGTTGCCATTCCGTGGAGAATAACTTCTGCAGGGACAAATGACAAAATAATAAGGCCAGGTCATCCGCCATTATCTCGGATTTCTTAGAACATGTGTTCGTTTGACAATAGGGGACGTGAACAAATTGCCAAAAGTACAATGCCTTCGCTGGCGGGTGAAATATGTCCCCAAATTTCTAGCGAAATTTTCTGACGTTGATAAGTTTGATAAAGAAGAAAAGCGTGAAGCGTTCTTGGAAGCAAGTTTGAGGTTCTCGATAAGTATTCTAGGAAGAGATATATGTAACTATGGGTGTCTGAAAACTGACATAATAATAATAAAAAAGTCCATTTTTTAATAATTTTGTTTAAAGAAGAAATTGACTTTCATTTAAACTGTGAGTAGTTTTTTTCGCAACGACAAAGATTATTTGACTGATATTCGGTATTTAAGTTGTTTCCATGGTCTTTAATGTGGTATAGGAGGAGAGTTTATCTTGAATAAAAAAAACAGCTTTTATAGAGAAAAATGCGTTATTTTTAAATCGACTGAAAAGCGTGCCAACCAAAACCGCCAAAAAGGGAAAGGTCATCAATTCGAATGTTACGTTTTTTTTTTGTATGTATTTCTGTTCTAATTCAGAGATTTCGAAATTTCTTTTTCTGTTGGATAGGGAATGTCTCACTTGAGCACCTTGTGAAAAATGAATCCGGTTATCCGGCATTTAACTATCTGGAATTCTCAATTAACCGGACCGTTTGAAAAAAAATATTGTCTGATTTCAATTTTTTTTTATGGAGCATTTCTAGTTTATTTCTTCTAGTTTAGCATTTTTTTTTAAATCGGTTATCCGGCTGTTATATATTCGAAAATACTGATTAACCAGATTTTTTTATAACAATTTCTCTGATTTCGAAATACTTTCATTGTTAAATAAAGATTGTACAACAATGACATTTCGTTCACCTTGCATTTTTTAGCATGGATAGAGATTGTTTTACAATATACACTGCTGAGACACTATAATTTGGTTTAACCGGCATTTATTAAAGCGGATCCGAGACGTAGAAAAATGTTAGCAACAACTTGAATTAAAAATATTTTTTTACTTTTTAGCGCATTTTTCTTAAAGTCTTTTTTTTTAAAGTGATTATTGATTATCTTTTTAAAAAACGAGTACGTTCATGTACTCATTTGTAAGCACATTTTTTTTACAGTGAAGATACAAACTTTTGAAGAACAGGGAAACAAAAGAACAGTTCGTTATTTTTTCATCTGAGTGGTGACAGTAGAATGCGAAGGGTTAATTTCTATATAGTACTTCATATAAAATGACAGCAAGTAAACGTTATAAAATATTCCTTGGAAAAATTAAATAATAAAACTCTCAAAATCTCAGTTTCTATTAAAATACCATTATGGTAAATTTGATAAATTATGCAGAACATTTGTTTATTTAGCTGACGTACCAAGTTAAGGCCACACACCATTACCTTAATTGATCACTGGATGATCATGCACTTCAAACAGTTTACCTCTAACAAGTAGTTATTTGTTTAGTCGGAGCGGACTATCTTAGTTGCATATTATAGTTCTAAAAAAGGGCATCGTTATACGAGGCTTTTACATTCAATGTAGGCCTGATCCACTCTCTATGGAGTTGTCGGAATCGACAGCCATCTTTACAGGATTTTAGGCCATTTACCCCCGCCCCCCTCCTCTCCAAAGGCTGATTCCTCGCAGAGTTTAATATCAGAATCGTATACTGCATTTGGACAAAAATTCTTCAACCACGGAGAGCAAAGATCAGAGGAGGAATGGGTTTGCAAACAACCTGATCGACGCGTCCAACTTTCCCCTCAGAATGGTAAGTCATTTATCCCCAAAGGCGTATTCGCCATGGAGTTATGGGGCGGAAGCGCATACTGCAGCCAATAGAGACACTCCCTTCCATGCGGTAAAAAGGTCTGAGGAGAGTAATGGGTTAACAATCGACCTGGTTGACGCGTCACCCTTTCCTCTACACGAAAGTATGCCATTTATCCCCCAAAGCTGAATCCACGTGGAGTTATGGCGCGGAATCGCACACTGCTGTTGGTCAAAAATCTTCCCCCATATGGTGCAAAGGCAGAATGGGTTAAAAATCGGCCTGTTCGAAACGCCTCACATTCTTCTACACGATGGTACGTAATTTATCCCTATAGGCTGATTCCACTTGGAGTCATAAGAATTTGCCGGGTGTCGTCTTTTGGTATATGATTCCATTCGGCAAATGTATTATAATAAGTTTTTAATGAAACAATTTTCTAAACGCTAAAGCAACCATCATATTAAAAAAAGACGCTTAAAAAGATCCCATTCAAAAGATGATTTTACCTAAATAACAACAATTTTTAATGAGACAATTTTCTAAACGCAAAACCAACCATCATATTAAAAAAAGACGCTTAAAAAGATCCCATTCAAAAGATGCTTTTACCTAAATAACAACAATTTTTAATGAGACAATTTTCTAAACGCAAAACCAACCATCATATTAAAAAAAGACGCTTAAAAAGATCCCATTCAAAAGATGCTTTTACCTAAATAACAACAATTTTTAATGATACAATTTTCTAAACGCAAAAGCAACCATCATATTAAAAAAAGACGCTTAAAAAGATCCCATGCAAAAGATGATTTTACCTAAATAACAACAATTTTTAATGAGACAATTTTCTAAACGCAAAACCAACCATCATATTAAAAAAAGACGCTTAAAAAGATCCCATTCAAAAGTTGCTTTTACCTAAATAACAACAATTTTTAATGAGACAATTTTCTAAACGCAAAACCAACCATCATATTAAAAAAAGACGCTTAAAAAGATCCCATTCAAAAGATGCTTTTACCTAAATAACAACAATTTTTAATGAGACAATTTTCTAAACGCAAAACCAACCATCATATTAAAAAAAGACGCTTAAAAATATCCCATACAAAAGATGCTTTTACCTAAATAACAACAATTTTTAATGAGACAATTTTCTAAACGCAAAACCAACCATCATATTAAAAAAAGACGCTTAAAAAGATCCCATTCAAAAGATGCTTTTACCTAAATAACAACCGTAGAGTACCCCCACCCAAAATCAATACCTGTTAGATTGTCTGATTCTTAATAACGGCACAACCATTCGACAGTCGCCAGTCTGTCTCATCCTTCCCATGGTACCCCATTACCGAAGACCTTCACCAGCAAATCATCAGCGAGCACTCTACTGACCGACATCCTCCAATATATTGAGATGAGTCTTTCTCAATGTTCTCGTTTCATAAATCCCTAGTCTGTGTGGCATTTGCACAATAACCATGCGCTCTGGCGGATGCACACATTTTACGGTCCGTTTGGCGATTGAGGGTTCGTTTAATGCATGGTCAACAATGGGATGGAGGGTTGTAAGGAATAAATAAATATGAGTATTTTTGTATGTTTAAGTTTGGATGATTTGAGGTTTGTGTGTTTTTAGAAATAGGAATAGAATAAAGATGTAAGATAATGGTCTCATTAAGCAGTCGTAATAAGTTTTTAATAAATATATTTTTAGTTTTAGGAAGTTGATTTTGTTGCTGTTAAATTGTTAAAGTCGATTTTAATTGAATGCGTAAATATCTATAATCTTATTCATAATTTAATTCTTAACCCTTTGCACTCCAACGTCGCCTCTCAGACGCCAACATAACGACCAGTTCTTTTGTTTCCCTGTTCTTTAAAATAAACGAGAACGGCATGATCTTGTGTTTAGAACATCCATCTTTTTTTCAACTTGTTCTCTTGCAAATACAAAACAGATCAGGATTTTTCCCCCTTTATGAGTATAAAAAAAATATGTGGAAAAGAACGTAAAGAGGAATAACTGTTCCATAGAAAGAACACAAATCGCAAAGTGTTCTTGGAGTGCAAAGGGTTAATTCATTAGAATATTTATAAAAATACAGAGGTGTGTGTTGTGTTCTTTTGATCATGTGTCAGAAACAAATAACACGATTTTGATGGGACTTAGTAGATTCATAGTTTCCATTTACGAAAAAGGTTTTAACGTCGCGTTTAATAAAGATATATCAATTAAAAATGAGTTTTCCGTTCATTAGTTTTAGCTGCAGGTGCTTCTAAACCGGAAAAAATATTTTATGGCCTCCCGGTATATTTAATCTGATTGACTAAACCTTATTAACTGAAGTTGAAAATATTTTTTTGTTATATCCAACATCAAAAATTGAATGCTAAATAAGAAAAATTCTCATTTTCATAGGTAAAAGTTAATATATTTTCAATTAGGTCGCATATACAACAGTAACTTTACACTAAATTAGGTGGTAGTAGTCGTTCCAGTCGTTCAGATTGTATATTATCAAAATCGCATAGAGATTAAATTGAAAAAAATTCGACTAAAAAAACTTGAAAACATGTAGAAACATTAAAAACACATTATGATATTATTTTTTGTCCCGAGCATGAAACTTTACTTATTATTACTTTGATTTCATAAATTGTAATTAAAAGTACACTGTAAAAAAAAGTACTTAAAAATGAGTACCTGAACATACTCTTTTTTCTTTGAGTACAATCGCATCGTAAATAGGCGATCTACAGAAATTTAAGCAACCGTACTGTCTCAAAAATGAGTAGTGTGATTTAATATGGCTAATATCAGCTTCTGTTTTAGTCGATTGCTTAAATAGAAACTGAGTTATTACAATTCAATTTTCTTACTTATCATTCCTTTGGCACACCTTTTTAACATTTATTCTGTTTATAACTTATTCGTGTCGCCCTGGTAGTACAACGGATAAGGCACTGGACTGCGTAGCCTAAGGATATGGGTTCGTTTCCCGGTAAGTTTTGGTTGTAATTGTCGATATTTATTGCAAGTGATTTATGCATGCAGCCTATGTAGGCAAGCTACAGCTCTTTTTATTAATATTTACTCATTGTACTCATTTTTGAGTACACGTCTTTTTCAAAAATGAAACTTATGTATTCGGAGCTATGATAAGCATTGAATGAAATAAAAAATTAGTACATTTTATTTATTTTATAGTACCTATTTTTAACAGTGTAATTTAAAAAATATATAAGGTATTTATTTTAAAGTTGTTTTGTTGATTTTTAGAATCTATTTTCTCGCAAAAGAAATTTTAGATCTAATATTCATGAATCTGTACGAAAGATAAAACGATTTAAAGTACATAAGTATAATGACAAAAAAATAAAATCTTAGAAAACACAAGAGAATCTCATCTGTCCAATCCAATTTTAGACGTACATTTACCATTAACCAATAGGAGCACAAAACACCTTTTCCGTCTTAACTTGACTTATAATCACTCCATTTTCCACTAATGACATTTCGCCACGTCGCTCATGAAACCGACGAATGTGAGGGTCAGACCTCTCCCAAAGTCAAGTACACCAGAAACCAATTTCTCAAAAGCCCAGGGGAAATCTGGGAATTTTTTATTATTGTTATTATTATTTCCTATTTAGGGGGAAAAAAGGGAAGAAAGGGAAATAATAATAAACAACGTCCTCCCCTTTCAACGGAAATCTTTTGATGTGTCATTGAAGATCGCAATTTGTTAAGTGATTGAAGTAGTCCGAATGCAGAATGAAAACTGGTACATGAACGTCGATGGATTTATGGGAGTTTTTTCCGAGGAAAAATGAAAAATCGATTATGAAAATTCAAAAGAGTTTTTTTTTTCATGTTCAATTTGTAGGGAGGGATATTGGATATTTGAAAAATGTTCGTTTGTCAGATGGATATTTGTAGCTCAGAAGTAAAACTTAAGCTAAGATAAAAACTCGTCTTATCCTGGGTCGTTTCATATATTTAGCAATATTGATTCGATTGTCAATGAAACATTTGCGGTCCCAGTATTTCCCGCTTGTTGGCACACAATAGTTAACTCCAACCGATTGAAATAGTCTTTTTGTTCTTTGGCAACACTTTCATTTTTGGGTTTATTTCTATTCTAATGCGCACAGACTCTTCATTTTCTGCTGATGAAGGGAAATGTATCTTCCGAAACATGTCCGGATTTGATGCATTTTTATTGCGTAGTTTAACGTTATATTTGTATTTTAAAAAAACTTAAGCTGTTTATTTAATGTAAATAAATGGTTAGTATATATTGGTAAATTAATAAACACTTAAATTCAAATTCGTTATTTAACAATGTTAAAAATGCATTCCCATTTTTTAAGAAACCTTCTTCGTCATTTTTGACGAAACAGCCGCCTGCTACATGATTCAACACTGTTAAAAATAGGTATTCAAAAATAAGTAAAATATACTAATTTTTGAATACATTCGATGCTTATCATGGCTCCGAATACTTTAGTTTCAATTTTGAAAAATGAATAAAAAGAGCATATGGTACCCTACATAGGCTGCCTTTTTAAATATCTTTCAATAAATATCGACAATTACAACCAAGACATAGTGAATGGAACCCAGATCCTCAGACACAGCAATCCAGAGCTTTATCCGCTAAAATACCAGGGCGACGTAAAGAAGTTATAAACAGAAAAAAATGTTAATCATATGTTCCAAAAGAATGAGAAGTAATATATTTGAGTTGTAATAACTCAGCTTCCATTTAAGTCATCGACATCAAATAATGCAGAAAACCATATTCTGAACAACTATTTTAAGTTTGTCAGGTCTCTTTGTTAACATGGCTTGAACTAAAGCTGAAATTTAGCAATATTAAATCACAGATGCTCATTTTTTGAGAAAGTGCGGTTACTTAAATTTGAGTACGTTATCTCTCAGTTACGATGCAAATATACTTGAGAAAAACGATTCATGTACTCATTTTTAAATACCATTTTTTTGCACTGTACAAAAAATTTTCATTTAAAACACAAGTTCGTTGTAATAGGAATTGTGTGTTGAATATTTCATTTAAAAAATATTCCTTACAAAACCATTTTGCCCTTAATACCCATTGCATTAACTATTAAATTATACCGTTATGTTTAAATTATTTTGTAATTCGGGTACCCTCACTTTTCATACTCATGAGCCGAAACTGCAACAGAGTTATAGTGTCGGAATGACTCGACCTAAAAGCGTAATATAATGTTACTAATCTGATACCAATATCCCATTTTAAAGACGTTTCACGTCAAAAATATTTATATAGCATAAAATATCAGATACAAAAATCCCTGTTAGGTCATAAAAAATAAATCAAATCACAGGTCAAATTCACACACACAAAATATTTTATTTGACCATTTACTTCTTTCAGCGTACTTTCTCCAGACATTTGACTTAGACTCATTTTAAACTTGATCGAGTCTATCACCCAGTTGGCGGTTGCGAACTAGGAAAATATTTATAAAAGAAAAATTCACACCCCCTAAAAAAATCTCTTTAGAGTTCCAATTTTTTTTCCCCAGACACAAAATAAACCCGAAAATGATAATAATAATAATAAAAAAAGTGTAATAACTCCCTTCAGGTGAAAATCGATCTCGGACTCTTTTTCGTTTCATGTCCGAGCGAAACTTATCATTTGCGCGGTTTTTCTTGCGTTCTTTCTCCGCTGAGAATGTGATCGCCCGGAAAGAAGTTAGGAGGTCCAGTGCTGACAGATTTGGCGTGGAATCCTTAGTTTGGCTATTTTTCACTTTCGCGATATTTTCTTTTACGCCAGTTTGTCCTTTTTAACCGACTGAAAAGAGTCCCAACCGAAACTGCTAAAGCGCGCCAAAAGGTGAAAGGTTATTAATTCGACTGTTAAGTTTTTATTTTATTTATGTTCGCGCAAGATTTCCGTTCTAATTCAAATATTTAGAAAATTAGTTTTTTGTTTGATAGGGGCAAGCCCGTCGCACCGGGGGGGGGGGGGATTAAGATGGCTTGAACAGAAGCTGAGATTAGAGATATTAAATCTACACTGCTCATTTTTGCGAAAGTACGACTTACATGTGAGTACGTCATCGCTCATTTACGATGCAATTCCACTAAAAAGAACGAGTACGTTCATGTACTCATTTTTAAGTACCTTTTTTTGCAGTGCATACTCTGCTGAAATGACGGTTTCCGTAAAATCCATCCGGTTATACTTTGACACACACATACACACACTATTTTTTTGAGGGAATTTGGCGATCTCCATTCTATATTTTGGCGACCTCTAAAGTTCTTGATTTGGCAGCCCTGACTGGTGGGCGGAATGCTTTCGTATTTCGATGCCCTGTTTCTGCTTGTTTACTTCTTTGTTTATCTCTTGCAAGAGGCAACCCCTTTGTGTCAACGAAAGTCGTCGGGAATATACGATCGTGGATTTTTTTCCTCTCTGTATTTTTTCGTCTACACTTATTTTTCTAGAAGAAATTACGATTTAAGATAAATATATTGAAGGATTTATTTTGTAATAAAAAAACAGAAGGTCGCCATTTCAATCAAATTGGACAATTTCAATCGATAATTACATAAGTTTTGATACATATTGAAATATAAGGTTAAACTATTTTTGAGCAGTTAAACCAAGGCAATTTTTAAATTAGCCATAACGGCTACCGAATTTTCCTTGTCCTAAAAATACAACGCTTCATCATATGTAGAAGGTTTGCCTTGTTTTCGGCCATAATAATCATACCATTAATGTAATAATGGAATGTTTATAATTTAGAATAAAAGCCTTGTTTTTGAGATTTTTGCATGAATTATGACCCATTTTTTCGCAAAATAACAGTAATTGTTATAAGCCCTTATCATAAACCACCACATTTTTCGTCTACTGAAACAGTAACATCTTAAAACTCACATTTAGTTCTATCTTCTCTCTCATTTATTGCGCATTAAAAACACCATGGGATATTTTTATTCATTTGTTTAGTTTACTGAAAATATTCTATAGATTACAATGTAAAAAAGTACTTAGAAATGAGTACCAGAATTTACTCGCTTTTCTTTGAGTACAATTGCATCGTAAATGAGCGATGATGTTCTCAAATTTTAGTAACCTAACTTTCTAAAAAATGAGCAGTGTGATTAAATATTGCTAATCCGAGTAATTTTTATAAGCCATTAAATAACAGTAATTGTTATAAACCATTAAATAACAGTAATTGTTATAAACCATTAAATAACAGTAATTGTTATAAACCATTAAATAACAGTAATTGTTATAAACCATTAAATAACAGTAATTGTTATAAATCATTAAATAACAGTAAATGTTATAAACCATTAAATAACAGTAATTGTTATAAACCATTAAATAACAGTAATTGTTATAAAACATTAAATAACAGTAATTGTTATAAACCATTAAATAACAGTAATTGTTATAAAAAATTAAATAACAGTAATTATTATAAACCATTAAATAACAGTAATTGATATAAATCATTAAATAACAGTAATTGTTATAAACCATTAAATAACAGTAATTGTTATAAAACATTAAATAACAGTAATTGTTATAAGTCATTAAATAACAGTAATTGTTATAAGTCATTACCAAAAATCGCCACATTTTTAGTTTACTGGAACAGTAAACTTCTTAACACTCATAGTTAGCCCTATATTCTCTCTCTCTCCTTTATTGCTCATTAAAATGGCATCGGATATTTTTATTAATTTTTTTTAGTTTACAGAATATATTATATAAATTAGAGTCCGTTGGACACATAATTTAATTTCTATTTCTGTTACCGGTCTTATTTTATAGAATAACAACTATTTTCAAATACTCTGCACACAGCAATGCTGAGAAGGGATTTGCATTAAGACTGGAAGAAGGAAGCGCAAAAATATCAAAATCGAATGCATTGAAAGATTTCAACAAGCATATTCAAATTTTACAAAAGTACATCTGCAATCTAACAGTGACGATGAATGTTTTCTGTAAAATACGTCATTATATAAGAATTATTGGTTAGGTAATATTTTTGTTTTTTAGTTCATTTTACTCTATACAGACAAAGATCCGGTTTATGTTCGAAAAGTTACAATTCTTGTTTCATGGTTGAAAGTGTTTCGGAATCCTATTTTTTTAAATAGTGGAAAATTAAAATTAAAGCTCTACATTATATGCAAGATTCGATATGTTTCATTGTGAAATTAATTTACAGTGTCACATACTATTATTAGTTTTTTGTTAATAATTATTAGTTATTGTTTAATAATTATTAGTTATTATTTAATAATTATTAGTTATTATTTAATAATTATTAGTTATTACTTAATAATTATTAGTTATTACTTAATAATTATTAGTTATTACTTAATAATTAATATTTAATAATTATTAGTTAATAATTATTAATTATTACTTAATAATTATTATTTAATATATATTAGTTAATAATTATTATTTAATATATATTAGTTAATAATTATTATTTAATATATATTAGTTAATAATTATTATTTAATATATATTAGTTAATAATTATTATTTAATATATATTAGTTAATAATTATTATTTAATATATATTAGTTAATAATTATTATTTAATATATATTAGTTAATAATTATTAGCTATTACTCAATAGTTATATGTTATTACTCAATAATTATTATTTAATATATATTAGTTAATAATTATTAGCTATTACTCAATAATTATATGTTATTACTCAATAATTATTATTTAATAACTATTAGTTAATAACTATTAGTTAGTAATTATTAGTTAATGATTATTAGTTAAAAATTATTAGTTAATGATTATTAGTTACAAATTACTAGTTAAGAATTATTAGTCAATAATTATTAGTTATTAGGTAATAATTATTAGTTAATGAGTATTTGTTAAGAATTATTAGTTACAAATTACTAGTTAAGAATTATTAGTCAATAATTATTAGTTATTAGGTAATAATTATTAGTTAATGAGTTAAGAATTATTAGTCAATAATTATTAGTTATTATTTAATAATTGTTGGTTATTAGTTAATAATTATTAGTTAAGAATTATTAGTAAAAAAATTGTTATTAGTTCATAAGTATTCGTTATTATTTAATAATTGTTGGTTATTAGTTAATAATTATTAGTTAAGAATTATTAGTAAAAAAATTGTTATTAGTTCATAAGTATTCGTTATTAATTATTAATTACTTTTATTTCAAAACTTAATCGCATTAAAATATTCACCAAGCACTGGGCGTAACCATCTATAAATCCCAACCCATATTTTTTAATAATCAAACAAATGAAACTAGAATATATATTGGCAATTCTTACCGTTAATGATAATAATAACAGAAATCTCCGAAAACATGACGCATCTCTGCTGGTAGTCTTGCATGCAGATTTAGGTGAAAAATTCTTCAACCTACTTCTTTTGGCATTCCTTTTCAAATCTATAATAAAATAACTTGTATTATACTTTAATATACATAAAATAGAGTATCAGTGGTTTAATTGTTTATGAATTTTTTAAAACTTATTTTATGAAAAAAAAATAGACTTAAGAGACACGGTACCACTTAAACTGTTTTTTTTTTACTTTTTGAATTAAAAAATTTTATGTATATAATTTATCGAACATATACCACATGAGTTATGCTCTGAGCCACTGAACCACTGAGTAATGCTCTATAACTATTCATAGGCAGTTCTTAGATCATTCGAAATCAGTCGGTCCAAAATACTCTTCGTGTGGTTGCTTTTTCTGTACAGAGTGAACATTAAAGGAAAAGACCGATTTACAGAACACAAAGAACGTATATTCGCACATTTCTCTTACACTTATGATACTATTTTAATAGGAGATAATTAATCTGAATAAAATGGGCTTCAACTATGATTTTTTTCAGGAATTCGAAATAGATTAAATTAAAATCGTGTTTTATGTGTTGATTTTTTTTTTGTATAGAGTGAGTATTATAGGAAAAGACCGATTTACAGAAACAAAGAACATAAATTCGCACATTTCTCTTACACTTATGATACTATTTAATTAAAAGATAATTAATCTGAATAAAATGTATTTTATCTATGAGTTTCTTCAAAAATTCGAAATCGGTTGGATTAAAATCGGATTTTATGTAGTTGATTTTTGTTCTGTACAGAGTGAACATTCAAGGAAAAGACCGATTTACAGAACACAAAGAACGTAAATTCGCACATTTCTCTTACACTTATGATACTATTTTATTAGAAGATAATTAATCAGAATAAAATGAGCTAAAATGTACTTCATTTATCAGTTTCTTCAGGAATTCGAAATCGCTTGGATTCAAATCGGATTTTATGTAGTTGATTTTTTTCTGTATAGAGTGAGCATTAAAGGAAAATAACGATTTACAGAACACAAAGAACGTAAATTCTCACATTTTCCTTAAACTTATGATACTATTTTATTAGGAGATAATTAATTTTTATAAAATTTGCTAACACGTACTTCATCTATGAGTTTCTTCAAAAATTCGAAATCGAATGTATTCAAATCGGATTTTACGTAGTTGATTTTTTTTTCTGTATAGAGTGAGTATTAAAAGGAAAGAACGATTTACAGAACACAAAGAACAAACATTCGAACATTTCCATTAAACTTGTGATACTATTTTAATAAAAGATAATCAATCTGAATAAAATGAGCTAACATGTATTTCATCTAAAAATGTGTTCAGGAATTCGAAATCGATTGGATTCAAATCGGATTTTATGTAGTTGATTTTTGCTGTATAGAGTAGGCATTAAAGGAAAATAACGATTTATAGAACACAAAGAACGTACATTCGCACATTTCCATTAAACTTATGATACTATTTTACTATTAAAAGTTAATTACTCTGAATAAAAAGAGCTAACATGTTTTTTCATCTAAAAATTTATTCAGGAACTCGAAATCGATTGGATTCAAATCGGATTTTATGTAGTCGATTTTTGCTGTAAAGAGTAGGCATTAAAGGAAAATAACGATTTATAGAACACAAAGAACGTACATTCGAACATTTCCATTAAACTTGTGATACTATTTTACTATTAAAAGTTAACCAATCTGATTAAAATGAGCTAACATGTACTTCATCTAAAAATTTGTTCAGGAACCCGAAATCGATTGGATTCAAATCGGATTTTATGTAGTCGATTTTTGCTGTAAAGAGTAGGCATTAAAGGAAAATAACGATTTATAGAACACAAAGAACGTACATTCGAACATTTCCATTAAACTTGTGATACTATTTTACTATTAAAAGTTAACCAATCTGATTAAAATGAGCTAACATGTACTTCATCTAAAAATTTGTTCAGGAACCCGAAATCGATTGGATTCAAATCGGATTTTATGTAGTCGATTTTTGCTGTATAGAGTAGGCATTAAAGGAAAATAACGATTTATAGAACACAAAGAACGTACATTCGCACATTTCTCTTACACTTATGATACTATTTTAATAGGAGATAATTAATCTGAATAAAATGGGCTAAAATGTACTTCAACTATGAATTTCTTCAGGAATTCTAAATCGATAGGATTCGAATCGGATTTTAAGTAGTTGATTTTGTTTCTTTACAGAGTGAGCATTAAAAGAAAAGAAAGATTTACAGACCACACAATCTAATTGCAAGTTTTATTTGTTCTATTATTTCTTAAAGGTAATTAGATTACTATGTTTCAATAAATTAATTATTGAAACATAGTAATCTAATTACAAACATAGTAATAGACAAACAGGCAAACAAAAGACATAGATAAACAAACTAATTACAAACATAGTAATCTAAATTTCAATTATTTGTTAATATTAGCTGTTAAAACTGTTCTTAAAAAAAATATGTGTTTTTCTGTCGTTTAAAGATGATCAGGAAAGTTATTATTACGGAAGAAAAGTAGTTTTTCCTGCATTAAAAACGCCCTGACGTTCCAAATAAAAAATTGAACGTATTTTCAGAAGAAAAAAACTATAACTAAAATTATATTTATAAAAAAAATTATTCCTTTAGCGTCGAAATACTAAAATATAATTTATATACAATATATTCGATATACAGTACTCGTGTACTATATAAGTTATTTTGACGTATAGGACCTTCCCGTAACACCCCATAAGACATTCGCGTGGCCGCATTAAACTTTATTGCTAAAAACAGAACCCGCAGTCACGATCTTCGGCAGTTACAGTTAGGAATGAGGAGAGTTAATGCCTTCCCCTCCCACTCGCTGTTTTACTTAAACTTGACTGCCCGCTGACAGCCATTAGCCCAGTTTCATTTCATTTGGAAAAGTGGATTACCACTGCCAAAATAAACCCGCCAACACTTGAAAAGCCGCTTTATAGAGAAGTAGCGTATTTAGTAGGTTTATAAATGATTCACTATTATTCTATTTAATATCTAAATTATAAAGATTATTAGATATTATTCAATCTAATGCATAGATGCTCTACTGGGCTAAAATAATCACTGGAGAGTAGACTAAGCGTGTGCTTTATACCGTATTGTCTCAAAAGGACAATGTGATAAAAATACAGTTTCGAGAAGATTTGTACTTTTAAATTAACATATAGAAAGGAATTTATGTTTGCAGATATGTTATTTATATCTAATAATGCTAATGCAACGAATAGCGTTAAAACACAACGTTCCAAAATACAATACGAAGGGGGAAAACCACGGTAAAGTTCATTTCCCCCCAATGGGAATAATCATTTCAGTTATTATTTTAGCTCAGTGAAATGCTCAGAGTGTTATGACTTAGAATGGAATTGAAGACGAACTGAATCTAAAACTAACATCTTTATCAATTTTTTTTAATATTTAGAATGAAAAAACAAAATTAATCGGTTATCTCACTACTAAACTTCTAACTTTTATTTATTTTTAAAAAATATAAAAATTATTGTTTTCAAAAATGTTCAATTAAAGAAAAATTTAGTTATCAGGGAATATTTTAGTATTCGACAAATTTTTAAAATTAGTTAGAAGAGAGAAATGGGAAATGTACATAATATTTTACACAAATTGTATAAAATAAGTTTGCATATTATTTATTTTCGGAAAATCCATTTAACTACAATTATAATAAATTTGTCATAGTTTTAAAATTAATTAAATATGACTAGTGAATATAAATAATATGCACAACCTGGTGTAAAGATTAAACTAGTAATTCTGGTAACAGTAGGCTTCATAACTGCCCCCAAAAAATTAACATTAAAAAACATATACGTTGATTTTAGTGACTTTAAGCAACATTAATGCCAAATTAAAAAAAAAATCGAACAACGCGTTTAATCGTAAATGCGTAAAAACAAACAAATTTACCGACAAAGAGCTGAAGTGTTGAAAGGTGGAGTTAAAACAGGGACCTCGCTAACGTTCAGTTAAAACTTTCGAGCAGGAATGGACTGTAGTAGAGCGAATATGACGTCAT
Organism: Troglohyphantes excavatus; assembly: GCA_963932185.1. NCBI lineage: Eukaryota > Metazoa > Arthropoda > Arachnida > Araneae > Linyphiidae > Troglohyphantes > Troglohyphantes excavatus. Next base: position 62,403,477 of record OZ010669.1, on the reverse strand, counting down.
CATCGTGATGCAAACATCTCAGACCTGATAGTAGCAGACACGTGACTTCCTTTCAAAATTTATGAATGAAAAAACGTTCGCGATTGACTTGTGATTTGGAAATAATAGTAAATGTGTTACTTCATAAAGTACGGGATATTTTTATGAATGAACTCGAACAAGTTTATGAATGGATGACGTAGTAAACCACGTGTCTGAGGCCATACATGTTGGCCTCACTTTGATGTTAGCGAGGTTATAACTTTATGATTTCTCTACTATGAGGGATCCATGCTCGAAGGTTAAAACTCATTTTGGTTAAAAGACCAAACTCTGAAAGACTTTCCTTCTGTGAGTGATGATTAAAAATTACGTGTTTTTTATTCACAAATGACAGAGGCACCTCTAAAACACGCCCTTTTGTTTATCCACACGATTTAATCTCGATACCAGGTCGTGCATAATAACGGTCTAATGTATTATTTTGAAAGGATTCAGAAAAATTTGCTTCTGTGTAGGCACTGAATACTTTACATTTTTCTTTTAATACTTCGGAGGTTCCTGTATATATATATATATATATATATATATATATATCCCTTCGAGTATCTCCAGGTTTTCCAATTGTACACGATATAATATAAAAGTTGATAAAATTTCAAATTTAAAACATTAGAAGGACATTTGAGAACCTTTTCTACTGATATAATTTAAAAAAATATTTTTGTAAAAATATAAATATGTTGGAACGTTTATAAATTAAACCTTCTTGCAGTAACAACAAACCTACATATTCGAATTTTTACTTATCCGTTAGAAGACTAGGCATTCATATTCGAAGCAAATATAGGGTGATATGTATATCGAATTCTGAACATCAGGATCTAGAATATCGCATTTTTTTTTTAAGTTTGCAGGTTTATTTATTTAAAAATAAAACTATTATTAATATATCTTTTTAATCGATTAATTTTTTATTGGTATCTCAAAAGATTCATATTTTTTTAAAATAAATATTTTAAGTTATATAAAAAACAAATAAAAAAAAGTTTCTTTTTATTGTTTGATATGTTTTATTTAGTCAAGATTGATCAAATTTCATTCAAATCTTTTAACTGGTTCTTTAACTTTTTTTGTATGTTGGCCAGACTGTAAAGTGATTTTATAAATATTGAATTTCCTTTGAAATATGGAACTTTAAAAATAATAAACCAGCAAAACAACCTCATAATGATGCACTATTAAAGAAAAAATGTTTCGTAAACTCTTTGAAAACTTCTCCTTTTTTTAAAAAGTAAGTTTTCTGGAAAATCATTTTGGAAGCATTCCTTTTTTTTGTTGACTAATGAGTTTTGAAAAAGAAAGATAAGGCACGTTTATTGTTCCTGTCCTTCACTGATATGACACATATGTACAAGCATATAAGGGTGTTCCAATGAAATATACCGTATATACTCGCGTATAAACCGATCCGCGTATAAGCCGACCCCCTAATTTGAGAATGATTTTTTGTCAAAAATGGGAAACTCGCGTATAAGCCGAGTTGTATTTTCGTACATGAAAAATTCCAATTAAAATGGGCAAATCCTCGAAAAAAGAGTGAAATTTTAATTAGAAAATAAATATTTAAGCCTAGAAATTAAAAGTTTAAAGAAAGGGGCTGGAGAAACGACCTTCCTCGAAGTTCGCGATGATTCATCGGGCTTAAAAGTATGTACCACTCGCGATGTTCTGGTGTCTTTCAAACCTCCATCGGACTTCTTAAATTAAATCTCCCTTATTATCAAATAAAATATTTTAAACCACATTCTTAAATACCAAAATGTGCAATTTAAAAACTTAGAAAACGTCAACTATTTTCTGTCATCATCGTTGACTACTGCCGCTATTAAATACGGATGAGTATTTTTTTATCCATCTCAGAAGAAAATACTACTATTTTATACATGAATATATACTTATTAAAATATTTAATTTTTAATTACGAAATAAATTACTTGAAAGTAGAACTTGAATTCGCCGATAAGCAACGTCCCGATTTTATCGCTTTAAAGCCAATTCCATCCAAAATTATACTAATAAAACAATTATTATATCTGTACATAATATTATCAAGGAATAAAATCTGTTTTGGGGAAATAAATTTTGTTTAATTATTGCAATCGAGCAAGAAAGACATTGACTTTAAAGTGGTGTCATTCGCTACGCACGTTGTCAACTTCTTAATCTTCCATCCAAAATTCTATTAAAGTAACGTATACTAGCTTCATAGATTCTACATACCAATGAAATATTTATCAAAATATATACTTTTTATTTAGTTAAACTGATTATTTATGTGAGTAGTGCAATTTTGCGTTATGATTACGCCGCGATGCGCAGAACAGCCTTCAGTTAGCACGAATTCAGCCTTCAGTTAGCAAATTATATTATAAATTTTACTGACCCGCGTATAAGCCGACCCCCCGACTTTTTGATGAAAATTTTGACTTAAATTTCTCGGCTTATACGCGAGTATATACGGTAATTTGGAAATTTGTTTTATTATCGTATTATTTTTTCATGTCGTATTCATACATTATCACATGTTATAGAACATAAAAGTTGTTATACATTATCATACGTTCTAGAACACAAAAGTTGTCATACGTTAAAGAACATAAAAGTTGTCATACATTATGATACGTTATAGAACATAAAAGTTGCCATACATTTTCATACGTTATGGAACATAAAAGTTGCCACACATTATCATACGTTATAGAATATAAAAAGAGAACATAAAATTTGTCATACATTATCATATGTAATAGAACATAAAAGTTGTCATACGATATAGAAACATAAAATTGTGTAACCTAGACATTTCTTAGATAATTCCAATAAAATTTAACACCACCTAGCAAAAGAAAGTCAGCATAAAACTTCATCTAAGTTATGAAATTAAAACTTTTATGCAGGAAGTTTAGTTCTTAAGGGGACTCGGTACCCTTGGAATATTTTTTTTATTAAATAATTTACATAGATATTTTACACATATTATTGAAGGTTATTATTATATAACATGATTTTAGCAACAAAAAAATTATTTTTATGAGTATATTTTTCAAAATTTAATTTTTTTTTAAAAAATTTAACTGTTTTAAAAATGGTTTTTCTCTTTCAGTTTTTATAATTTTGTAAAGAATTTTTTTTCTTACATTCACTGTACTATACTTTATAACTTTAAGGATCGAATTTGAAATAACTGATTTAGTTCTTGAGAAAAAAAATAAAATGTCGATGTATATGCAAAAAAATGGAAAAAAACATGATTTAGTCCCATCCTTGATTGTTTTAAATAGGTTATACAGGAAGTTCAGAAAAAAAATCAAGTCATTTCAATAATATGTGAGAAAGTATTCCTATTTTAAATACCGTGGCATATGCAAAAAACACAAACTGAGATAAATCAGTTTAAACAATTCAAATTCAAATAACTCGAGGAATACATTTGATATTTTCTTTACACATAATTAATTTTATAACTACTTGCATACATATAAAATTCCGGTTTTTATTATTTAATTGGAGTATATTAAATCACTATTGTGTACTCAGTTTTAAAATGATAATAAAACTAAATTTTGGAGAAAAATCTGTTAAAATCAAAATAATAGTGTTTAAAATATTGTTTTAGACTAATTTTGTGTTAGAAACCATACTAATACAACTGAATTTATTAAACATACATATTCCATACCATAAAAGACTTTAGAATATGCTTTGACAATAGCAAAAACATGTTATTACATTTGTTAAATACGTCGCCTTTGGCAAATACGTCTCCTTGTACCTTCAAATTTAAAATTATATCAAACCACGGTAAAAAAAAGTAAACAAACATGTGATGTGATAGATACAGTCACAGATAAACACGTTCAACTTGTTCTTAGCTGATTTTTCCTTAAATAAATGACGAAAAGCTGTTGCGTCAAAAATGTAAACATCGAAATGGACGTAGCATTTTAAGTGCTATGAGAGTAATGAAACGCATTTTAATTACATTTATAATTATCAGATCGTTTCAAAACTTTGTAATAATAAAGTTTAGGTATAAGAGCATATTTTAAGCAAAAAAAATAAAAATTGATATTTTCATCGATTTTCTCAAATCAAAGGGTACCAAGTCCCCTTAAGTTATTTCTTTAAGTTCTATTAAAAATTTAAAAAAAACTGCAGACAATGAAGGATTTTGTTCGTAAAACCTGTAGAAAACTTGTAAAAACCTTTAATTTGAAGCATTTAAAATAATGAAATAAAAATGCAGATTTTTTAAAGGTTTTATGCAAAAACTTTTTTTTAAATGCAGTTTTTTTAGTTTAAAATTCCTTTATAAAACCTTCAAAAAACTTTTAATTTCAGAATTTTCATGTAATGTTTTCATGCAGATTCTTTTGAAACTTATAAAACCTATTTTATGAAGAAAAAAAGTTTGTCAAAAAATTTAATTTAAAGTTTATTGTAAATTTTGTCAAAATATTCAAAGTAATTTTAAACTTAAGAATATGTTAAGTTATATTGCATTTGTATGTTAATTGTTAAGTTATAGGGTTCGTATATGTTAACACTCTTACTATTTTCACTTAATCGCAACCAATGTATCAAATCTTTTATCAAAAGACTAATACCTACGTAAAGTTTTTTTTTTACTAATAAACTAACTACATTTGCTGCATCGCTAAAAATTAACACCACATCTTATTTGCTTACTAATTAATAATGAAAGTAATAAATTTAAAAGAGTATATATACCTAATCCTTTAAACTAAACAAAATCAACGAACAATGATCATACATATAATTTTGTAATAAAGATTCCCTTTACGGTCCTTCTCAATGGATCTTAACACATGAGGTACCGAAAGAAAGATAAATTTCAGGAGCAGTGTCGAATCGTACGTTCATATCAACGGATATTTTAAAAAATGCGTTAAAAAAATTCATATAAACGTGATTTTTAAACAAACTTTTGACAATGCTGCCATCTATGAATGAGCAGAAGCGTTAAATTTTTATGATATTTTGGCTATAAAAAATACGCTAATATATTTTGTCCATACAACGAATGGGTTTGGGGAGGGGGGGGGGGCGTGTTCATGCGATAATTAACACATGGTCATGTAGTACCTTCAAATTCAACTAAGGAATCCTCTAATTCATCGTAATAATCAGTTTCCATTCGATATAATCTTTTACGAATTTCAAGGTCCTATTTTTACGTTTAAGCTTTCATCCAACCAATGAGGTTCGACGCTAGTTTGAGACAAATCTTAATGGATTAGTCGCCAACTAAAGCAGTTTTTTCCCATTTTGGCAAGGATTGCTTTGACCATTAATTGAATAGAGTTCCGAAAAACAATGGGAGGTAGCGCATTGGGATCGTGTCAATTCATTTGAAATGGTCATTGCAGGAAAGGTCCTTTTTGCTTATTTTTTATTCTTTGGGATTATATAACAGGAAGTAATATGTTTGTCCTGTGTTTTTGTTATGAACGAGTTGTTATGATTATCAGAATACTCTTTTGTATTACATGAGGTCTGAAAAAATTCAATATTTTTCTTGTACAAATTTGCCTTCAAACGGAGCTGAACGAATTAAGTAGTCCTTGGATTTCCAGTTTCTCTAGCAATAAACATAAACTATAAATTCATAAAAATATTCGATGTTGAAATATTTTTCGAATCTAAAACATCGGGGTGTTCCCTGGAAGCTACATCTATCAAAATAATATTTTTAAATATTTATTTGCATACATTAGATTTTGCTGAGAAAATAACATTACAATTTTAAAATTTTCCTAAACCTTTAAGGCGTTCAGTTTAGTTAAGGTTAAATCCTGTCCAAATTACATTATTTGGTTTTATATATGCATGTCCATTCATATAAGTGCTTTGCTCCCAAACTGTACCTTTCTCTTTCATAGTCATTTGTTTTTCAAAAGCGCCAAAGCGTGCCAAAAGGAGAGAGGTTATTAATTCGACTGTTATGTATTTTGTTTTATGTATACCTTCGCGCAAGCTTTCTGTTCTACTACATATATTTGAAAAATTCTTATTTTGTTGGATGGGGATGCATTAATTTACCCGACCATTTGAAAAAAATATTGTCCGATTTGAAAATTATTTTTTTGTTAAAAAGAAAAAAATCCACTTCTGCCATTTTTTAAAAAAAATTATCCGGAAATATATCCGGAAATATCAATAAACCGGACTTTTTGTTAAAAATTTTTTGGATTTTAAAATATTTTCATTATTGAATAAGGGTTGTACAGCAATGACATTTTATTAACCCGACAGTTATTAGGGATTGTTTTACAATGTACACTTTTGAGACAATATAGTTATGTTTACTCGACATTTATTAGACCGGATCCAAGACGTGAAAAAATGTAAACAACAGTTAGAATTTCTTGATGAATAAAAGCAGGGGGCAAATCTCCATACTAAATTTAGAACTGAAATATTCTTTAAAAAAAACGATTTTAAAAAAAAATTCATTAAAAAGTAAAAAATCATTTTTAATTTTTTGATCAAGTTAGAGTTATAGTTAGAGTCAAGAAATAGTTAAATTATTTCATATCAATTTTATACTTATTACAACTTTTTGAAGTTGGTGAAAATTAAAAAAAAACATACCTACGTTTTAGCCTTAATTTAAAAAAGTTTTAATTAGTATAAAATTGAAAATAAATATTGCAATTTTTTCAACTTGTTCGTAAAATTAAATAATCATTTTTTACTTTTTAGTACACTTTTCTTAAAGTCGGTTTTCCTTTTTTTTTTTAAAAAGATTATTTTATTAAAAATATATTTTCCATGATTTTATTCGAAGTAATAAAATAAGGCAAAACATCTTTGATATCGAACATTTAATCTCAGAACCAGATTCCTTTACCGGATTTCGTTTTTGTTTAAGACAGCACAACTTTTTAGAGAACAAAATATGATCTTTCTTTTGGAATAGAAATAATAAACAATAAATATTGGGAAATAAAAATGTATTTTGGATTGCGTTTGACAAAAAATAAAAATAAATATATAAAAAAGCATTTTATAAAATAGTGAATAAACTTACGCTGTCACTTTAAAAAAATTTCTGTTGTTTCTAAAACTCTAAAAAAATGTGGGTTTTGCAGACGATATTTGTATTAAAACTAAATAAATGTAACTTGAGAGGCGGAGATATGTCACCACAAAACAGTGGCGACGTCGTTTTTCATGAAAGTTTTCAAAATCGAAAAGATTTGTACGTGCTAAACATTCATAAGGGAAAATATTTTTTTCTTCAAATATTCTTTTAGATTTGGAATCAATTGGAAACAAGGTTATGAAGTACTTGAAAATAAAACATTATATACATGTTTTTTATATATAAAATTAGGGTACCAGATAACTATGATAAAGTATGAATTGTTTACTTACGGTCTGAAAATGTAACGTTTTTTGGTGGTTTAAAAATCGGTCGGTTTGCAGTTAATGTTGAAAACTAAATAAACTTTATGAAACAACAGTTCCATAATGGAATTTTCATTTTTTGGAAACTATCACATATAATCACTGAGCTAGAATATAACTATAAGCACTGGAGCGAGGACTCTAAGCTACAATGTTTTTTACTGTACCGCGCGGATGAATATAATTCGGAAGAAAGGTTGACGAAACATTCGTCCTTCACTATGCGTGACACAGAAATGTTTAAAACTGGTTTTTTCAGTGCATTTTGTCTTCTATTTCTCTTAAGTAAGTATGGAAAAATATTTAATGTGTTTTTGAAAGCCAGAAATGCGTTTTTAAATCTACGCAAACCTATACGAAAGAACTATTTTTTCTACCTTTGCCCAAAAAGGAGTACAGTGGTCGGCAACGCTTAATCCTCAATCCAGTGCTTATAGTTATATTATTATAGCTCAGTGCATATAATAAGAAAAGAAAACACTAAAACACTATTATATTATAAAAATAAATACGATAAGTAATCATTGGGTTTTCTCCATTATGTTGAAAATTGCTTAAAATGTTCTAAATCTTGTCAATAGATTCCTTAGTTGTAGCAGTAGCCATTTTTATTTTGTAAGAACACAAAGTTTTATTTAGGATATAAATGCCTGATTTTAGATTAGTTTTCAACGTTCATTATATCAATTTTTTACGATTTTACAGTAAGACCTCGAGATACAGTCTGAATAACTTTATTAAAAATAATAATATTAGAGCTAGCTTTTAAAACTTTTCTTTTAGTTGTAATATATCTTTTAAATTTAGAATTATTTTGTACACGATATACTATGAATATGTTCTAGTGAAGAAAAGATATATCAAGGTATATTTTAACTATAAAAAGATGCCAGATAATAAAACAAAAGTTAAACTGAAAGTATTTTCTCATATAAAACTCGAATAAAAAATAATTAAGGTTTTAGTTTCTTCGTCTAATTAAATGCAATAAACTTTAAAAGCTAAAAATACACACTAATAAATGGATGACTTTATAACTACATAATGTTTGCGTTTTCTTGCGTTTATAATTTAAATTTACTGCTTAACTACTATTTAATGATTAGGTATTTTTTTATTAATAATCAATCGATTTTGTAGTAAAAAGTTTTCCAGTATGCAGTTTCTTAAAAAGAACAAACAGCCAATGAAGATAAAAAAGACGATAAAAATTATGTTTGGCTCCGTTCCAAAAAACACAATTATAAGTTTATTTTGAGGTAAAAATACTTAATAAGCCATTGACCGCGATATTGCGTTTCCATTGTTTGAATGAATGAAAATAACAACAACAAAAAAGTTTTAGGGTATTGTCTGATCGTTTTCTGGAGATTTAATAAATACTAAAATGCTTTTAGAAACCGTTTCTTATTTCTGAAATATAATATATCTTTGTTAACAATAATTTGATTTTGCTTCTGTTAGTACCAGGCAGTTATCCTCCATTGAGATGAAAAGTAAATTAATGATGTTTTTCTTTTAAATATATTACAATATTTCACTCACTACGCTGTTAAAAATAGAAGCTCAAAAATAAGTAAAATGTACTCATTTTTGAGTACATTCAATGCTTGTCATAGCTCCGAATACATAAGTTTCATTTTTGAAAAAGACATGTACTCAAAAATAAGTAAAATGAATAAAAAGGGCAGTTGCATGCCTACATAGGCTGTCTTCATAAATCACTTTCAATAAATATCAACAATTACGACCAAGACATACCGGAAATTGAATCTAGATCTTTAGGCACCGCAGTCCAGTGCCTTATCTGTTGTACTACCAGGGCAACGTGAAGAAGCTGTAAACAGAAGTAATGTTAAAAGGTGTTCCAAAACAATGGGAAGTAAGATAATTTAATTGTAATAACTCAATTTCCATTGAAGCAATCGACATCAAATAATGTGGAAAACCATCTTCTGAAAAACTATTTTAAGTTTGTCAGGTCGCTTTGTTAAGATGGCTTGAATTGAAGCTGAGATTAGTAATATTAATTCATGCTCATTTTTTAGAAAGTATGATTAATTAAACTTGAGTACGTCATCGCTCATTTACGACGTAATTGTACTCAAACAAAAACGCGTAGGTTCAGGTACTCATTTTTAAGTACCTCTTTTTTTTTACAGTACTCGAACCAAACCTTATTGTACAGGGGTTACTGTGATTAGTCTTCTTTTTCCTCCGCCAAATCTCCAGATGCGCCAAAAAAGGAATCTTTCTTTCTCCAGGCAATCGGGAGTAATAAGGATATCGGCCATCAAGGCAATGAATTGTGGCACATTTAATGACTTACCGCGAAATCCAATTGTTCAGGTTCTGATTTTGCTGAACATTGGCGGCGACTTCGGAAACTGAATCACAGAGAAAGATGGAAATCAATAACTGGATTCGCCAACAAAAAAATATAGCTTCATTCTTAAAGAATTGGCTTCGGAATGGAGTTTTGGTGGCATTGGGCGGGAATTGCCATTTGTCTTAATTGAAATCAAACAGTTTTGCTTCTTCTTGCATAATTTGAGTGTTAAAGAAAATAAAGTCTGTTGATTTTGAAAATTAATTTAAAATAGTCAAATACATTTAAAATGATATATTTCAAGGAAAATTTCTTTTTTTATAGGTATCTGTATATATTTCGAATAATGTAAATGAATGTACATTTGAAAAATTGTCTTGTTTATTACTTACATTAAAAATAATTCTGGTTTGGTTTGGTTAATGAATGTCGCACTAGAGCTGGACAGCGGGCTATTGACAGTTCATGGCCTTTCTCGAAGGAAAGACCTGGTAACGATGTCTCGTATTTTTGAACCATTTTCAGAAGAAGAGGACAACACCTGAGCTGGCACCCGACGCAACCTCAATAGGTGTCAAGACATTCGACGCTGTTCAGATTTATAATGCACCAGTCCCATATACACGCCAGTATAATTTGTTGGATGCTCTGGACGATTTCTAGTATTTTTGTAGAGATGCTGGCAACCCTCTGATCGCAAGACCACTACTTTTTTTTTCACTTTTCTTTGTCAAGTCCATCGCTCAAATTCGAGCATAAGAACCAAAGCTGATGAAAAGGGATCAAAAACGAATCCGAGTAAATAATTTTCGTTCAAAATTTGAGGATTCTCGTTTTGTCAAAACTCACATGATTCAACAACGAAACAATTGTGAAATATAACGAAAATAGTCTTGACGATCGAAGAATTCTCAAAAATGAGAGTGTCTAGTCTATGGAACTTACTCCCTTTTTACAAATTCCGATTCAATTGTTAGCGTACTTACTTACTAAGAAACATAATACTAGGAACACTTAATTTCTTTAGTTCTCCTTATTGAAAAGTTGAGGTTTGGTTTGTTTTGTTTTGTTAATAACGTCGCACTAGAGCTGCATAGTGGGCTATTGGCGACGGTTCGGGGTTAATCTTGAAGGAAAGACCCGGGAACACCTACACATTCACACACACATTCAGACATGCACCTCGTTATTTTAGAACCATGGTCAGATGACGAGGAAACACCTGAACTGGCACCCAACGCCTTCAATAGACGTCGGGACTTTGGATCCCGATCAGATGTATCGTGCACCATTCCCGTATACACGCAAGTATAATTTGTTGGATACTCTGGACGACTTTGTAGTATTTTTGTAGCGAAGCTGGCGACCCTCCGGTCGCAAGATCACTACTTTTTTACTTTTCTATGTCAAGTCCATGTCACGGATTCGAACCACCAATCCTCTGATTAGTAGCTGAACGCTTTACCAACTGAGCAACTGGGGCTCTTGAAAAGTTGAGAATAAATATCTAAGAAATAGATAAATCGTTGCCTTGAAGTATATACTCCTTAATATTTGCAATTTAATGCGCATTCAAATTGAACTTTCTTAAATTTATTTTCAAAATTAAATACCTTAGACTATATCCGCTACTTTATGTTACGTTAAGATATATTGCCGATTTTTTTTCAATGCCTTAGCATTTTCGAATTCAAAAGTATTAAAAAATATATTATTATAAAAATATATTAATAAAAATATACTTATATATTATTAATAAATATATAAGTAAAAAAAATTCTGTTATTTTCCCATTTGCCCTCTCATGGAATTTAATCGGTGAATAAATTCACTTTACAAAAAAAAAGTTAAAATTGTAACGAACGCGTTCGAGAAACGATTAGATTAAACCCAGAAATCAAGTAATTTAATAAAACTGTCAAACTTGTCGGTATATTTGGTCAAGCGTTTGGCATTTGGTTTGGTTAAAAAATAAATCAACGACAACGTTTAATTGAATAACTTAATGATTTTTCATTAATTATTTTTAAAATTAAGATCTTCTAGATCGTTAGTAGCAAAATCTTGCTTTTTAAATAGCGATATAAAAATCTAATAACCATGCAAAGGTATATTTTCAAACGCGACTTCAAATACGAATATAATTTTAATTTTCGAAATATCTCATCTTTGTATATATTTTTTCGGAATTGAGATATTTGTATCAGTAGTAAGCTCTAAATCTTTTGGCATAAGTTAAGAGAGATCCGAACCTCAAATTTTGAAAAAATTGCTATTTTTTTTCTTTGTAAAACTATGCTATACATACTTAAGAAGGTGTGTACAAAATTTCAAAATAATAAAAGAAACAGAACATATGTTGTTTTAAATATTTATATATTATTTATAATCTTTCTACACACTTTTCGTCTGCAAAAATCGTCATGTACTCAAAATATTTTTTTTTTCAATTTGGACACGTTTAAAATGCTAAGGCTTTGTAACTATTTAACTTAAAAATAATCTGTTAATAGTTTTTGAAGCTCTAATATTTGTTTTATAAACGTAGGAATAGCTTTTTTATATTTAGTTATAAATTATTTTTTTTACGAATTATTAAACATAAAATTTTGAATATTTTTTAGGTTTTGAACTTAAAATAAGTTTTTGAAAACTATTAAAACCCAAATCTGCAAATATTTATTCATACGTCTGTATACGTATTTATTCATACGTCTGTTAAATACTTCGAAATTATTTAATCAATTAAAAAAATTACGTTACAGACGTTACAGAGAGGGAGAGAGGGATTAAAAATGTAATTTTCTGTTTTTAAAGCCAAGTTATATGCTATATTTCAATTGAAATTTTCTTTAAATACAATAATATTTTAGTAAATTGTATTTCTTGTGAAATATTTTTCATAGATGTAGACAGAGCATCTATTTGGTTGCAAGAAAAAGGTAGCTCCAACAATCCAACATGTGCACGTCATCTGGAATATATATTTTTCAGTGAAAATACTCTCGTAATATGTAGGAACAATTAAGAAGATTGATCAAAAAGAATATCTTCACACAACTTGGAATTTTGAATTTTCAAAGTTTTTTACCGCTTTCTGCAAACTTGAATAATTGGAGCTACCTCATTTTTACAGCAAACCCCTCAATCGTCATTGTAATTTTAAGGTAACTCGCGGTATTGCCGCGTCTTATTTCGAACCCTGCACAAAAATATGTTGTTTCTTTTCATTTTGAAGATAAAAGACAAAAAAAATAACGCGAAGTTATTTTAGTAACTTAAAGGTGACACGCAGTGGAAAGAGTTGGGTTAATAAAATATGTTGAAACCAAAGTGATGTCAAGCTTATAAATAGAGTTACATAAAGAACAAGCTAACGAAAGAAAAGCGTATTTTACGTTCAAGAACACACACTTCTCGTTCACTTTGAAGAACAGGGAACAAATGAGCAGGTCATTATTTTAGAGACTGGGAATTTGTACTTGAGTCGAAAGGGTTAAAATAATAATAAAAAATAAATAAGTAATACTAAAAAATAATAAGTAATAATAAAAAATAATAAGTAATAATAAAAAATAATAAGTAATAATAAAAAATAATAAGTAATAATAAAAAATAATAAGTAATAATAAAAAATAATAAAACATAATAAGTAATAATAAAAAATAATAAGTAATAATAAAAAATAATAAGTAATAATAAAAAATAATAAGTAATAATAAAAAATAATAAGTAATAATAAAAAAAATAAGTAATAATAAAAATAATAAGTAATAATAAAAAAAATAATAAGTACTAATAAAAAATAATAAGTAATAATAAAAATAATAAGTAATAATAAAAATAATAAGTAATAATAATAAAAAAATAAGTAATAATAAAAAATAAGAATAATAAAAAATAATAAGTAATAATAAAAATAAATAAGTAATAATAAAAATAATAAGTAATAATAATAAAAAAATAAGTAATAATAAGAAATAAGAATAATAAAAAATAATAAGTAATAATAAAAAATAAAAATAATAAAAAATAATAAGTAATAATAAAAAAATAAGAATAATAAAAAATAATAAGTAGTAATAAAAAATAATAAGTAGTAATAAAAAATAATAAGTAATAATAAAAAATAATAAGTAATAATAAAAAATAAGAATAATAAAAAATAATAAGTAGTAATAAAAAATAATAAGTAGTAATAAAAAATAATAAGTAATAATAAAAAAAATAAGTAATAATAAAAAGTAATAAGTAATAATAAAAAATAATAAGTAATAATAAAAAATAAGAATAATAAAAAATAATAATAAAAAATAAGAATAATAAAAAATAATATGTAATAATAAAAATTAAGAATAATAAAAATTAAGAATAATAAAAAATAATAATTAATAATAAAAAATAAGAATATGAGCTGAGTTGTTTTAATGGTAGAAATTAATAACGATTTAATTTGGCGTTACTAAATAAATAGATGGTCCCTTTCTCCTCCCTTTCAAAATAACGTCCATGTACTTCCTGAGTGCAGCAGCACAGTCATCCGAAATCGGAGTCAGCACTTCATTTGGCACTAAAGTAGAAGCAGGTCGGTGTTTTGCTTTAGAAGTTAGTAATTAGTTAATTCTGCTGATTTGCAGAGTCACAAGTTAATATTTCATGGTAAAGGTGCGAGGGCAAACTATTTTTGACGCCCACGCTTCTTGGGTGAAAGGGAAGAAAGACTGAATCAGCATTATGCGTAAATTTGAATTCTGGTTAGCATTCAAGTGTCTGAATGGAGAAATTAAAGGAAGGTTTATTAACCTGCATGTTATCTGGGTATAAGGAACAATCTGTGGAGGGTAATTTAACGTTTTAAGATTAACTGAAGTCATTGAAGAACTCTACGTCCATTATAGCGGTATTTTTATCTAGTTATTGTAACACAGTAACTGACGTTGACAATTGGTAACCCTCTTTCCTCTTCCATATTTTGAGTAACTTCTTAAAAAGTACTAGAATGTCGTCCAGAACATCCACAAAAAATTAACGGCGTGTATACGGGACTGGTGCACGATAAATCTGATCGGGGTCCAAAGTCCCGACGTCTATTGAAGGCGTTGGGTGCCAGTTCAGGTGTTTCCTCGTCATCTGACCATGGTTCTAAAATAACGAGGCATCGTTCCCGAATCTTTCCTTCGAGATAGACCCCGAATCGTCGCCAATAGCCCACTGTGCAGCTCTAGTGCGACGTTAATTAACCAAACCAGAGCAAATCTTAAAAAGTAACAATCCAATAATTATGAAATTTACTAAGTTTATTTAGAAATGTTTGGGAAATACGATGGAGGTATTTTGTTGCAATAGAACACTTATGTTAGAAGTCATATTTTGTTCAAGTTGAAAAAATGTAGGAATTTGTGTTATAAAAATTAAATATATGATTATGTTCCCAAGAAAAATTTCATATATGATTATTTGCTCTTGGGAATATAATCATATATTTAATTTAATTTTTCTAACTAACATTTGATTTGCAATCCCAAATCCCCAGTCGAACTTGATTTCCTGTAGGAGTTTCACATTTTTAGCAATACTTATTCGATTGTTAATGAAACCTTTGATATTCCAGTATTTCTAGCTTATTAGGACAATAGTTAACTCCAACCAATCGAGATAGTTTTTGTTCTTTGACAAAACTTTCAATTCTGGGTTTATTTTCATTTTGTTGTGCACACAGACTTTTTCATTTCTGCTGATAAAGGGAAATGTATCTCCCGAAATATGTTTATATTTTATATATATTTAATTTCGTAGTTTTAACGTTGCATTTGTATTTTAATATTCTTAACGCAATGTTCTATAAAACGAGTTTTTATCTTACTAATGAACTTAAACAAAATCTGTGAAATTCACTTCACTTAAACAAAATATGTTAACTTCAGGTTTTCCCTTTTAAGTGGATTTAACTGTGTATTATAAAATTTCTTTTTTTTTCTTTTGTAAAGAATTTTAATTTTTCAATCTGATTTTATTAGTCGATAGATTGATCTATTGACTGATTTGGCAATACATTTTCCTCGTTCACTCACTTAAATACCCATATTAAAATTTATTTAATACCAAAATTAGTTTTTATTTTTCTCAATGTCGGAATTATGACTAAAGTCTAACAGAAAGTTTTTATTACCAAGAATAGACGAACATTAAAAACTCACAAAAGATATCCGAATTCTATAAAACGAGTTTTTATCTTACTAATGAACTTAAAAAAAATCTGTTAAATTCAGGTTTTCCCTTTTAAGTGGATTTTACTGTGTATTATAAAAGTTCTTTTTTTTCTTTTTGTAAAGAGTTTCATTTTTCAGATTTGAATTTATTTGTTGATATATTGACCTATTGACTGATTGGTAAATCAATAATTTCCGTGTTCACTCACTTAAATACCAATATTAAAATTTATTTAAACCAAAATTAGGTTTAAACTTTTCTTGATGTCGGAAATATGATTAAAGTCTAACAGAAAGTTTTTATTACCAAGAATAGACGCACATTAAAAACTCTCAAAAGATATCCGAATCCTATAAAACGAGTTTTTATCTTACTAATAAACTTAAATAAAATAAAAACAAATTCACTTCACTTAAACAAAATCTGTTAACTTCAGGTTTTCCTTTTTAAGTGGATTTAACTGTGTATTATAAAAGTTATTTTTTTAAAGAGTTTAATTTTCCGATTAGAATTTATTGGTAGATAGATTGACCTATTGACTGATTGGTAAATCAATAATTTCCTCGTTCACTCACTTAAATACCGATATTAAAATTTATTTAATTGCAAAATTAGTTTTAAACTTTTCTTCATGTCGGAATTATGATTATACTCCAACAGAAAGTTTTTATCACCAAGAATAGACACACATCAAAAGATATCCGATCCTTTTATCGGCCTAATTTTTATTACCCCTCCCCACATAATCATTTATACTTCCGAAGCTGACAACTCCTTTACTCGCATTCTTCAATTCCGAGTAATTTTACTACTGAAGAAGTTAACAAACAACTCCACTCCAACGAACCTGAAGAATGGCGCTATAAATGTCGAGTCTTTACATGGAACAAATCAATTTCCACGTCTTAAGTACCCTGTCTTCTCACTCAAAGGAATGCTGTGGCGCCAGAAATGCCAGAATTCCCTGGTTAAAGTCCCTGAACACGACTACTATAGTCTTTTGAGGTTCATTCAAGACTTTTGCTGCATTTACTACGTCTAATTGCTGCCTAAGTAGTTGGCTCTGAGGAAAGTCCTCAATGGAATGAGACGAAACAACGCGAAGCAATAACGTCTAAAGTAATCTCGTCCTTGTAAATTAGTCTAAAAGCGTCGTTTAGGGGTGCTTTGTTTGGATTGCTTGGTTATGTTTTCGCGTGGGTTTGGGATTGCGAAGTTTAAGAAGAAATGGCGGGAGTTTGCGGTTGTGAAATGGCGCAGAGTGGAATTTTCGGAAATGAGGTAATGACAGTAGGTTATTTTGTTATTTCCATGTGCAAAATTGTAATTATGTCAGTGCAATCAAAATTGTCGTAAGCATTTGGAATAATTTTATTTCGAATAAAACTTGATGGATTACTGAGTTAAAAGCCTATATTGTGAATTGTTTAACTCAATTTAATGTTTTAATCAAAAACTCTTTCACGAGTTTTAACAAAATTGCACAACTTACATATGTCACATTTTATTTTTTCTACTATTTACTAAAATTGGGTGATTTACTACTTATAGTTTTAATTAATCTATGAAATTAATATTAAACGAAAGACTATAGGTAGTTATTTTTGTCTTTTAGTTTGTCGATTACTTTTGTACTTCTAAAAAAAATTTCTTTTTCACAACACTAGAACTATCAAATGGGGTTTGTTAACATAGGATAAATGTTAGTTATAAACTTAAATAAATAATGAAATAATATATGTTTGGTTAAGTTTGAGTACGTAATCGCTCATTTGCGTTGCAATAGTACTAAAAAATGAGTATCTTCAGGTACTTGTCTCTCTTTTCACAACACTAGAACTATCAAATGGGATTTGTCAAAATAGGATAAATGTAATTATAAACTTAAATAAATAATAAAATTATATATTTTTGGTTAAATTTGAATACGTCATCCCTCATTTGCGATGCAATTGTACTCAAAGAAAAATGAGTATCTTCTGGTACTCGTTTCTCTTTTCACAACACTAGAACTATCGAATGGGGTTTGTGAAAATAGGATAAATGTTTGTTATAAACTTCAATAAATAATGAAATTATATATGTGTGTGGTTAAATTTGAGTACGTCATCGCTCATTTGTGATGCAATTGTACTCAAAGAAAAATGAGTATCTTCTGGTACTCGTTTCTCTTTTCACAACACTAGAACTATCGAATGGGGTTTTTGAAAATAGGATAAATGTTATTTATAAACTTCAATAAATAATGAAATTATATATGTGTGTGGTTAAATTTGAGTACGTCATCGCTCATTTGTGATGCAATTGTACTCAAAGAAAAATGAGTATCTTCTGGTACTCGTTTCTCTTTTCACAACACTAGAACTATCGAATGGGGTTTGTGAAAATAGGATAAATGTTTGTTATAAACTTCGATAAATAATGAAATTATATATGTGTGTGGTTAAATTTGAGTACGTCATCGCTCATTTGTGATGCAATTGTACTCAAAGAAAAACTAGTATCTTCAGGTACTCATTTTCAAGTACCTTTTTTTTACAGTGTAACTCGACATGTTTCTATCGTAACTTTTTATCTTAAATTAACCCATAACCATTACTCAAAATCCCCAATTCTAACCCATTCCGGCTACCTCCTGCCCTTCCGCTTCTCCCAAGACACAGATTTTATCAAGTCAATTACTTCACGCCCTGTTTATCCCCTCCCCCCCATTCCAACCCTTTCCCATCCCAAAAGAATTCAATCTCGAACCAGAAAATGAAAACCGAAAGAATGCCCGGGGGGGGGGGGGGGGGGCGTAAAATATGAGATTTTTAGTTACTCCATCCCGGTTATAGGGGGCGGAGGTGGGTGGCAGGCGCTAAAATTTCCTGGATCCTCCCCATCCATCATGGTGACCGATGACCATCACAATCTCTGGACATACCTCTGTACGTGTGATCTGGTTTCATCGTCCGATGTTCGCTCGTTACCCCCCCCCCCCCCCAAGGTCGGATGTCGATCGGTTCTTATCGTCTGAATATTGACTGCTTCAACAGCTGATCTTGAGATGAAGATATTCTCTCCCCCCCCCCCCCCCCCCCCCCGAGTTTAGTTTGGGTTTTATTTTTTATTATCCAATGTGATTATATTGGTTGGGTTATTATTAATATTCGCAATGGGATCTATTCTGAAGGAAAGGGATCACTGCATTGTACACTACATAAAAAAGTGCTTAAAAATGAGTATATGAAAGTACTCGTTTTTTTTTTCTTTGAGTACAATTGTATCGTAAATGAGCGATGACGTACTCAAATTTATGTAATCGTGTTTTGTGAAGAAATGTGTGATTTAATATTGCTCTTCTCAGCTTCTGTTCAAGTGTCCAATGTGTAGAGAAAAGTGGGACGCGTTGACCAGGTTGGCTAATATTCCACTCCTCTTCTAATCTATACACCACGCGGTAGAGAAAATCAGACATACTTTAGCCATTTTAACCGATGTTACTTCAGTTCCAATTGGCGTGAAGTGAGTTTTTAAATTGAAGGTAAAGACGAGTTCGTTCTACAATTCTATTTGTTAGTTGACATTTTAAACCATTTGTGTAGAGTGAAAAGTGAAGATTTGTTGAAGATTATACTTCGAACCCAAAATATCCTTTCAATTGTGGAGTATAAAACGTAAACAGTTTAAAAGAGCTGTTGAAAATAAACAAAATGATGTACTGTAAAAAAGATGCTCTCAAATGAGTACATGAGTGTACTCGTTTATCTTTGAGTAACAATTGCATCGTAAATGAGCGATGACGTACTCAAATGTATGTAATTGTGTTTTAGAAAAAATTAAAACTGTGATTTTATATTGCTAATCTCAGCTTCTGTTCAAGCCATTTTAACAAAACGACCTGAGAAATTTAAATAGTTGTTTAAAAGATGGTTTTCCACATTATTTGATGTCGATTGCTTAAATGGAAATTGAGTTATTACTACTCAATTATGTTACTTTCCATTATTTTGGCACAACTTTTTAGCATTTATTCTGTTTAATATTTTTCAAGTCGCCCTGGAAGCTTAACGGATAAGGCTGTGGACAGATATGCCTTCAGATGTGGGTTCGATTCCCGGTAAGTCTTGGTTGTAATTGTCGATATTTATTGAAAGCGATATATGAAGACAGCCTATGTAGCCTAGTAACTGCTCTTTTTATTCATTTTTACCCATTGTACTCGTTTTTAAATACATGTATTTTTCAAAATCGAAACTTATGTATTCATAGCCATAATAAGCATCAAATGTATTCAAAAACGTGTACATTTTACTCATTTTTGAATATCTATTTTTAACAGCGTAAAACCAGGAATTGATCAAGGAATTTTTGTAACACAAGCGAACTGGATTTGGGCACCCTAATTTCGACAAATTATTTTTCAGGGGAATCACTGGTCTACAGGGTCAAAAGTACAAGTACTCAAAAAATTGTGAAATTTACGATTTTGTTTTATTTGCTAAAATTATAAATTGGAATCAATAATTTTAAGAATTTGGAATTAATGCTCGCAAAATTTTACAACTGTATCTATGGTTTTTAATGAGTTATTTGATATTTCATGCTGGATTGTCAGATATATGTTTTTCAAGGAACAAAAACTTTAAATAGTTTGTTCTCAGAGTTTGGTTTTCTTTGATATTATCTTTTTCAAACTGATAACGTTATAATTTTTAAAGCGTATTGTAAAATATGTGTATATTACAAATGTGTAAATTACAAACTAACGTAAAAAATGTGAGTTTTGAGAAAAAATGTTATGTTATTAAATAACTATTATAAATAACTATCTATAAACTAATACAATTAAACGAGCAATGTTTCTGTGTTTATTTGTTTGCACAATCTCGAAATCTGTTCTAACGATGTATTACCAAGTTTTGAGGTAAAAATTCGATTGAGATCTTCTAATCTTCTTTCATCTTCGAAAAATGTCATTTAGAGGGTGAAATAAGCAAATTTAAATTCAATGTCATTCTTTCCATTTGCAAATTATTCATCGCGTATGAGTTAATATGTTATATGGCAATAACAGTTAAACGTTATTTAATTCATCATATGTTATTTTAATTCAAAACGTATAAAATATTTTGATGATATATTTTTATTATAATTTTTATTCTTAAATAAAGTAATTTTTTGTCATAAATAACCGAAGTAAACGTCAGTAAATTAAAATTCCATTTAAAAAATCGTTTTAAAGAATAAGAAATTCTAATACATTTTTCGTCTACTAAATACTATAAGTTTTCTAATAAATATATTTTTTAAAAATTGAACACAAATCGTTTGCATTTAAAATAATCAAAGTTTCAACAAATTTAATCCTGTGATTTTTTTAGATTGTTTATGTTCGGGACGTCATAAGTGGAATACACGAAAGCAAAATTTAAAAATTCTGCCTTAGAAATAAGTAAAAGAAAATATCGTTTGGAAAACCAAGTAAGTTTTATTTTTATTCAATATAAAATGGATATTATGTATTCCATTACAATTAATTTCGACACCAAAACATGTATGTCGGAGATTCATATGAATTTCCTCAAATAGAACATGGAATTTTCAAAACAAAATATGTGTCAGAAGTAATTTTGTTTGTTTTGTTAAGTATTTATATTCCAATGGAATCAATTGAATGAAGTTTTATTAAATTAATGTTACGTGTTATTTATAAAATATATATTTAATTACCTTTAAAATAGAACTTTGTTTTACAATATTGTTATTTGATAAGTTTTATTTAAAAAATTGTTTTAACCTTCTTATTTCAGCTTTTATATTCCAATATTTTAGAATTAATTAAAAGAGGTTTTATTACATTTACATTACGCAATATTTCTAAAGTTAAAAAATTAAATTAATACATTTAAAAACAATTTTGTTCTATACTATTTTTATTTTACCAACTGCTTATAAATACACCTCTTTCTAATAGTATTAAACAAGAAACGGAGGGAAAATGTGAGTTTTCCAGTTTTGAAGATATGTTCTAGTAATTGTTAAAAAAGGAAGTGTTTCCAAAAAATCGTATTTGTTTACCATGGACATTTCGTTCTGCTTTGTGCTGAAATTTACATGACGTCATTTCAAGATATAAGTGACTTCACGTGCATTTGTTATTGGTTGATGGAGACCATGTGGTTTGTTATTCACCAATCACAGAAGCTAATCAACCATGCGTTTTTTTAATCCGTCAAAATTTTAATTTCGAGAACATGTCATACATAGTGTCTATTAAAATTGGTTTGTTATTTATTCCACATTCTAATTATGAATAAATAATAACTTAAAAAGTTAAATGTTTCAAATTCTAATGTTTTTTTTTCTGGAAAAATGATACCAGTAAATGTGTCACATTCTGAATGTAAAAGCCACGTTCCTATTATCTTTCGAACAATACTGAAGTTTTATGTATTATTTATTTTTGAATTTGAAGCTGTAGATAATCGTTCAAAATATGTGTGTTATGTTTTCATAATGAAAGTAACAGTGCAGAAAATTTGTGCGAGTTCGATCCTTGCCCCTACCTAATTCAATATGAAATAATTCTTGATATTAAATTGTATTAGTTAGTAATAACTTAATATTGATTTGTTACGTTTATTTCGAGCTTCTGATCTGATTGATCTGTCACGTTTGATTTCACGTATTAAATAAATAAGTTTAGTTTTAAGCAAAGGGGGATTGAAAATGAGTAATGTGGTTTTACCTTCGAGCATGAATAGACTGTAGTAGAGCGAATATGACGTCAGCATCGTGATGCAAACAACTCAGATCTGATGGCACCAGACACGTGACTTCCTTTCAAAATGTATGAATGAAAAAAAAGTTCGCGATTGACTTGTGATTTGGAAATAATAGTAAATTTGTTACTTCATGAAGTACAGGGTATTTTTATGAATAAACTAGAAAATATTTATGAATGGATGCGTAGTAAACTACGTGTCTGAGGCCATACGTGTTGGCCTCACTCTGATGTTAGCGAGATTATAACCTTATGATTTCTCTACTATGAGGGATCTTTGCTCGAAGGGTTTTACAATAGAACAACGGAAAAAGTGTTTAAAAAATTTCATTAGCCAAATTTAAAAACCTTTTTTAAATATAAATTCGACATTTACTATACGTGTGTTTTGAAATTTGTTTACCTTGTTACTTTGTTACTTAAGTTTGTTTTTCGGATGCGGTTTACTTTAATCGACGGAGTGCAGTCTGCCAATAAAAGTTATTTCAAATTGTCGTTAAGATTGTTCGATCATTTAAAATCCACAACTACTAAGCTAAAATAATATAGATACTGGAGTGAGGCCTAAGCGCTCCCAACCACTTTACACCTTTTTGAGCCAAGGTAGAAAAATAGTCCTTTTGCATAAGTTTCTATAAATTTAAAAACTCATTTCTGGATTTCAAAAATACATCAAATGGCTACTTAAAAAATAGTATTTGCATTGTTATAAAATCGTAAAATCTTGACAACATCGAAATACTTTAAATATATATTTATTGGTTTAAACAAAGAAAAGTTGGCGATCAAAAATTGCTTTGGCGAAATAATTCTTTCTGACAATTATACTTTAACGGTAAAGCTAACATTCGGAGATGTCTGAACACTTGATCAGTTATTTTGCCTTCGAGAAAATAAAAGTGAAGGAATAAATGGTGGAGAACGAACTAATGAGGTAAAAAAAATTTCAAAGCGTGTGAAACCGATAGTATCATACAAGACAAAAAAAAAACTTTTATAAATCTTTTTTCTTTTACAAAATAAACCGTATACGTAATACAATACATGAATTCTTCACTGAACCACAATGCACAAAAAGCACCTTACACATTAGATCAGAAAAATTCTTTAACGAGAGTTCAGAGAATTTCATTAAATTAGGGATCAGCTATTCCGAATCCACGCCAATTTGTAATCGAAGGGATGCGTTCAGTTTCAAAGATTTATACGGAAGTTTTAAAGAGCATGTTTACGATGTGAGTTAGATTTTTATTTACTTTCCATCCACGTGCTTATCTTGGGTTCCTCACAAAAGCTGAATCTCGAAACTCTTAGTCTTCAGCGATTACAATTTCATGGCTAATTCTTTTATTGTGTTTGATGCTGTAAAATGCATTATTGTGAAGAGTAGAAAATGTGTATGGACTTTTATGGGTTGTTTATTTAGTTATTGATAGGAGGTTTATGGATGGAAGCTTTTAAATTTATGGTATTTTTCTTTGTTTTGTTTCTTTGAGTAATAAAAGGTTGGGGTTTGTTACAGGGAGTAGATTGATGGTTTGGAAGTTTTCGTTTTGTAAGAGATGCTAAAAGATTATGAATGACAGATTTAAAATATTTCATAAGTAATCAGTGTTTAAATTGTCTAGGTATTAATAATTACAACTTGAATACAAGTGTTCATATGATGTTCTTTATAGATATTAGGCCCAAACCAATTTGTAAAAACTTAAAACTGTACTGGCATCAAAGTCTCCAGTCTTTCCAGAAACTTCCTCTTTAAAATTTTTTTTTTATAAATTTATAAACTATCTACTTTACAAATACGTAATAGGATATTTTATACGTGTAATATGTGATTTCATGTAATAGTTTAATTATTTTTCAACAATAGAAAAAATAAACTGCCGAGCAAAAGAAATACAGCCACTTTATAAGATGAGTACTGCTTTCTTTATTTCAGAAATCTAATTTTCTTTTAAAAACAAAAGCAAAATGTTTAAAAAAAGGGACACTTTTCTTTTTCGTAAAACATAAACTTCATTGTGCTCATTGTAGTAAAACATGTATAATAATAAAAGAAAGAGTCCGAGTGTGTCTGTGCACGCAAAACACTAACTTCCTCTGCTCAAACATGTCTACAAATTTATATATAGATATTATTCAATCTTTAAAGTGCATCTGAGGCTTGACATTTTAAAATTTCATTTTATTTTCCGTTTATAACGGTATTAGAAGCGGTTTTTTTTAAATGTCCATTTAAAAGAAAGAACATCCACATTGTTATAAAATCAGAAGATCTTGACAAGATAGAGATAATTTAAAATGATATTAATATATATTTATTGTTTTTAAACAATTGAAATTTGGCGATAAAAAATTGCTTTGGCGAAATAACTCTTTCCGACAATTGTGGATACAACGGGACAGGTTAACGAAAAAGCTCCCATTCGGAGATGTACCCGGAAATGTCTGAACAATGGACCAGTTATTTAGTCTTCGAGAAAATGAAAGAAAAGGAATAGACGAAGAGAACGGAACCAATTGGGTAAAAAAAATTTACACGTGTGAAACCGCGGGTAACAGTTTGATAACATACATACAGGTTAACAACATACAATATAACCAATAACCAATAGCATACTCACCGTCAAATTAGTTTTTAACCATATAGCTATACTCCAAATAAATTTTAGGACTACCACATGCAAATTTAAAGTCAATGAAATCTTAGCGAATCGATATGATGATGTGTCCCCATGCAAATAGCTGCTTAAAATTAAAACTAAGAACAATAAATGCATAGTGAACATGTGTAAGTTGTAAAGATTAATTTAATTTGATTAAATTTATATTGATTTTAGTGTAAGAATTATTTCAAATTATTATGGTATATCATTTATATTATTTTCAATGGAACTTTTATTAGATCCTTTTAAATTTTAGATTGCAGTGCGATCGCTTTTTAACCGATTGAACAGCGCGTTAACCAAAACTCAAAAATAAAACCGCCAGAAACTTTAAATTAAAACCGCCAAATTGCGTGCCAAGGAGAGAGAGGTTATCAATTCGACTGTTATTTCGAAAGTTTTTATGAACTTTTCTCAAATATGACGTTGATTTCTATTTGATACTAAGCGTTCTTATTTCAGCACAATAAAAAGTAGTATGTTTTAATACTATTTTAAGTTCACACACACATTATATAACTTCCCACAAAAGATATTTTTATATCAATATTTTAACAAACAAATTCAAAATCTATCAATTTATAAAAAGGAATCACATAAAAAACATACCCAACTCAAAACATAGCAATCTTTAATGCGTTAATCTAAGTAATTATCAAAAATAAAAAACACTATCTTAAAATTATTTTAACTTTACACTTTCAAAAAATCATGAAAGTCGGCATTTGATTTTAAAAACTACAACAAGTAAAGTAGCCACGAACATTGATATAATTTGATATTTATGTAACTAAAAGTACAGTGTATGTAATAAAAAGTACATGA
Organism: Troglohyphantes excavatus; assembly: GCA_963932185.1. Taxonomy (NCBI): domain Eukaryota; kingdom Metazoa; phylum Arthropoda; class Arachnida; order Araneae; family Linyphiidae; genus Troglohyphantes; species Troglohyphantes excavatus. The sequence goes on along the minus strand of OZ010669.1, from coordinate 62,377,199 downwards.
AATTATAATTTGTTAATTCAAAAATTGAAATACGCCATAAATAAAAAAAAAATACTTACGTAGTGAATAATGTTACCTGGTCTTTATAATATAAAAGTAATTTAAATAATTGTTATTTAAATGGTAATAGCTTTTGTTATATATTTTAAACTAACTTATAGCATTAAACGTATATTACAAAATCAACTTTTATCATATTTTTATACACTTATATAGAGTTTTACAAAATGGAATATACAGATTAACACTTTTGACACTCAACAAACTATTTATTTCAAAACTCACAAAAAAGTAACCACAAACACTTACCTAAACTCGTAGATCTTTAAAAACTTTACACAAAGTTCCTACTATTTCAAGCAATCTAAAAAACCGACACAAACTTTTTCTCAATCCCTTTCCAATAAGATAAAACACCCGCACACGAACTCCTTTCAACCTTGACACAAACAACGAACTTTTCCCTCACAAACAACGAAAGCTTAACTCCCTTTTAAGCGCGCAACAAGCGGTTTTCAAATGAGGAGAGGGATGAAAGTGCTTCCTCCTGCGCTTCGGAACGGATTCTGGGGGATGCTGAGGATTAGAGAAAAGACTTTATTGACTGTTTAGGGGGAGGGGGTTAGTAGGTGGCGTTGCAGTGAAAGAAGGGGGAGGGGGGATATCGACTGGTACCCCTTTACCTCGACATATGTCTTTTGATAAAGGTGTGGAAGGTGACGTGGGATTTTTTTTATGTGAAATATGTCTTTAAATTCGGCATGGGTACAGCAGGTAAAAAACAAATTGTTTATTTATTTTAATAACTTGAACAAAATAGAATAAATAACCATCAACTCTTTTAAAACTCCGTGTATTTTGATTATTAAGTGATTGTTATTGTAGCAGTCTTTCTACAGACTTCAAGTTACGAAGTTGAAGTTTGTGAAATATACTTTTTTTTTTAAATATTTATTATCTTCGGAAAAGAACGTATGCTAGTATAATTTTTCTTTTATTTTGATTCAGGAATCTGTGTTGTATTTATGTTATTTTTAATATGTTCCGCAGACTATTTTTCATTTCATTTAAAACATTACATATAACCATTTTTCACTTTTGGGCTCTAAACTAAAACTAAAGTAAGATTTATTTTTCATTTTAGAAGTTATTTACTATTTTTACCTAGATGAAATTTCTTAATCCAACAACTTTTTTCAACTCTATGAAAACATTTGGGTAGATATACCTTGTTTTCAATCGCTATTTTATATCTAAATGGAGTACTAAAGTTCCAGTAAAAATTTGGCGGCTATTGAATGAAAACTATCACTTACAGTTGTTGTTTTTTTCGATTTCTGAAAAACTTGATTTTTGAATTTGCTTCCTTTTTTAATGGACTAAAAAGCGTGCCAACCAAAAATTTAAAATAAAGCCGCCAAAAAATTTCAATTAAAACCGCCAACGAGCGCCAAAAGGAGAAAGGTTATCAATTCAATTGTTATGTATATATTCTTTTTATGTATGTTCGCGCAAGATTTCTGTTTTAAGTTAGATATTTGGAAAATTCATTTTTTTTGTTGGATAGGAAATGTCTCACTTGGGCACCTTTGAAAAAAATATCCGGTTGTCCGGCATTTAACTATCCTGGAATTCTCAACAAACCGGACCGTTTGAAAAAAATATTGTCCGATTTCAAAAATTCTTTTTTGTTAAATAGAGAAAAATCCACCGTGTCAAAAACTACCAAAAATAATCGTTTATCCGGCTGTTATATATCCGGAAATATCGACTAACCGGAATTGTTTTCAAACAAGTTATCCGATTTGAAAATATTTTCATTGGTCAATAACGATTGTACAACGATGACATTTCATTTATCCGTCATTTATTAGCATGGATAGAGATTTTTTTTACAATATATTTTCTTGAGGCAATATAATTTTATTTACCTGGCATTTATTAAACTGAATCCGAGATTTCACCTGACCATGGTTCAAAAATACAAGGCATCGTTCCCGGGTCTTTCCTTTGAGATAGGCCCCCAAACCGTCGCCAATAGTCCACTGTGCAGCTCAAGTGCGACGTTAATTAACCAAAGCCAAACCTTTCAAAATGAAGATTAATCTCACGAAATAGCGAAATATTTTGTTGTTTTTGTTAGTATTTTTTTTTATAAGCGATTCTTTCACTGTTGTTGACGAAAAGTAAAAGCGGAGTATATTTTGGGAAACTTGTTAAAATTGAGGAATCACATTCGCCGGTTTTGGAAGTTTTCTAAAACTTTTGGTGGAATTGCCTCATTGACGGCAAAACGCAACATCCTCTTTTTATACTTAATGATTTTGGATATAAAAAGACTAAAACAAGGTACTACAAAATTTAAATCAGTATAACTTGTTTTTAACCAAATCGATGAGATTCCGCCTTGGCTGTCCTATTCATCAGGACTAACTAACTTACAAAGCAGCTTCTCAGTTATCTCATATATTTGAGAAATGTTAGGGAAATCCTGCATTAAACCTATCCATCGAAATTTCTAAAATAACTCTAGACCAAAACAGCTCCATCAATCAGCCTCGATCTATTTGCCAACATAGACTGATTTCATGATCTTACATACACACTGTTAAAAATAGGTAATCAAATATAAGTAAAGTGTACTGATTTTTGAGTACATTCGGGAAACGAATCCAGATCCTTATGCATCACAGTCCAGAGCCGTATCCGTTAAACTATCAGGACAACTTGAAGTAGTTATAAACAGAAGAAATGTTTAAAAGGTGTGCCAAAAGAATGGGAAGTAAGATAATTGAGTCGCAATAACTGAGTTTCCATTTAAGCAATCGACATCAAATAATGTGAAAAACTATCTTCTGAACAACTATTTTAAGTGTGTCAGGTCGTTTTTTAAAGATGGCTTGAACAGACGCTGAGATCAGCAATATTAAACCACACTGCTCATTTTGAGAAAGTACGCTTACTTAATTTGAGTAGGTCATCGCTCATTTACAATGCAATTGTACTCAAAGAAAAACGAGTACGTACATGTACTCATTTTCAAGCACGTTTTTTTTTTTTTACAATGTAGCATAAGGCCATTGGGATTGCGTAAGTTTACAAAGTTATAAAATTTATAATTTGGTTAGAATTGAATTGCATGATGCTTTCCATTAAAATAATATCCTATGGAAATGCCATCATACACATTTTCGGCCAAGAAGAAATTGAAGCACTGTCGTCTCCCAAGTGTCGATAAGAACATGGACCGTCCATTCTTCATTGGCGATCAATGGCCCCGTGTCCAATAAAATACTTCCCTTGACCTGGAAATCCGTTCCCGATTACTCACAATCCACCAATACAATTTCAGAATTCATTATTATTCTCGGCGTCGACCAACGAAAAATGCCCACAATGCTTTAAGAATGTAACGATGGGAGATGTTGGCATAAGAATGCGGCGGGAAAGGTCGCCAAGGTCGGCCAATTGCCTGTCACTTGAGCGATGGCTTGGCGTAATGAGTTGCGCATTCTCTTCGCCAATCGATGGTTCTAAGATGACTGGGTTATGACAACGAGAAATCCTTATGCAACGCAAATTGCATTGATTAAGTTTTAAAAATCTGGAACAAGTTATATTGGACATTTAGACACATAAAATGTTATCTTACTTTGAATGATATAAAAGCAAATCTATAATAATAAAAGAGTGTATGTATGTCTGTGGCACGTAAAACATTTACTTCCACTGCTCAGTCATGTCCGAAAATTTATATAGAGATACTATTCAGCCTGTAATTCTGCACCTCTGGCTTGAAATTTTAAAATATCGTTTAGTTTTCCCTTCATAACGGTTTTAGAAGCTATTATTTTTTTTTTTAAATGGCCACTTTAAAAATAGTATTTACATTGTTAGAAAATCATAATATCTTGACAACAATGAAATACTTTAATATAAATCTATATATATAAAAGCCAAAGCTTGATTGATTGACTGACGGACTTTTGATCACGAGATCTCCAGATCCAAAAGACCTGGAGTGCTGAATCGTCAATTTAATGCAGTGACATTTCCGTCATTCTAAAATTTTACGAAAAACATTATATTGGGTTTTATCTACGAAATTTCTTTTTTAAAAATCCGGGAGGATTTAATAACTGAATTTGTGATGGATTCTGATTGATTCAGCTGTAATTTACTTTTGTCTTTTTTTTGTATTTTTGTTCAAAGTGTGTTTCAATCCTAAATATATTGTACAATCTTTTACTTTGGGTTCTTCTGTTTAAATTTGTATCCATTTTTGTAAAAGTTTTATGTTGCCAACCATTGTAAAAGGGCTACATGCCGCTGCAATAAAACTTATCTATATATTTAGTACCGGCAGTCCTGCCTGAAGAAAGGAAAAACCTCTATAGACGAGTTCTACTTGCAGTACTCTGTGTCCTTACGGAAGGACGTTTTATATTCTATCATATATATTATTTCAGTAACAAAGATCCCTTTTGCGGGTCTTACACATAACGGATCTTAACATGGGAGGTATAAAAAAATGGAATCTCCTGGAACAGTAACGTATCGTACTTTTGTCTCATGTATATTAACTTTTTTTTTAATGCGTTTAAAAATAATTAGTTTCCAAGCGCTTTTTAAACGAGCCGTTGGCAGTGCTGCCATCTATGGATAGAATGGAGTACCATCTATGAGTAGTGAGATAATTATTGCACGGGCATGCTAGTCATTAAGAAATTCTCAATGGCGAGAGAAGGTCGATGCCGTCGTCACATCCTAAAAAATGCACTTTATGAGATGACTATTCACATCACCAATACCTAAATTTATTATGAATAATAAAAATGTATATTTCTTCCATCAGCCATTTCATGAAATGTTTGAATTTTTAATTAATAAATTAATGAAGTTCGTGATTATCATAAGTATTGGCAAAGGAATATGAAGAGTTGCCTTTTATTTAGACATAAGTTCGAATAAATATTACCTTCAAATGCAACTTGTTTTGTTACTAAAAAAATACAGGAAAATATTTATAATCGTTCTGCTCTTTCTAGGCCTTTAAAAAACGCAAGAGATCGAAACCAAAGGAATTTCGCAAACATATTACAAGATTTTTTAGCTCTTCAAAATATTAGATTTGGTCTCATACAATACGTGTGTAGTAGCTACTAAAATATATTGGTAGTAAAAAAAAAATTCACTGGGTGATAAGAATGTTTACTAAACTAACAACTGTCGCCCAGATCCAATGTTTAAATATGCTCTGAGAATAATGCTAGATATGACAATATTATTTTTAAAAAAATATAATCCTCTATACCGGGAAGTTTTTTAGATCATCATACACACATACACGCATGTCAATAACCATGAAAGTCAATTATGTTACGTTTCGTTTTAATTAAATCCGTGCGAAGAACGGACATTTGAGTTAGTATTCTATTGTTATTAGTATCAAAGATTGGTCTGCGAAAATCACGCTTGTTTTGTACTTCGGAGAGGATTTCTTTTGTGTTTACCCTTAATGCAAGAAGTAGAAACTTTGGGCTTAATGTTTATACTCTGCATCAGCTCATAAAATATGAATAATTTTATTATCTAACCTAATACCATATCTATTATTTTATATTTTTAAAAAAATCTTAAAGATGGCATGCATGAATTACATTTAAAAATTCTGGTAGACACGGTCACCTCCCCCTGTAATGTTTGGTTTGTTAATACATTGTAAGGGCGCCTGCTCCTTCTTGCGTCTTCAGTAAGCTCTAGACCTCTCGGCACTATCCAAAATATTACAATTATTGGTATCATTTTGCTCGTCATGAACCTTTTTTACAAGAACGGTTTAAATTATTTAATTGGTCAACATTTTGTTTACTCAGGAAAATTAAATAAATTGAACGTTTCACTTTTCTTAGTTCAATTGGGTTCTGAAAATATTAGAAAGTAATTACAAATTAATTAATTACCGTGATTTGGGGTTACTTGAACACAAAACAAGACAAAAGTTTTAAATTACTCTTGGCCCTGCTGTCTTGCAAATATGGACGTGATTCAACATCTTTCCAATAGTAACGTTCATATTTTCATAATTTTTTTTTGGAGGAGAGGGCAAGTAACCCCCCAGAATCCACGGAACCCCAAATTATGGTATATAATTAATTAAATTAATAAAAAATTTTAACATAATTAATTTTATACAAATTAATGAGCAAAGTCAGTATTTTTTTAGCCCCCCCCCCCCCGTCCTTATTTTCCACAACCCATACATGAACGGAAATTCTTTATTATTTACTACTCAAACCAAACTTTCCTTTCAATTTTTACGAAATGATAACATGCAAAAAAAAAAAATAGAGTTCAATTGCATTGCAATTATTTTGTTTTTAAATTTGAATTTGCTGGGAAATTTTTATGAAAATTGCACCGCTTTCAACCGTAACACCTAAATTAAATCAGAGGAGAAAATGATAATAAAAAAAAAACGTTTCATATATTTTTGTGCAATAACAAAAAAAATTATAACTCTTGAATAAGGTGCTACAGTGCGTTTCAGAGACTTTGACGTTAGAAATTCCATTGTTGCTAGAAGCTTCTAACACAAAAGACCTTGGGTGATGTAATCTATTAAAAAGGGTTTAAATTTAAGTTTATTAAGGTAAAAAATATTTTTTTTGTTAGATTTTAAATGTATTAGCGATATTCTTACGTAAGACAAAATTTTAGTGAAATTGCAACTTCATGTGATTTTTCGAAAAGCTTCAGATTTTGAGGAACCTAAAAAACATATTCGATAACAATGGATTATATTACTTATTACCACATTATTTTCGTTTGGTCGTTTTTGATTCTAGGAATCAGTTGCCTTGATTTTAAGACAGAAACGACTTTTCAAGGAAGTGGATTTATGAAAAATAAAATGAATATCGTGTCGCCCTCTATTGAGTAAATGACTAAACAAAAATTTTAAAAATAGTTTTTATCAATTAACAATAAAGCTTTTATAAATAATTAGAATTTGATCTTTGTGATAAGAAGTCAATCAATCTAAAACTAAATTAGACAAAATCAATTTCAAATAAAGAAAATTATAGTTTATGCGTTTGTATGCTGATTAAAATTAACATATAAAATATGCAATGACTAATTTTGATCGATTTTGTGAAATAGCCATAGCAGAAACTTGTTATTCATTTTATTCCAAGCACATTTAATCATTCTGTTTTACAAAAAATTTGGAAGACAATTAACATTCCAATATTTTTAAACATCCACTTGACAATGGTTATATGAAAATTAAAGTTGGAATGGTTATATGTCTATATTTATATGTAGAAATAGATGGATGGTAGGAACGGTTGCTCAAAATTTGAAATGCTAATTTTTTTTCTATCGCTTATTGAAATCGGCATTACATACATTTTCTTTGATCTATCAACATTTAGGTATGTATTTGAAGTTAATTATTGTTTGCCTTCTTTATTGAGGATCTGGTAATAAAACACTTAAGACACTTGAATGGTAAGAATGTTTATGTAATCTAAAACTACAGTAGAACCTCTATTATCCGACTTAATTGGGACTGGAGGTAGGTCGGTTAATCGAAAATTCCGGATAATAGAGAATAATCAAATGAATTGAAAAACTAATAAACTAGTAATCGATGTTTTCGATTAATTACAGGATTACTTTTAAGATGTGTTTAATTTAAACCCATTATTTATCTTTCTATCACTCGCATTAAAATCTAAACCCTCAACAACCCCGTTTAATAAATTTGAATAGTTGAATCAAATCTCCCCTAACCCTTCTCTCTTCCAGAGTATACATTTTCAAATTTCTTAATCTATTTCCACATTCCATGCCTGAAAAACCTTGGACTATTTTAGCAGCCCTGTGCTGAACTTTCTCTTACAAGTCAATGCATGTTACAAAGAAAATCATACAATTTTAGAGAATATAAAACTGTTTTTTAACAATACTTGGAAAATCAAAATTAGACACCGCACTTTGTAAATTAAAACGATAACCACCAACAAAAGTTTGTTTTGTTTAATTTATAATAATATTTTTAAAGTATCAAGTAAAAACATGTATAAAAAATATTTGTAGTATTTTAAATGACTAATTTAACATAACATATCATTTCAATATATACTTTGAATTTAAAAATTTTGATTATCAGTGTTTCAAAAACAGTAAATATTTTAGTGTACAAAAATTTTTTGCTGTATATGGTTATAAAAAAACTTTTATCAATTTTCAACAAGACATTTTTTTAAAAAACTTTTTTAATCCGGAAATTTCACATTCAGAAAATATTTTATTAAACATTTCCGTTATGAGAACAGTAATTTACAAAATAAATGCTTAGAATTTAACAATGAAAGCATTATTAACAATGAGCACACTTTTTTCCCTAACATCAACACAAACCCCAAATTATGACAAATACAGTAAAAAACAACAACAAAGCACTAAAATAAAAGTACTATAAACAGGGATGAGATTGGAGAAAAAGCTGAAAACAAAATTCGGAGTGAATTACACACTAAAGACTTTTACCTAACAAAAATAATTTATTAAAAATAATCGTTTAATTAATAATATATTTAGCATGTCAATTAATTTTATTAAATTACTTATATGGAAATGGAAATTACTCTAAGTACATTAGGAAAAATTATAAAATAAATTCCAATCTGTTTATTAATACAAAGATATTGTAGCATATTTAACATACAGAAGTATAAGGAGGGATATTATAAGTACCTTCTTCATACAATAAGGTTCAGTTTGCTAAAAATAGTTGACAGCATCTTTTAATTGAAAATACTATTAACTAGTCCCTAAATTATTATTATGTTTTTCTTTTTCGAAAGAAAACCTGAACATTTTAGGAAAACTAAATATGCCGAGGAATCTCATCCTTGTATAAATAATGTTACATTAAATTAAAATATTATGACATAAAATGCTTACAGAAATAGTAAACTACATCCTTATTAATTTTATACTTAGAAATATGAACTTATGAATATAAAAATAGCATAATGGGAAATAACCTAAAAAGAAACCCAGATACATGTACAAAAATTATTTCAATAACTTTACAAAATCAATTATACTTTTCGAATAAAAAATCCATATAATAAAATATAATATGTTAGCACTTCTTTTTAAATATTTCAAATAAATTTAAGAGAAATCTTAGACAACAAAAAAAGTGTCAAAGAACACACTATTACGAAAACATTGTAACATGAATTTGCAAATAGTGCTACCAAAGTTCTACATTCAATTAATTTTATACAAAGAAATATAACATTTCAAAAATAGCTTCATAGTTACTAAATATACAACATTTATTTCAAAATAAACACCAAATTAGTGTTATATATATGTATTTAATCACATTTCAAATAAATTTCATAAAAACCTTCCAAAATAAAATGCAGTATTATATTCACAAAATATGAAATACAACCAACACATATATATATACATCGATTTCTAGCAGAAAAAACCACCAGGCACCTAGCGCAAAAAAAAGGCAATGATCCTCAGTGGGCAGAAGTTAAAACTGGAGTGCCACAGGGTTCTGTTTTAAATCAAATTTAATTTATTATTTTTATCCATGATGTTTAGAATATCAGGGTCATCTTTTGCAGATGGTTTAAACATTATGTGGGACTATGAATTCTGAGGAACAAATAGAGCAATTGCAAGATGATTTAACAAAAATATAAGAATGAAATGTTAAATATCTTTTAATATTCAGTAAACGTCAAGTTTTGCAAATGGGTACCTATCAAAAATAGAAAGGTTGCCTGTTCTTTACAAGGGGCTAAAATCTAAGATAGTGATACAATCACTGATCTGCGGATATTAGTAAATGAGGATTTTAAAGTGGGTTATCAATGTACAGAAATTGGCAAAAAACTCAACAGTGGTTATAATTAAGTTACATCAGGAAAAGTGTTTAATCAAAATTTAAATATATATTATTGCAAATTTATAGAGGTTTGGTAAAGCCTCACCTACTATGCTGCACATAGTAGGTGAGGCTACTATGTTGCACATAGTAGGTGAGGCTACTATGTTGCACATAGTACTGGTCACTATATCTTAAAAAAAAACTGGTTTGTTAGAGAAAGGTCAGCCCAAAAATACTAAAATGGTAGATATTCACTGGGGAATAATTATGCGATACTAGACGGGACCAAACTAGTTGGGCCTTGAGCCTATTGTTAATTGTCAATATTTGTAATAATAATAATAAAAAAATTATTAAAATGTGGGCATTTTTCTAAAGTACAAAGGCACAATGTCATAACAATCACCCATCTATCATATCAAAAAGTATGTCAACACAATACAGTAGAAACTGTTTAACTTACAACAGGACGGATATGATAACATAAAATTTCAATTAAGTTTAGATTAATATACTATGTTAATTATTAAATTGAGTTCAATTATTGAAAACTTGTATTAACACAAAAATAGATTGCATAAAAGTCATGAAATAACACAAAAAATTATTTCTTGGCAAATTCTAAAAAAAACAGCAATATATTTTATGAAAATTAAGCAATGATTGTATATTTTAAATGTATGTATATATATATTGTCTCCCTAATACTAAAACTAGATAACAACATAGGAAGATTAATGCATTATGAATCTGTTAGCTAGTTAAAGTACTCGCCCCACGATACCTCTATCTATCAACGTATCCATCTACATATCTGGCTGTCTATCCATACCTATATAAAGATATTAAATAGATATATAGAAAGAGATCTATCTATCAATGTATAGAAGAGATCTCTATCTATCAATGTATCCATCTACATATCTGGCTGTCTATCCATACCTATATAAAGATATTAAATAGATATATAGAAAGAGATCTATCTATCAATGTATAGAAGAGATCTCTATCTATCAATGTATCCATCTACATATCTGGCTGTCTATCCATACCTATATAAAGATATTAAATAGATATATAGAAAGAGATCTATCTATCAATGTATAGAAGAGATCTCTATCTATCAATGTATCCATCTACATATCTGGCTGTCTATCCATACCTATATAAAGATATTAAATAGATATATAGAAAGAGATCTATCTATCAATGTATAGAAGAGATCTCTATCTATCAATGTATCCATCTACATATCTGGCTGTCTATCCATACCTATATAAAGATATTAAATAGATATATAGAAAGAGATCTATCTATCAATGTATAGAAGAGATCTCTATCTATCAATGTATCCATCTACATATCTGGCTGTCTATCCATACCTATATAAAGATATTAAATAGATATATAGAAAGAGATCTATCTATCAATGTATAGAAGAGATCTCTATCTATCAATGTATCCATCTACATATCTGGCTGTCTATCCATACCTATATAAAGATATTAAATAGATATATAGAAAGAGATATAAATAAACAAATACATAGAAAAATAGATATCCCGTGGGGTGAATCTCGTGGGTACTGAATTAGAATACGTAATAAATTAATGTTCCTATGGAATTATCGAGTTGTAGTATTAGGGCGACAATATAAAATTTAAATATTTAATTTTATTGGGCAAACCTTAACATCTAAAAATATATATAAAAACACAAATTCAGGGACGGCAATCATACATGAGATTGATCAATAAAGAAATTGGCTGAAACTTTATTTTCAAGGTGCACATTACTTAGTTTAACACTCCGACACTCAAGGCCATATACACGTCCAAGAACCTCCAGTTCTTCTAGCAATGCGCCCAATTTTTAAATTTATAAAAATACCCCACATTACAATATTTTTTAAATTTAAAGATTTGAGGTACAACTTACAAGGTGTATCTTTACAATTAAATAATATAAAATAGTGCACCTAAATTTTTTTTTTAAATTTCCAAGCTGTGAAAGCAATTTTAACAATTGCAAAAATCATGTAGTGGGTGGTAACAATTATTCAATAAAATTAAATTCACAGATTTCCGCACGTTTGCGAAAAATCGCATGATTGAGAAATGTTTTCTTTTCAAAATGAATTAACCTGATAAAAAGAATGCATCTTGATCAGTTATCAGTAAGGCAGCACAGTAGTTTGAAAGTTCGTCGCATTAAAAAAAAAATTAGATTTAACTTACCCCAAACTTGTAAACTTTAAATTCAATGCCAAAAGTTCCAGTTGTTTTAATGCACAAGGTATTTAGAATTACTAGCGATACCAAATTACAAATTTTTACACCAATATATTCTTTATACTGAAAAGGAAGAAATGTTATTAACTATGTGGTAAAAATAGGATGGAAATTTTCACAATTCAAAAACATGTATTTTAAACGTCCCAATCTGCAAAAAGTATAAAATGTACACAAGGTTTTCTTTAAAAAAATAAACTTTGGGTTAATTCCTAGTGTCCGGTGCCCTCGCCAAATGGGATTTGGCGACAAAGGAGTGGGCGATAAAGTTTATATTTTGGCAACTAGATGAACTAGATGCGCAACGCTAGATGAACTAAATGACAACAAGGCTTAACTAGATGCGCTCGCGTTGACGCTACAGAGTCAACTCGCGCGCATCTAGTTCAGCCTTAAAAGTGTGTTGTCGAAATGCCCCAAACGACTCCCCGAGGGATTGCCTGTAAGCACCATGATCGACTGCCGAGAGGGACATTGTTACCTTCGAGATAGGCGCCAAAATGTCGCCAACAGCCCAATATAAAGCTCTAATGCGATTTTAATTAACCAAAACAAAGCTGCGAAATCAATTGTAAACCGTTGCCATTAGCCCATTGTAGAGCTCAATGCGACCAATGCAACGTCCGCCATTTTTATTTGGCGACAAAAAACCCCATCATTTTTGGCCTTGGCGTCAATTTTTGGACTTGGCGGCAACGGGGCACCGTACACTAGGAATTTACCAAACTTTGAAAGTAACAATCTATAAAGAAACATGAGGGAAAATAATGCAAACATAGTGAATAAGTAAAATCAATAGAATCAGATTATTGACAGTTACATAAAATTTTAATTTGTGTTCAAAAACAAAAATAATAAGAATGATCCATAGTCCTTGAGATGTAGAGTTATAAAAACAATACTGAATGAATTGAGATTAGGTTAGGAGATATTTCACAGTGGAGAAATGGATGGTGGAGAAGTGGTTCACAGATGTTGTTGAAGATGGATTCACAGTGGAGAATGGTTGCCAGTATCTGCCATTGACGCAGTATACTAACAATTAAAAGTTTTACTGAGTCAATATTAAACTTCAAAGAGTACAATGAAAAAAAAAATTAAATTAACAAGAAAGGATTCTGAAATGTAGAATACATATTTAACATTTTTATCTTCAAATTATTTTGACTCTACATGGTATGCATCAAGTTCTTACAGAAGCTACAATCATCAGAATCAGAAAATGTTAAGACCCCTGAAAAGTTCTTTAATTGACGATAAAGTCAGTTTTGTGGTTAAGTCCAGGTTAGAGTAGCTAATACTGGAAAAGCCACTAAGGGTCACAGTTCACTGCATTTTAACTACAAAGTTAAAGTATTGCAATGATGACAAAATAATATAGCGCAATACAATGATTGAAAATAATCAGTCATTTTTTAACTTTTTCTATCTTAAAAACAAAAATGGAAATTTTTTTAAGAAGAATTTGTCTTTTATGAATGAATGACCACTATTTGAAAATACAAATAAATTTTGATAGTTCATATCAATGACCCTCAACCATTGTAATCGTTAACTACATACTTGATGCAAGCAATTTGTAACACAACTGCCTGTAATTTTAAATTTTTCTATAGAAGGAAGTCTTTCAGAGAAATCACAGGTATTTTATACAGTTTAGGCATATCAATGACCCTTAACCATAGTAATGTTTAACTATAGACCTGACGCAAGCAATTTGTAATACACCTGCCTGCAATTTTAAGTTTTTCTATAGAAGGAAGTCTTTCAGAGGAATCACAGGTATTTTATACAGTTTAGGCATATCAATGACCCTCAACCATTGTAATCGTTAACTACAGACTTGATGCAAGCAATTTATAACACACCTGCCTGCAATTTTAAATTTTTCTATAGAAGGAAGTCTTTCAGAGCAATCACAGGTATTTTATATAGTTTAGGCATATCAATGACCCTCAACCATAGTAATGTTTAACTATAGACCTGACGCAAGCAATTTGTAACACACTAGGGCGTAAATCAAACACATTGCAATATCCATAGTTTTGAATATCAGACATTACGCTATGTGTAATAATGTCTGCCACATCACCATTACCTGAAATTTTCAGTTTTTCAATAGAAGGAAGTCTTTCGGCAATCGCACGTATTTTATACAGCTTAGGCAAATCCCCGAAATTGAATCCATTTAGGATACATTGAACGCAAATATTTCTATCATTCAACACAGGCTTCAGCCCATCTGCCCACATCCAAACATAATCATCCGACTCAAAGTACGCACCATTTTCAATAAATAATTTAACAACTTCGGCCGAAGCCTCCAGATTTCGAATATAATCCTTGAGCGCTATTCTGCCACAGTTATTTTCAACAGTGCAATCAACACCTGCTTTTAACAAATGATTGACAATTTTCCGTTTGCCATTTGTAACAGCTAAATGCAAACCAGTGTCCCCATTTTGTGGATCCTTAAGATTCACATTCCATCCTTTCTTGATGATGGCCTGCACTACCTCCAATGATCCTCTACCACAAGCGCGATGCAGAACGGTGAACCCACCTTGAGCGCAATACTCCACATCGGCACCGGCTTCAACGAGATACTTAACGACACCATTTTCTGATGCATAAGAAGCCTTGAGCAAAGGGGTATTTCTTCGGGAATCTTTAGGATCAAGATCACATCCGCCCCAGACAAGACATTGCACCAACTCTAACATTCCCCTTTCGGCAGCATGATGCAGCAGTCTCCGCCCCAAAGGCAATGGGAAATCGACGTCAGTTTTATATTCGATGAGCCGCTGGACAATTTTTATGTCTAATACCTCTGGAGAAAGAACCGCAAGAATTAAAGGGGTGCGGTTGGCATTATCACAACTATCCACAGGCGCTCCTCGAGCAAGGAGGAACTTCACAATATCCTTCTGGCTGTACCGAGCTGCGTAGTGTAGAGGCGTGGAACCGTCGGAATCCTTAAAACTGCAGTCCGCACCTTTCTCTAAAAGAAAATCAATGATTTCCTTACTGCCCAGTTCTGCAGCGAAGCTCATCATCGTTCTGCCCTTCTTATCTCGATGGTTGATGTCATGACACCGATTCAGAACAGACTGGATAATAGTGGGATAGTTTTTCATCCACATTTTACTTGACCGTTTTTTCCGGTCCTCGCTGGTCCATCTCCAGATCTGGTCCTTCCGGTTACCAATGAATTCCGGATCCGCACATATGTGATCATATGCATAAATATAGTCGTTTGGATGTGCGTCCACCTCTTTTCCATATGTATGGTCCATCTTTCATCCACAAGATATTACTTTGGTTTTAGCATAATAGTGCAAAGATTAAGTTTAGGGTATGCTTTGCACACTTCCGGCTGCTTAGTTCTGAACTCATTTAAGAGTTTTCACATAACCAACCAACGCTTCGTAATTTTAAAACCATTGTCGGATAATGAGCTCAACACCTATGCTAGTACCCGACGCAACCTCAATGACAAGCGTCCAAATATTGGTTTAAATTACACCAGTCTCTTATACACGGTGGGAACATTTTATGGATTTTTTTGAAGAACGAAGTTAAGAAACTTAGTTCCATTTCGAAGGTGTGTCCTGACATCTATTGAGGTAGCGTTGGGTACCAGCTCAGGTGTTATCCTCGTCATCTGACCATGGTTGCAAAATACGAGGCATCGTGTCCGAGTCCATCCTTCGAGATAGGACCCGCTAATAGCCCACTGTGCAGCTCTAGTGCGGTGATCTAGTGTGACACAGCATTTCGGAATCGCCCTGAAACAGGAAGTCACGTGTCAAACGACATAATGACGTCCTTTGATCCTATAAACAAACGTTTTCCTACATGGTTTTGACTACGGAGTAAAGAAGAAGGTGGTGAATTTTCTAAGGTGCGAACAAGTCTAAAACCGGTTTGCAATGTGAAGTAAGCAATCGCTTAAAAAGTAGGAACTGGCGAAGTGTTTGGCGCTATTCCAAAGCACTACTTTGTACTTCGAGCATGGATCCCTCATAGTAGAGCAAACATCGGATATCATCTCGCTGACATCAAAGTGAGGTCAACATGTATCGCTACAAACACGTGATAATGACGTCATTCCATTCATAAAATTTCACTGCTACACATTTCCCAAATCATCAGCCAATCGCGAGTACTTTTTAATTCATAATTTTGAAAAGAAGTCACGTGTTTGTAGCGATTTGGTCTGAGATGTTTGCCTCATGTTTATGACTTCATATTCTCTCTAGTACTGGCCATTCATGCTCGAAGTCTTTGTACCAGTACTTGGCGATAATTTATTTTTCCCTCGTAGGAAAACTACAGCAAACTAGGTTTGTTTGTTCCTAGTTTGGGGTTGCTAACTTACGCCTCATGAAATCTCGCCAAATTTCTTTACTCCGTGGGTTTTGACGCTTAGTAACTTTGCATCAGTGGCGGATTTACATAGAGGTTAAAGGGGGCTATAGCCCCCCCCCCCCCCTTGGGCTATGGCCAAATTTTTTTTTATAAACATAAAAAAAAAGTTTTTTCTTAACATTTTTTTTTTTTTGAATAGTTAAAGTTTTCAGGGAGTTGAGGAGAGGACCAAGTTTTATGGTTCTCATTGGGGAAGGGAAGAGGGGGGTTGGGTGGGGGGGGGGTGGCTACGCGTCTTATCGCACTAAGATGACCTTGGACAATGCAACTGCCCAGAAACACATTGCCTGGCAGGAAGTTTTGAGGGAAGATGAGTTTTATGACTGTCTCTTTGGGGGTAGGGGGGGGGGGGGGGGGGCTACGCGGCTTTTCCTTAGAGTAGGGTCTTTTCATCTTATCAGATGACAATACGGCAAATGACCAGAAACAGCAAAACTGAAATCTTTTGTTGTATCACCCGAGTACGGTCATTCGTTAAAAGTTTTAAGGGAGGCGGGAGATTTGCTGTAAGGGTCAGTGGATCTGAGAGAAAACATCGGGAAAGGCGAATTCTATGCTATTGCTTCATTACTAGCTGGGTTAGATAGTCAGGTAATTTTTCTTTCTCTTGTGTTTTTATTCGTGTAATTTTATGTATTTTAAGCAATGCAAAAAGCGAGGCTGCAGTTGTAAATACTATTGGGTTTTATTCAAGTATTTTAATGAAGTAGTGATGCCGGAATCACATTATCCTTGACAATCAATTCTTAACCTTTTATATGAAAGTTGCTCTGTTTAAATTAGGAAGACCGAACTAAATATCTTTGAATCGTATTTTTTTAAAAGCATCAATTTTACGTAAATTGAAAATATAATTCAAAGAACTGAACATGCTTAATGGTGATATTTTTTAACTTTAATTTGGCATTTACATAAGAAATATTGTACCATATATGAAAAGCAAACAATCAAAACTTATTTTGTAAAAAAATTCAAAAAATTATATTTTACATCACCTGATTTCGCCACCGAATTTTTTATCTAACTAAGGTATTTTATTTCTCCAAAATACTTGTTGTCACATTTGAAATTAACTTGCAAAATTGAAATCTGACTATGCGAATTAGAAAAATTAATTTGAGTTTAACCAATATTCGTTTCAAGTGACAAAACACGTTTTGAATTTTTTCTATTCGTATGTCAGTCATTTGTCTGAGTTTGTGTGGATTGAAGCAAGTAGTAGTTGGTATTCTTATTAAAAGCGTAAAGTCTTCCTTTGCATAGTTTAACGTAATTTATTATTTTGACCAATCTACCTAACTATTTCAGTTCTTATCAAAATTTATGTACAATGGGGATATTTCACATATTACCATTGTACTTAAATTTTCGTAATCTACGAAATTTAATATTCTTCGAGAGATTTTGTGAGATATTGTTTGTCTCTTGCTCTGTCAATTAACCCATGAATATTTATATTTACATGATTTCCACAACCATACTAATTCATCGATAGAAGCAGTGGCGGCGATTGGGTGCTGAAAGTGGGGGGGCAAGATAAAGGGGAAACAAGAAGTCCCCCAAATGGGGGGGGGGGGGGGGGGGAAGGTGGACTAAAACAAAATGTGCTATTATATTGCTATAAAAAAAACTATGGTATTGCACACTTGTATTTACTCACTATTTTGTGTTATTTGAAGTACACCAACTTAAACTACACAGTAAAAAAACTTAATAACATAAATTTAAGAAAATAAATTTTCATACCATAAAGCTGATTTGAGACATGTTAAAAGCTTTCTTTTTTCGTTATTCTGACTTAAAAAGGCAAAAAAAAGCACGATAACTTTCAGAAATACTATATAAAAGGGCCACAAAAACTAAACTCCAATTTTCAGGAGTATAAAAAGTATGAACTTTTTAAAACACCTTTATATCACTTGGCTATTTTAGCTATAGTCGAAGACAATTTAACTAGACCCTTAAGCGAAGGCTACGACGTGTAAAAAGACTGAGCTATGGCCCTGATTGAATAAAAAAAATCAACGGCTGATTTAAAAACAAATAAATATCTATCGGAGTAGTCATAAGTCATATACAGTTTGCTCTGTAGACTCCAAAATGACTGTACAAACGAGTCATAAGTCATATTCGGCGCCGTTTCGCCTTTTTCCCTACTGCTTATATGTAAAACTGAGAAAACTTGGGAATGAGTCATTCTGCTAGATTCTGGGTATTTTGTAGATTTAATACGTAGTTACAATAAACTATTTTCTTGATGTTTACGAAATCAAAGCATTGAGAATTAAAAAAAAACCTATTAAATCTTTTCTGCCATCATCTTTGAGAACATTCGCTGATAAGTAAAGTAAACAAATATACTTTTGTGGATTGTGTTTTAAAAATGTTAAAATCGGAGATTTTCTGACTAAAATAAACTATTTCATAACCAAACTATTTAATAAGTAACCATAAGTAAAATTATTATAAACCATTTCTTTCAGAAAAACTATAGAAATTATATGGTTGGTTAAAAAAGTTAATCGTTTTGATTAGACTTTGCAAATGTATGTTTTGTTTTGATTTAATTTAACAATTACTGGTACTTTAGAAGCAAAATTTATTAAAATATACTACTTGATTTAATATTCGAACTCGCAATTTGACGCTCTTTAAAGCGCCAAGTTCCTTACCGGGAGGTTGCAAGCCCGTTCTCCCATCGTCCAAACGTTTGACGTTTGGAGGCGACTAGTGCACATTAAATCTGTCAATGAGAGGGGTTTGATCCTCCTGAAACCTCCCCCCCCCCCCCCTATTTACGTTCCTATGGTAGTGTGATGAAGTTGGGGTTCAAAATTTTTTCTTTGATAGGCAATACAGAAAAACAATTGACTTGTAATTTAGTTTTAAAAAGTCCAATATATAAAAAAGTTGCGGGGGCAACATACTAAAAATGCGGGGGCAACATCCGAAAAAAGTGCGGGGGCAACCGCCCCCCCTTGCCCCCCCGAATCGCCGCCACTGGATAGAAGTATTACTCATCAGTGGCGAAGATAGCTGCATATAATTTTAAATGGAGCCGAAGCCAATTATAATTAAAGAAAAAATCACATGGGCTGGACAAAAAAAAAATCTGGAACAAATCAATGAATATATATTTCCGAAATTAAAATTTCTATTATATTAAAATTCAAATAAAAAGAATTGATTGCACTGTTAGAGAGCATTCTTTTATGTCAGAATATTTTTCGTCTTTTTGTACACCCCCTCCTCTCTCTGTTACTTCATTTTAAATTTATGCAGTTAAAAAATAGTAATTAAAACTTTCATTCTGTGTATTTTACAAAACATTTCAACTAATTAGAAAGATATAGTGATTTCTATAAAAAGTTTCTTATCTAAAAGTTTGTGAAAGGAATGTTTCAGGAACTTTTGCTACGTCACGCAATCACCGAGACCCTTTCCCCTCATGTCACACCACGGTCACGTATGATGGACCCCCTTCCTCAAGGGTGTGAGTTGTAATAAATAAACGGCCTCTTAAGATTCAAATAAGATCACATTAGACTTAAACAATAATTTTTGTAACATTTAATTTTATATTTTAAAACACAAAATTCAATTTATATTTAAACGGTAGTCCAATTTTTTCAATATTTGTTATTTTCTTCGTGTACATGAAACAATTTTTGGTGTGCTTTTTTTTATGTTGTATATTGTATCTTACGTTTGCTTACGAAATAAAAATATTCTCAATTAATCGGTAAAAGGAATTTTCGGCCCAAATTTTTACGTTTTTCTAAATCGATAGATAAATTCAACTGCAAGCATTATATGTTCTTTCACGCAATATATATTGTAGGCAAAAGATTACTAAGTTAACTTTGGCAACCCTGTAAGTTGTTGTGATGCAAATACTAAGAAAAATACATTGTTTAACCGCAAGGATAGTGAAGACCATATATATATATATAAGGTGTGCTCGTTCTCGCGCTGCCTGACGGAAGGCGGAGAGAGCAACTATTTGACGTCATAATGACGCCTACTTTCGCCTTCTGTGGGCGTGTCTAATGCTCTCGTTTGAACCAACGGCAAGGCTGAACTAGATGCGCGCGCGTTGGTTGATGGTGCTGCCATCTATTAGTTTTTTTGTGAACTATTAAAAAGTGATAAGCTAACTTTATTTAGTTACTTTTACTGCATTTTATGAGTTTAAATTATATTTTAAAGATTGCATTTAGTATGGAAAAATTGCAAAAGAGTTGCTTAATAAATTAATCGTATTAAAATAATATTAGCTGCCACGAGAGCATGTCCATGAATTTTGAAAGAGTAAAATGGGTGTCGGATTTGTATTGGACATATTAAATGAGTTACTATTTCAATCAAGTAAAATACGGATACATAACAAAACAAGGACGGATTAGTAGTGAAGCTACCTGAACACAATTATTTACAGATATTTACATTATTTTGCTAATTAAAAATTAAATCACCAGTTGTTACCCAACCGGGGATCGAATCTAAGTAGAAATGCTTGAAACACACAGCCAATGAGAATGATTAAAAACCGATAGCAAGGCAGGGCTAAAATGACGTCAAAAGTAAGGCGGAGCAAAAATTACGTCAAATAGTTGCTGTCCTTGCCCACTTTCAAAAAGCGAAAAACGAGCACACCTTCTGTATATAGTCTTCACTATCCTTGGTTTAACCGTGTATGTAAAGTTATAAAATATGTAATTTTTTTATTATTTGCGATATCAGAGCAAGTTTTTTTTTTTTTTTTTTTTTTAATATTGGTTACAATCATTTGAAAATTTTGTTATGATACGAGAATCCCAAAACGACTACGCAAAAGGGAGTTGAGATGACAAAATTGACTGCTCGGTTCAAGTAGCAGTCTAGGGGCCCGCACAACTCACCAATAATAATATAGATTACTGAAAAAATGGGTGTCTCAACACTTCGAAATTATGACAACGACTTGTTTGAAAATAAATCACTTACACAAAAAAAAATTATAAGTATACCAAACAAGTTTCTAAATAACTAATAAATCAAACTAAATCCTAATGAAAATAATTTTCTACAAAATTTTTATGATGCAGAAAAATTCTATTTTTCTTAATGGATTTGTACAATGCAAATATAAGAACACTTTTATATTCTTTTAAAATATGTGTTTATTTTGTGATAATTTAAAATGGCATTGTGTTGCTATTTTTGGAAATCAGTTGTTTTTATTCTACACCGTTATTCTGTTCATGATGATACGGAGACGAGTGCAATATTTTATTGTAACTTTCATAAATTCCAAAATTACATTGCACATTGAAATTCTTTGAAATTGTTGAATTGTTCAACATAGTATTGGAAATTTACAAAAAAACAGTGCATCCCAAAATTATTAAAAATAAAAAATTATTTAGTTTGCAAATTTTCAATTCTTGCATTTAAAAAAAATTCCGATCTCCCCTCCCTATTTCGATTTACGAAAGGGGAGAATTCCATGACACCGAGGGCTCACACCACATATTTGGACTAGGGGTCCACTAACTGTAAATCCGGCTCGGGCTTGGAGGGAATACCCCAAACAACTGCCCCAAGGGTGAACCAGTCGTTTATAAGCAGCGTGGTGGGCCAAAAATTTCCCTTTTTTATTATCAGAAGGCGTCGAGACAAAAATTATTTTTTATACAAAAAAAAGTACATTGCACCAGAATAAAACACAACAAAGTTGCTTCTTTACATTGGAGGCATTTATCTCGCTAAGGTATCAAAATAAGATTTTTTAGGCGGAATTTACACATACCGTTTAACGGAAATCGTCGAAAATATGAATTTGTATATATATATACCCTCCCCCCACAAATAAAAGAAAAATTAGCCCCCCCCCCCCCTGGATGACCCGAGATCCGCCACTGCTTTGCATAAGTCACTGAAACATAAACTTCGAGAATAAACGTCCTTTATTGATATCATAATTTTCTAAATTATCTGAAATGAACAATTCTATTTTGATGCAAGTTTATTCCAGTGTATGCATTTTTAGTTATTCTTTATAAGCTAAAAGTTATTGTGTTTATATTGTTTTCAATAGGAAGAAGAAAAAAAAAAGACTGACATACGAAGACATAATTTTAATGTACTGTAATAAGGTATTTTCATGTATTTTATTTTTATAACATATTAGAAAAATATATGAAAAAGATAACTTTTATTTAAAAAAAATGTTTGATCTATAATAGGCTTAATACCAAACGTTCAATTTAAATTTTATGATTTTAACATGAAAAAAATGTATATTCGAAGAGTTTTTAACAGCAAAACTGCTATACAAGCATTGCTTAATTTCAAGTATTCAACATTGTTTTCTTAAGTGCCAAGCGTTCCATGAAATGAAAATTTGAACTTAAAATAATACAAAAATAAAAGACGACCAACAAAATTCTGATTTTATTATTAAATACCACTCAAACAGCTTTTTCAGTTACTTAATTACTTTCCCATTGTAAAATAACCAGTTAGATGTTCATAGTTTTGAGATTTAAACAGTAAAATACCGAAAGATATTTACATTTAAACTCTTGATATTTCATTAATTAAACTATACATGCAGAATTTACTGAAGCGAGACAATAAAGGCCTCCTATTTGTAATACTGAAACTTGAAATTTATGCAAAAAAAGTTTTACAGACATAGCAAATCTTAAGTTTAAAAATGTCTCGCTGTCACGCGCGGGATTTCGGTTCTACTTTAGATATTTGTACAATTTTCTTTTTGTTGAATAGGGGATGTTTCACTTGGGAGCAATTTTAAAGACTATCCGGTTATCCGGTATTTAACTATCCGGAATTCTCAATTAACCGGATCGTTTAAAAAAAAATATTGTCCGATTTCGAAAATTCTTTTTTGTTGGATAGAGAAAAATGCACTTAGGCAAAATCTGCAAAAAAAATATCGGTTATCCGGCTGTCATATATCCGGAAATGTCGATTAACAGGAGTTTTTTTAAACTATTTATCCGATTTCATATTTCCATTGTTTAACAAAAGTTTACAACAATTTTAGATATTGGGTAGAATTGATAGGGATTATTTTACAATACACATTGTTGAGCACAAATTGCTACTTGAATTTCTTGGTGAATAATTATAGGGGGCGAAGCCCCCTTCTAAATTAAACACTAGAAAGGGAAAAATAAAATAATCTTTCTAGAAAAAAGGAAAACCAACTTTAAGAAAAATGCGCTAAAAAGTAAAAAATAATTTTTAATTTTACGAATGAGTTGAAAAAATTGAATTATTGAATATCAATTTTATACATAGTACAACTTTTTGAAGTTAGTGCCAATTTACAAAAATCATACCTAAATTTTGGCGCCGATTTCAAAAAGTTGCACTAAGTATAAAATTGATATTCAATAATTCAAATTTTCCACTCTTTCGTAAAATTAAAAATTATTTTTTACTTTTTAGCGCATTTTCCTTAAAGTCAGATTTTCTTTTTTCTAGAAAGATTATTTTATTTATATATATATATTTTCTTATAAAAACCCTTTTAATGCTAAAAAAAAATTGTCTAAATCATCCTTTTATTATAAATACCTTTTAACTTAATTCAATTGGAACAATAGAACTTAAAATATCGGTATAATATTTTCAGTTTACAAGTGTGGATCGGCGAATACAACTGCAAATTTGTATACAAATAGGCCCGCACTTTTTGCCGATCTTCAAAATCGGATCTTAGTACATCACGACCAATAGGAGGACTTTTTCATTTGCATCCCGTTTCCGGCTATTTTTGTTGAATTCATAACTTTAAAAATAAATTTTTCACTAACATATAATTCGGATATTAAGAATCGTGGGAACTTCTCTAGTCAATCTAACTCTGTTTGAAACAAATTTAAAATACGCGGCAATTTCCCATTGGACTATGTGTGGCCACTGTGCGAGTATATGCAAATAGTGAATTGCCGTATATTTTAAATTTGTTTCAAATACAGTTTTTTTAATAGAATTTCTGGATTACTCATTTAGAAAATTTAAAGTATCCATCTTTAAAAGTTTCAATTTTCCTTTTGAACTATCTTGTTTAATGGAGGAGTTTCACGCCGAGAAGAAGAAGACCGCAGTTCCAAAAGAACATGGAGAAAAATCCGCGACGCCGAAGATGTTCCGTAGGATTAGCATGGAACTTCATTTCCTGTACTATAATTTTAAGTTTTCGTTATTAAATGATACCTCAATATAGAAATATTTACTTTATACACTGCGATAGATTATACTCATCGTTTATGATTTTTTTTTGTGTCGAAACAAAAGTATTTTTCCTCATTTCGTAGTAATTCTAATTATAAGTAATTATATACATTTATAATATAAGTATTTAAATTTATTCATATATGGAATACAAATATTTCTTATTTGGAATAAACAAATATTATAAACAAACTTTCCCATAATTGTAAACGTTGCGACTAAACAAACAAAAGCAAAGTTGTCTGCTGTATGGAAAAAATCGAAACTACTAGTAAGTTTCCATCATGATACGTCACGTGAAATTCTCGCATTAAAGCTAAAAATAATTACCTTATTATCAGCAAAAAGTAGTCAGATATTAACATACTTGAACAAAAACCCCAATAGCAAACAACAAACTTATTTATTTGTACAATTCTCTGTAAGAGTGACTCCTGAATTTTTCATTGTTATTTACAAATTAAGTTAAAATTTTCGCTATATGCCAACAGAGTGCGCTCTACGCCTCCTATTACTGCATGTAGTTACCATGGAAACCATGGGTCTCATACTACAAATATGTAGTTTTAATGTGAAAGTAAGTACTAGGAGCGAAAGGGTTATAACTTTCTCTCCCCTATGCGAAATTTTATTTTTCCATCAACAGTCGTTTGTAGTAATATATAGGGGTGTGTGGTAACATTCTTTCACCTGTTTCTGCTTACCGTGTAATCGACAGATGGCTAATAAGGATGAGGAGGAGTGTAGTGGGGCAGGTAAAGTGAAAACTATTTTACAATTTTGTCTGTATGGAGTTGTAGTGTTTACATAGGAGATATTTTAGTCGGCATGACAAATGTGCAAAATAAACCTTAACTATTGTAACTTGAGATAGTGAAGATAATTGAAATTATCACGTGGTTTTGAATGTCCATTATTTTACTGCTAGTTCCTCTACACCCTTTAAGTCTGACACGTCTCCTTTCTAAATCAAGTTCTAGTGCTGCCATCTATGGAGTTTCAAAGGAGCCTTCTGGTTTAGCAACGCTCTCTAAACAATCAGTTGCTACGACTGAACTGTATCAAATTCGTATAGGAGGTTTAATGATGACTTTAAGCTATGGCTTGAAAAGTTTTTATTTTACATAAAAAATCTATACATTTAGGATTGTTTCATAATTTAACAAAATTAGTAAAAAGAGACGACCCGCTTTTAGCATGGAGAATTAAATTCCTCCTAAAACTGGTGCTACGGTACAAAAGGTGGAGGCGATTTGGTGAGATTTCACTGGAAGTAAGATATCAAATTTAAAGTAGGTACAAGCAAATCCAGCTGGCAGTGCGTTTCAAAGTGGACTGCGTTATTTAACACGCGAAATTTAAAGTATAAAAACTAAAAAAAAATAACAGTTTTTGCAGTTGTCAGATGCAGAACAAGTTCCAAATTGATAAACAATGCTATTATTTCCACTTCATAGGTAAATTAAATTATCCCCATGTATGGTACAGAGTAGTGCTTAGGAATAGCGCCAAATACTTCGCCAGTACCTACTTTTTAAGCGATTGCTTACTTCACATTGCAAATCGGTTTTCAGATTTTATCGCATCTCCACCTTCTTCTTTCCTCCGTGGGTCATGGCAACTTGTTTAGAACACGGGTACCACTGCACGGTTTAGTCAATAATTGTATTTGTATTCTGCGAATGGTGGTGTCACGGCTTATGTTTTGTATAAACCGTATTAACTGTGTTGAATTATAATAATTAATATTAATACTTTATAACTAAACATGACATATAATGAGTCAAACACATCAGCAGGAAATAGACCAGACACAAAGTAAATATGCGCGATAAATTTATTTCAAAAGCTTTTTGTTTCTTCTCTCATCTTTACATAATTTTATAATCTGTTTTTGTTTAAGACAAATGGAGTCGGAAGAGGAGATTCTTACACACCTGAAGAAGACACAGGAAAAAAGCACAATAAGAAGAGATATACAGGCATCGTATATATATATATATATAATATGGTATGTTTGTATGTATATATGTACAGTTATGCCAGACATTAATATGAACGCCCGAACAAAACAATTCGAAGTATCATCGTAGAATTCTTCGATGCAAATGGAGGGACGACGCCATCTTGGATCCACGATTTCGGTTTTGGATCCGCCATCTTGGATCCACTATCTTGTTATTTTTTTGTGTTTAGGAAGCTCAGCTTTGTTTAACATCGTTTTCTCCTTCAACGCGTATACACATACACACGTTTTAAGCGTATTGTTTTTTTTATTGTTTTATTTTATATATATCACAAAGCGGTGAGTGGGGCAAATTGATGCCTCACGTGTTGAGAAAATAATGGAGCTAAGGACAAAGGGGAGGGTAAAAAGAGGGGCAAAAGGGCAAACAAGAGGAGTGAAGATGAAGCGGTGCAATTCTTGATGAGGTTTTGAAGATTTGGAAAAGAAAGGAATGAAGTGCAAAAATTCAGAAGTTTGTTTTCTTTCTAACATCTGTAATTTGGATTAAGATTCGCCATCTTGGATCCACCATCAGATGCCGAGCTTTTATAAAATTTACTTCGAAAATAGGGGAAAACACCCATGGACTAATTAAACAAAAAGATAAACCTGATATGTTATTGCTTTATATGTTTCGAAATTGATATTTCAGTTAGAATTCGGCGTTAGAAATATTTTAAACAATTCTTTTTTCCAGTGACTAACTAACTTGATCAGGCGCATCCTAATATTTAAACAAAATCTAATGCATATTTTTTTTTATAAATAAACGGTATTGTAGAAGTCTTAGAGTGTAAGATTTTTTAACTTTTTTTTTGTCTTATTTTGAAACTAATTTAAAAAAAATTATTTACTGCTATCTAATTTTAATTTATTTCATTTCTTTAAATTTTCAATCGTAATCCAAATCACAGATATTCTGTGCAAATGCTTCTTTTGTAGCTTACAATCATTGCCCTTACTACCACGCCTTAAGTCATAGATGAAGAAATGAGCAGTAAAATATGAGCATTGTTTAGTAGAAATTAAATTTGTATTTGTATAAAATGTCCGAAATGTACCTGAATGTACGAAAAATATTTAAGTAGATTTCCTGCGCCGACATCGGGTCTTTAAAATACAAAACAATCAGTAGAAAACATGAGCTTACTGTTTCAGCGAAATTCCAAAGTTTGTCAGTCAAAGATATTTTAAAGGACCTTAAAAATGACAATATTTCAAAGTAAGCATTAATTTTTAAATATTCACGCGATTACAAAAATATTTTTAAGTCGTAAATTTAATGCATAGAAATGTATATTTTTGGGGGTCAAATCTTGACTTTTTTTAAGGTTTGTAGCTGCTGATAGCATTTACTCAAATCAATAATAATAAAAAAAAAAAGGTGATTGAGTGTGTAAAAAAAAACTGATTGAGTGTGTAAAAAAACTGATTGAGTGTATTTTTCGACGATGTGAGCGCAGCGCTCAAGACAGTTCACTTAACGACACACGTAGGGGAAGTGTGGAAAAGGCAAAAACACACACGTGAATATATTGGGAATTGGAAGAACCCGACAGGGGACGAACAGAAACATTTCTGTACCTCAGAGCCGGTCAAACCTAAGTCACACTTGGCCAACTTTACAAAAGATGGAAAAAACTGATTCCTACTCTTAACTAAAGCTTTCGACTTGGGCTTTTATAACCCAAAAAATTTAAGTGAATTTTGATGGTATGGTTAGACAGAAAACGAAATTCTAAGACATAAGCTGCAATAAAACACAAAAATCGCCACATTTGGATTTAGGCTCGTCTGGCTCCGAGGTACAGACTTGAGGATGGTTTTCATTACAATTAAGTTGACAGAATGAAGTAAAAATGCTCAATTGGAGATTCGTAGTACTAATAATATTATTGATAAGTAACTAGTATGTAAATAGAACAGAGGCTGGTAGAAAGTAATTGTTGGGCATTGCAATGATGACTAGAGAATTCCAATGCTCGTGGTAGGAAATTACAATGATTATTTGCGATAACGAAATCGAACCGGATACCTACAAAAAAGTCGACAAGATAGCTTATTTAAAAAAAAAAAAAACTTGTTTAAATTTAAACTTTTTCTTTTTTAAAGTATATAAATTAAAACAGTGATTAAAGAGATTTGAGTTTGTTGCAATAAAACTCAATGCATATGTGTAAGCTAACCGGTTATTTTAATTTTAAGTCAACTTCAATGAGTTTAGGCTTACGTCTTGAAAGGGTCGAATACATATTCGAGAAAACTAACAACTATTAAATTATTATATGATTACTAAAAAAAATTATCTTAAAACAAAACATCGAATAAGGTTACAATCGTGCTTTCTCACACTTATAAAAAATACGTTTACTTAAAAAAAGAAAAATAATAGTCAAAGGAATTAACTAAGCGTAAAAAAATATTTACATGGGACGCATTTTACTTAGTATATAAATGCTAAGAGCTGAATAGTTTTTAAGAAACACAAAACAAAGTATTTAAAACATAATTACTGGACTAAAAATCACAAAACAAAAATAAATTTTAAATGACACATTGCACAATAATAATAATAAAGCGATCCGTCTCAAACAATATTGCACATTGCCCGGCTTTATACCTTTGGCTGTTCCTTGGAACACATACAAATTTCTTTCCAGCCTCAGTTCCACAAACAAAAAAAATACAAAATAACGATATTTTAGTTATTAAAAACACATTGATATATATTTTAGAGGATACACAGGAATAATAAGAGGGAATAAATGCTAAAATGATACACAGATTAGAGTTGGAAAATGTGCACATTCGAAAATGACGAAGAAGGGTTGGAAATCGAAGTAAACTCTACCTTGTAATAAAAATCGAAAACATTTAGATACACTGAAAGAGGAAGTTTAAGGGAAAAGGTGGATATATATATATTTATGTACAGATATACGCTTGGTACGTTTTTTGGAAAGGTGGGGAAAAAGTGAGAATTTCAGTCTGAAATTCACGTTGAGTTCACTCTGAGGCGCTGTGAAATGGTAAGTCCAACCAATCACATGCGGGGTTCTATACGCCGCACATTCCAATGTTTGTTAAAGGACCTTTTATTAGTCAACGTCTTGAATACATGATGCCTTATTATTAATAATACAACATTTTTTTGTTTATGAAGAAAAAATATTATCTGTTGGCAGGTAAGCAAGGACACGTTTTTTATTGTTTAATATTATTTAGTAAACCTCACTTGAAAATTAGTGACCAGATAACGAGTGAAACAGGAGTCGTCTGAAGACCACTCTGGACATTGTTAGTCGGTAAAACTAAAGAACACGGTACCTCGCCATATTGGCAATTAATAAAATGTAAGTCGCCAACCGGTTAATTATAACACCATCAAGGTTGCCATACAATATTAAAATAAAAATTAATATTCTAGACATTTCAAATAAAAATAATAATTTTAGAATAATAATTCTAAATGAAAATTCTGGAATTTTCAAAAATTTCTAGACTTAGAATTACTTGCGAAAATAACATTTATTTTCACACATTAATATTGACGCAAGTAACACTAAAGTGCCTGTACATAATAACTCATAAAATTATAAAAAAATTGGCACTTTCGCACATTTAAATTTTAGAATGAAAACAAAGTTGCGTCATTGCAGAGAATATAATGGGTCATATTCACCTAAAACTTTTTAGAAAAATTCCATGGCTTTTCCAATTTTTTTTTATTCAATTCTTCTTTACATTTCCAGGTTTTTCAGGTGATCCGGCAACACTGATCAAATAGTTTAAAATTTGAGGACATACATTAATTTTCTTCAATGGATATTCATAAGTTTGAGTGACTGTCGAAGGATTCTAAGCCAACTGAATTTGGACTATCGCCAATTGGCGCTGGAACCTGTGTTCTTTAGTTTTACCCGTTCGTCAACAAGCAGCTTAGAAAGTAGCCAGTACGGTGAGATTCTTCAACAAAGTGCAACGTAAGGACGCAACAAATATTTTTTTAACTTTAAATACTATACTATATAAAACTAGACACTTTCTTTGGCGTTTCTGACTAAAAGCTCACACTATAAAAAGAAAAGCTTTCATGCTAAAAATAATCTTTGGTTTTATACTCAGTTTAAGTAAAGCTAGTAAACTTATTGCATTTTTAAGTTAACAAATACCATATTATTAAAGTCCCGATTATCTGCATTGTTTTTCTTACAACATAAGAGTATTACAAGTAAATAATTCTTATTAAACATACATTATCATGACGTGTTTTTAAACGTAATTTAGTTATGTGCAAATAAAGTATAATTACCATATTTAAAAAAAAAATAATAAGTATCGACATTTTATCAAATATATTATGCATTCTATGAGTATTTAGAACGATAAAGATATGGTACAATCGTAAAATATCATTTCAAAACAACGTTGGCAATTACACATCGAGACTTTAATAAGATACAAAATATATACTTTGGAAATATTGCTTCATAGACGATGAGCCGTGTATTGAATTTTGATTTAAGATTAAAAAAAAACTAATGACAAGAAAACTGAAATCAAACAATAATTTCGACAGTAAAATATAAGACTCGTATTGATTAGATTGTTTAGGTCTTTTCTATAAAGATGTGTAAAAGTGTACAGTATTTAGTATGGTGGACATTTCTTACATTGTTATTTGTTATATTATGTTAATATTATATGAGAATTAAATATATTCTCACTATACTATTGTTAGTTCAATCTTATCGTTTAATTAATATCAACAGCGGCGACTACCGCATGAGGCCAGAGCCGAGTTATTTTTTTGGACTATAGCCCCACTACTTTTGTTTTATTTTTTATATAAAATTTAAGGAGGAAAATTGTCGAATATTATTGAAAGACATTTTTAACTAGTTAAGTTAACTTTTTTTTAAATACTAGGGGGCTCCGCCCCCTGCTCCGCTAACGCTCCGCCAACCCCCGGAGGATTGCTACGCCGTCACACAAATTTATTTTTCGTATGTTGAGACAAGAAATTTCCCAACTTAACGATCCGAAATTCCGAACTTGAACGATTTAAAATTCCCAACTTAAGAACATCGGGTACCAGCTGAAGTGTTGTCCTCGTTATCTGACCACTGTTAAAAATATGAGGCATCGTTCCTGGGTCTTTTCTTCGAGAAAGGCCTCGAAACAAAGCGTCCTTGATGTAGTAAGTTAATACGTACCAATAACAAATCAAGGGCGCTTTGCTCGAACCAACACCAGTAGTTCAATGTGCAGCTCTAGTGCGACGTTATTAACCAGACCACACTTACCGAATCGAAATTCACAACGCAACAGTGCTAAAAAAAATACCCAGTTCCAACTTATAAGACATTTTCAGCTTTTTTATAGGTAATATTAAACAGTTTTTTTTCGAAAGTATTGATTTGTCGCACGCATGTTCCAATGCAGTGGTCCGTTTTGAGGTCTAATTTAAGTTTCATCTTAATACAAGTTGGGCAATAATAATTGGCGCTAATAATAATTCGCCGTTGGCAGCCAAATACATGTTGGCATTTTGCCAATGTTGGCATTTCACTCCGAAGTATCTTTTATTTATTAGTTCTTATATTTATAGTACTTTACATAAATAGTTACATCTAATTTATTTTTTAAGATAGAATTTCAGTATTGATACCATTCAAGAAAGGAAGATTTTACGAATATAACTATATTTTTTTAACAGGAAAAAAGTATATTTTTGAACTACTTAGAGCAGTTTTAATTTATCTTTTGTGAAGAAACGCGTAAAATTGACGATTATTTCAGACATTTCGTCAGTTATTTAAAAATTTATAACTACGAAACTAAATCGAAATTTCCCAAACGCTCTGGATCATTTGTAGCCAATAGTTTAATCTATACCCCTAATTTTTTATTTATTTTTTTGTTGAAAATTGGAAGACAAGTATACAAAAATGTATGAATTGTTTTCAAAATTTTCTAAAATCATGACTTTAACATAAAATAACGTCTAATATACTGATCGTATTGAAAAACAAAAATATTTATCTTATTACCCAAACATTTCTTAATAAACTGGCATAATTTCATAATTTTAGGACATTTACTTTTTGAGATGCAAGCGGGACAATGAGACAAAAAGTCGCAAATTAAAATTTTCTCGAAATATCCGACATTTTTATCCTTCTTCGCTATTTTTTATACTTATCTTACTTGACCATATCTAATTTAATTGTAAAGATAGAAATATAATCTTTATAACATCAGAAAGAGGAAGTTTTAACGAACATTAATACATTTTTTTGAATAAGAGAATATGTAATTTTAAATGACTTATAGCAATTTAGAAATCACGTTTCAAAAATGAGGGTGAAAAAACTTCAAAAAGTGGAGCGTGTTTAAATGTTTAAAAAATTTATAAATCCAAAACTAATTCGAATTTTTAAAAATGCTTACTTGGATTTCCAGTTCGAACCTATTTGTACACTCCCTAAAAAAATT
Source organism: Troglohyphantes excavatus (assembly GCA_963932185.1). Lineage (NCBI taxonomy): Eukaryota > Metazoa > Arthropoda > Arachnida > Araneae > Linyphiidae > Troglohyphantes > Troglohyphantes excavatus. The sequence goes on along the minus strand of OZ010669.1, from coordinate 62,343,793 downwards.
GGATCTCTCCTTTAAATAGTGTTTCAGAAACTCGACGGACAAAATTACTTGTAAGCGAAATTTTATCAACGACGACTTTAATATTAAATAATTTATAAACTAATAACAGTATTGAAACAAAAATATATTCTGCTGATTTATCAAACATTTCTTAACAAATTCACTTAATTTCGTAATTTTAGGACTTTTACATTTTGAGATACGATCTGAATAACATTGAAAGAACTGAAAATTCCCCCTAGGACTGACTTTTTCCCCCTAGGGCTTACTTTTTTTTAAAATAGAGAGATTTTACCCTGATCTTTATATAACCTATTATTGTCAATTAATTTTTGATTCATTCTTTTTCCTTAAGTATAACATTTGTTCACTTTATTTCCAATTAATTATTTAAATTCAGTTTACTTCTCTGTTTTATTCCTGCTTACAAGAAATGTTTATAATTTTTACCACAGTTAATTCAGATTAATTATGGATTTTTATCGTTATGCTGGAATTCTTTTGCAATTCCGGCAACCTTCATTGTTCATAGTCGCCACTGAATATCAACATGAAAATAGTAAAATCTTAATTAAAAAAAAATTGCAATAGATTTCGAAATTTTTAACGTTATTCGATGTTTTATGCAGAAGTTAAGTTCAATACACAGCTCAACTAATCTTTGATATACACGAATAGCTCAAAATGACTAGCATAGCAATGTTTACAAAAAGCAGGCATATATAAACTAGTTTGGCGAATTATTTGGCACTCTACTCTACAAAAAAGCACCTTGGCATCATTCAGAATAATATATATTTTTTATCAGTAGATTTGGCGAAAGCACCTTTGTTGGACGATAATGGCTATACAAGAGCATTTCGTTGCATAAAGAAAGCTATGACAGTATTATTAGCTTTGCATAATAGCTAAAGCAATATGACTTTTAAAAAAACAATACTAATACAAAACTGCAGAAGCTACCATTAACAGCAAGTACATAATATAATAGCATCATAACATTGGTACAGAAAAATATACCTTAATGACATATAAATTGTACTTGTTGACATCTTTTTTTTAATATTGTAAGAATGATCCCTGAATCATTTCAGTATTGAACAGTAATTCAGCGAAAACTTCTGTATTATACAACTTTAAAGTTTTAAGACCTGAATCAGAAATATATCTAGCATCTGTTGTTTGAGGATTTGGTTGGCACAAATTTCATCGAAAGTTAATTGCGAATTATTACCACTAAAAAGTATTACAGAAAATAGATATTTTGATTAACAGAAAATTGTGACTATCATTGAAATTTATGGTAGAAAAAGGGCGAATAAGTGCTGAAAAAGCTTTTTGAGCGGTTTATTAAGAAAAGTAATTATTGTATTATCATATTATCAGGCAATTTATAATTTTTAAGTGCAATCGTATTTAAATTAAAGTATTTTAAACTTACATTTGTGCTTTTTTTAGTTTGCTTTTTTAAAAAATAGAAGGCAGCACGTTTGTGTAATATCTGATTAACTTGCGTTAACAGTATCATTTTTTTCTGTTCAATTACAAATTCATAAGTGAGATTTTTAACTATGTAACCTATAACTATTGAGGTTTCTTAAAAAATTTCCCCCTGTGTTAACAGATTACTATTTTTTCTTATATAAATTGTATGTCTTGCAGTATCTAGTGTTAGTTTTCAAAATAAGGTAGCAGATTCCCCTTTTTCTGACAAAGCTTTATCGTAGTAACATTAAATATTCCCCCATTCCCCGTTTTTTTCCCTTGCACCAGTAAAAGAGAAAGTTAAATTAGAAACATGTTTTTTAAATAAACTGACCTAAACCATAAACAGGCATCCACAAGCACTAATTTTACTAATATTTATTGATTTCATTACCTTCTTTTATCAATAGTGGTTATTTCCGGCAAGGTCGCCAATAGACCATTGTGTATTTCTAGTACGGTGCCAATTAATCCAACCAATTTCGGATAGTTGAAATATCATTGACAAGTACTGTATTCAGAATTTAATTTATTTCATATCGTTATAGTTAATAAAATTATTTTAAATTCCATATGATATTATAAAAATTAATTGAAATAAAAAATAATATTTCGAATATCAACTATTATTTTATATTATTGCAAAAGTAAACGTGTATGGGGAAGAAGAAGTCAAACTAACCACTAACTTTTCTTTAAAATGTATTTAGTTAATAGATGTATAACTTTATAAAATTTTCAGTAAACATGCCCTTTTTCTACCAAAGCCTAAAATCGTAACTAAATTTAATTATTTATAAAATTGTTCCAACGCAAGTTCCATTTGTATGTAAATTTAAATAAATGAGTTTAATTATTTCTTTGTTGCGATTTGAGGTTCCAAAGTGACGTATCATTAAAATTAAATATATTTTATACAAACTTTACTTTGGCACATTATTCAAATTGATATCCACAACAGAATTTGTACTTAAAAATGTCCGATTTCCAGAAGAAACCGGTTCATTTCCAGTATGGATAAAAACGCCAACTATTGCATTTATTTCGTGCATGTATACATTGCGATCTTGTATAAAAATATCGCGATCCTATTTATGTTATTGCTCATTCGGTCGTTGGCACACATTAAAAACGCTGATAACGAACAAAACTAAAATAACATCCGAGTATTTTGAGATATTATTTGCTTATTTCGATTCATACAATTTCGATACAAAAAAAATATTGCGTAATATTAGATTAATACTCCAAAAATGGGTAGGAATGTAATAACAACAAATCAATAGCTAAAATAATTCAATATAAAAAGATATATAGCAACATTCGTGAAATATTCAAATAGCTACATTCATAATTATAAACTAAAAACATAGGATATTAACCCTCTGCACTCCACTGTCACATTTCAGGTAACAAAATAACGACAAACGCCGTTCTTCCACTAGCTTGTTTTATCTCACAAAATCCAAAACAGATTCCTTAAAAGGTACTTAAGTCAAATGACGTCATTGGATTGCAAAGGGTTCAAACCTATCTGAACAGAAATAAAAGCAACATAAACGTACAGAATCTTTGGCTTAAGTCATTACTGAACATTACTTACATACGAAGAAATCACAAATATAATAGCTTTGGTATACAAAGTCACTCTCTCAATATTAAACAAATATAAAAGTATAAAGTCTTTTTAGCTAGAGATACAGGAGCTAAAGTGATATATTTATAACATGACATTCATTATACAGTGGCAATACAGAGTTGCCAAAATCTTTGATTTAATTTCCTCTTTCTTTGGTAGAGTGTCTAAATCACGAATAACGTGTAAGAATCGTGTGCACGGAGCACAGAGCGCCAAATTTCAGTTCGTTTTTCCCGTATATAATTTTGAATTCACATTTTTTGTTACTCTTTGACAGCAAAAAAATACCCCTTCGTACGAAGAGAAAGTTGTAAAAAATCTTTGGGCTGCAGCAAGAAATACATAATGCACAGTGTGCTACGTTCTCTCGTTTTTGTTAAAATCTCTGAAAAATAAAACAAAATATATTTCTAAACAATAGAGAATCTCTGCTACATATATCAATAGTTCGATATAAACAACTTTATACAGAACTTAGAGACGCTTGTCGAAGCATTTAAAGAGAATTGGCACAATATTCTTCAGTTCAAACAAGTTACTTTCATTATAGATTGAAACAAGTCGACCCCATGCTCGAAGTAGAGTAATATGATTCCGGAGTGAATTCCCAGTTAACGGTACTGTTGCCAAGTTGGGCGATATTCCTGATTTTCAGAGACACTGTTTTTAATTGCTACTATTGGTGAGGTTGCTGTATATCGACACTAGGCGACAGAATTTTGAAATGACGCCAAACTGAAATATGAAGAGTTGAAATCAAGAAAAATTCAAGAACTACTGATCCCAAATTTAAGAATGTCAATGAAGAATAATATAGGAAAAGACAACAGGTTTAAAAGAAACCAGAATCTAAACAGAACAGTAATTTCGTTAAAAGAATTGGCAGTATATTTTATTAATAACAACAACAAAAAAAAGAGAGGAAAATACTTTTATAATAATTTAGAATAATAGTTAAAAAAACATGTGTAAAATTTTTCACCAGTTTAATGTTTGCAAAACAATTTAAATTTTAAGGATTGGATTCCTCTTTAAAGCCTTCAGGAGTGTAGACTGAAGTCTTATAGCAGGCGTTTAAAGACCTTATTTTAAGAGATCAGGCAATTGCCAGAGGGTTTTTACGTAATTTTTAATATTAGAAACTTCCCCAAACACAAGATTTCATCTGTTAGTTAAAAACAAACGAGGAAAAAAAAAAATAACGTTCCAAGTCTCGTTCTTTTAGTATTACATAGTTTAACCTTTCTTGATTTCAACCCTCATGGATTCGGTTCATTCTTTGTTATATTAAAATATCCAATGTTGTAATTTTGTCGATGTATAAATAGAGATAAAGTTTTCGAACTTTATCACCATGATATACCATCATAAAACACACAATTTGCTTATATTTGGAAATAAAGGGTCGCGTGGTATCATCCGCCATTTTGGATTGGCGACTTAAATTAGAATCCCGCCAAGCTCTCTTGGCGACGGTATTCGCAACTGGGAATCGACCCTAGGAATCCGCCAAATTTCCACTTCTAACTATGGTACAAAGCTCACGCCACTCGGTAAAAAGAGAAGTTGTCCACAGCGATCACTTTGAAGAAAGCACATATCAAATGCTGATGATGTATGAATGAAGTGAAGGAGATAAGACAGGTAGTCGATGTAAAAAAGAGACGACAGGATACAATCAAAAAGAGTGTGAAGTAAAAGGAGGAGGGCAAAAAGGGAAGGGAACCATCCAGATCACTCATGGTAAGGTTTGCAGTAGTTGAATCGGTGATTCATGTGTTGGCTGTAGGACCCGGAGTGCGAGAATCGCTTGAGACACTTCTTGCACTGGAATGGCTTTTCCCCGCTGTGGAGACGCTTGTGTTCCGTCAGATGGTGCTTGTGCTTAAAGGCCTTACCGCACTCGCCGCATATGTGTGGTCGCTGACCTACAAAAAGAAAGGGCATCATGAGAACAGAGAAATAGAACATCATGAGAACAGAGAAATAGCATTTCTTGAGAATGGAGAAATATCATATCATGAGAATAGAGAAATAGCATATCATGAGAATGGAGAAATAGCATATAATGAGAATGGAGAAATAGCACATCATAAGTATAGATATAGAACATTATGGGAATAGATATATAGAACATGAAAATAGATATATAGAACATGAAAACAGAGAAATAGAACATCATGATAACATAGAAATAGAACATCATGAGAACAGAGAAATAACATATCACGAGAATAGAGAAATAGCATATCATGATAATGGATAAATAGCACATCCTAAATATAGAAATAGAACATGAAAACAGAGAAATAGGATATCATGCGAAAGGAGAAATATCAGATCATAAGTATAGAAATAGAACATTTTGAGAATAGATATATAGAACATCAAAACAGAGATATTGAATATCATGAGAACAGAGAAATAGCATATCATGAGAATAGAGAAATAGGATATCACGCGAAAGGAGAAATAGCAGATCATAAGTATAGAAACAGAACATTATGAGAATAGATATATAGAACATGAAAACAGAGAAATAGAACATCATGAGAACAGAGAAATAGAACATCATGAGAACAGAGAAATAGCATATAATGAGAATAGAGATATAGGATATCATGCGAAAGGAGAAATAGCAGATCATAAGTATAGAAATAGAACATTTTGAGAATAGATATATAGAACATGAAAACAGAAAAATAGAACATCACTAGAACAGAGATAAGAGAATATAATGAGAACAGAGATATGATGATGGCACGTTATATGCAATTTGTACAATGGGCTTCTAAAATACATACAATCCAATAAATTCAAAGGATCGATACATTATGATCGATTGCTTAAAATACGTAGCAAGTTAAAAAGTTATCAGGGAAAGAACATTTCTATGATAATTTCAGCAAGACACGGAAACTCACCTGAATGCTCATACTTGTGTCTCGCCAACGAGCTTTGCTTGCTGAACATTTTATCACACAGATCACAAGCGTACATGCCTTCCTCGCTCTCCACTTTGTGCAGCTTCCATGACTTCCTCATCTTTCCGGATACCCCACACGAGTCCTCCTCGGCTTCAGGGATGTCCTCCAGCGTGTTCTCGTCTTCTTCTCCCTGCGCAACACGAAAACAATTCGTTTGAAAAAACATGATCTAAACTATTGGTACTTATGTATTATCGCAATCGGGGAAGTCGCCAAAGTTTAAGAGTGCCGCCAAATTCTAACGACCCGACGCCAGTGTTTCAGGTAACCATGAGCAGAATATAAACTTTTGTTTGGGGAAATTATTGTTAACGGAAGACAAATCGGTGAAACTTAAGAAAAATGGGGCACTCCAATAAATCAATTTTCATTGCCAACGGTGACGAAGAAAATGCAGGTTTACCATTTCTAACACCGTAACATCGATGTCACGTAAATAAGTGGGTGGAGCTACTTGCTGTAGATTAAATTGATGCAAATACGAATTTGCACGTGCGTGTAAAACACACACACAGGGTTGTCAATTTGAACTGACATCATATTTTGGCGATATTAATTTTGACACCTTGCTGGAGTGCCCTTTTATTCTTAAGTTTAACCGAAACTGCGATATAATTACTTCAAGTATAACGTTTTACCATAAATAATTATTTTCCAGTAAAAAAGTCGCCACACTTCGCCAACATGCCTACAATAATATGTAAATAACATACTAGTTTTATACATTTTTGACAGCTTGAAGGTTCATGCCTGTGATAAGAAAAGATAACCAATGTGAAAAAATCCTTACCTGATTCCACAAGCGTGATTTCTTTACCCCACTGGGACTGTACAGGTTTCCATCGTCTGGCTCGTCGTTGTGGCAATAAGAGCCGGTTGTACCACTAGGGCTTCTGCTGTTCTCGACATAGCTGACTCCACCAGGCGAGGACATGCTGTGCGGACGCTTGGTGCCGGACGGCGACCGTTCTGGCGAGGACGGCATCTCGACATTTGGCGACTTTTCTCGAGTGGGCGACTGCTGGTGGTGATTGGAAATCCCTATTTGCATGTACTTATACAGCATAGACGAGTGCACGTTGGGTTGGTGGTCGTCCTGGTGCGATCGGTGCACGACTGGGTAGGGACTGGACACCTTGGGCGGGGTCCGCGACGACCTCTGACTGAGATTGAGGACCTCGCTGTCGCAGTCGGACATCGGCTCGTTGTTGTTCGGCTCCTGGCGATGATGGGGGTCCGGCTTCATCTTGCTGACCGTCAAGTCCAATGGTTGGTCTTCTGAGGAAGAAGTAGCGTCCAAACGCGGGGATAGATCCGCAATGGGGCGGAATGGCACAATCTGATTGTTATTATTACTATTACCACAGTTCGGAATAGCACCGTTGAAGTGGGGGGGCACGGACTGCTGGAATGGGTGATGGCCGTTGCTGAAGCGATGCTGGTGGGGCTCGGGACTGTGGTTCCCGTTGCTCGAGATGTCCCTGGTCTGCATCTGGAACCACTCCTGGATAGTCCTGGCGGAACACTTGAGGTCTCGCGACAGTCGGACCATCTCGGATTTCTTGGGACGAGGATTGATCCGGTAGTGGGCCTTCAGCGTGAGCACGCAGTCCACGCTGAGGGCGGATGGGGATGTCCTGTCTTCGCATGATTCGACGTCGTTGTTGTCATGGTTGCGCGGAGACTTCTGGAGTTCGGGACAAAGGTAGGTTTCGTGTTGGTGGAGGTCCACCCTACTGTCGAATAATCTCGAACAAAACCGGCACCGGGCATCACTGAAACAGAAATTATAGCCTATATTTATAAAGTTTAAGAGTTCCAACGTTCTTTTGCAGATTTTAAAGAAATTTTTAACCTAAAAATTAACTCAATACGTTTGTGTTGAAATTGTGTAACAATAATTTTTTTTTAAAGATGCCATAAATTTAATCTATAGTTTTTGATAATTTATTTGTTTGAAATATTTTTAAAGGTCTATGGAAATCTTAAGAATAGATAAATGTTCTGAAGTAGAAATGCTGGATTTTTTACCTAAAAATTAACCCAATACGTTTGTGTTGAAATTGTGTAACAATAATTTTTTTTTAAAGATGCCATAAATTTAATCTATAGTTTTTGATAATTTATTTGTTTGAAATATTTTTAAAGGTCTATGGAAATCTTAAGAATAGATAAATGTTCTGAAGTAGAAATGCTGGATTTTTTACCTAAAAATTAACCCAATACGTTTGTGTTGAAATTGTGTAACAATAATTTTTTTTTAAAGATGCCATAAATTTAATCTATAGTTTTTGATAATTTATTTGTTTGAAATATTTTTAAAGGTCTATGGAAATCTTAAGAATAGATAAATGTTCTGAAGTAGAAATGCTGGAAAGAGATGAAACAAAGAAATTTGTGTTAAGTAAACTAGATAATTACCAGCTGACCAAGTAAGCCCTTTAAATCGTGTATTTGAGCTTTGAACCTAAGTGCAGAAGCGTACTAGTGAAACGTACAATAAAAAAAACCATTGAAATATGCCTTAAAATGACGATTAAGTACATTTAAAGACCTGGAAGAAAGTTCTAGAATGGGACGTAGTATGTTCTACTTATGTATCAAACAATTTATGGCATTAAGTTTACATTCGGAAAATACAGAATAAAAGAAGTATAGATGGCACTCCGACAAAGCATATAAACCAGTGTCCCCAAGGGCCATTTTAATTCATTTGGCAAACCAAAACAATAAGCAAACCATTTTAATTACACCAGGTAAGGTGTAATATAATCTCGTATTGACAGAACTAGCAAATGGGGCATTATACTTAGATAAAATACGAAAATCGTAACCCAAAGACTTATGTGAATAAAGTTGGCGACCAAACAATGCTTTGGCGCAGTGCACCCCTATATTGAAGTTTTACCCTATATTGAAACAATAACTAGTACGAACCCTGTGAAATGAGGCTGCGGGGACTTCGGATGCGCGCTCAGCAGTTCCGAGAGCAGTCCGTTGCGCGGCCTCGTTGTTGGCGACTTCTGTTGCTTGGTGACGGTTGCGTCGACGATTTCTAAGATCTTTTTCACGGCGTTCAACTCCCCCTGGGGTTTGGGGCTGTCGTTGGGGGAGTCGGCCCTGTCCGTGGGGTTCGAAGAGGGTGGCACCATGTGGGAAGAGAGCTGTGAGTGAACGTGGTGATCGGTGTCGCTGTCATATCTGAAAACAAAGCACAGAATGGAAGTTATATGAATATGCCAGTAGCTGTCATATTTGAAAACAAAGCACAGAATGGAAGTTATATGAATATAATAATCGGTGTCGCTGTCATATTAGAAAACAAAGCACAGAATGGAAGTTATATGAATATGCTTATCGGTGTCGCTGTCATATTTGAAAACAAAGCACAGAATGGAAGTTATATGAATATGCTTAATCGGTCCCGCTGTCATATTTTGAAGAAAAAAAAGCACAGAATGGAAGTTATATGAATATAATCATCGGTCCCGCTGTCATATCTGAAAACAAAGTACAGAATGGAAGTTATATGAAAATAATCATCGGTGTCGCTGTCATATCTGAAAACAAAGTACATAATGGAAGTTATGGACTTAACTGTGAAAGAACAATGGATAAGTTTTAAAATGGGCTAAACTTGTATCAACTCGCATCAATTGATCTCGCATTAATTGACTTAAATGGCAAAGGTTGTATTGTTGAAGAACGAAATTACCTTGTGAAATTCAATAAAAACAATTAAATAGGCTATCAAACTGACAGTTGGAATAGCACCATCGTCAATTTCCTTTATACTGAAGAATAGATTAATATAATTCTTCAGTATAAAGGAAATTGACGATGATCGTAATAACCATACGAGATAGAAATTCAGACACACAAGTAAAACTTCACTTTGCTTGAAAATATATGGGTATTCAAGTTTCTGAGTCAAATTTTCTTATGGTGATTGTGGCTCATTTGTAAGTGGCGCCACTTTATGTGATGATATCGTTATGTGTAAGATAATGTTCTCTGATCTTTTTTCACCCCCAAAGTTTTCAAAAAATTTATTGCCATCTTGTTTAAGGTTTGTATTATTATTATTACTTCAGTGTACTAATGATAGTAATACATTTAAACATTCCACTTAAAATATTTATTTAGGAATATTAACCTTGTTTATTTACTAAATTGATGTTACTTACAAATAACTGACGTATACATAGCTTAAAATCCTATTTTACCGACACAGAAATAGGAAACTAAGTTATATTTGGATATGTAATGTAAAACAAATATCACACATCAACGCATCAATTGATTTAAATGGCAAAGGTTATACTGTTGAAGAACGATATAACCTTGTGAAATTCAATAAAAACAATTAAATATGCTATCAAACTGACAGTTGGAATGGCGCCATATGCGAGTTAGATGAAATTTTGAAAATATTATGAATGACAACACAGCCTGTAAGTCCTACATTTTGCTAAATAAACTGCCATAAGTTCAAAACGGCACTTGAAATCTTCAAATAAGTTATTTTGTATCTGCAAAAATCACGACAAGCAGTGACTGAAAAGTATCCTTACCTGCGCTGCTGTAGTAGGTGTGTTACTTCTGGAAAATGTCCGATGGGCAGGTGCGGGTAGTGCGGCTGGCTCGCCAGCAGCGGATGGAAAGGGAGAGGCAGGAAGGGCTGCTGCCGATTCGAGAAGCTGCCGGGGAACTGCTCGGACGGCGGCATGTAGCCGGCGGGCAGCAGCGGCATCTCTGCTGGGGAAGCGCCGGCAGGGTTGGAGGATCTGTACTTGGGAATGATTGGGCGGAAAGAATTGTTCTGCGCGCTACCACGGCCTCGACCGGAACGGCTGTCCATCTTGCGCACCTGGGAACATGAAATAACGATTAACATAGAACTTTTGAAAGGTCCAGCGGAAGAACGATGAAGGTTCACCGGAGACAGTATGCAGAAAACAAAAAACCAAGTTTCATATATCATAAATGCACAGCATAATGATATTTTAATGTGTTTTGGAAGGACTACCATCGTTCTTCTTGTTTAGCAATTTGTTACGACGAAAAAATAGTCACAAGTCGTTAAGGTCTCTCATTTCAATAAAAGTAGACTCTCGTCGACAGTCGACCCTTCATTCATAATTAAAATATTTATACCATAGAGTATATTGTAAGAAATTATTAACGGTAAAGCACAACGCTAAATAACTTCAACTTTCGAATTTGATCCAGGAATAGATTTTGCCATACAAGACACTTTATATTAGCTCCTTAATTTAATATATTAGTAGACCATATTTCAACTGGACCGCGTTACGCAACTACGGCAAACGCATACAATGTCCATTTTGAGGAAACTGGCTTTAAAGGAAACCACTCAATGCGAAAATCCCTGCTGCAACAATTCGTAACACAGGGTGGCAACTAAATCCCGGGGAAAAAAAGTTCCCTGATTTCCATGATGGTGCCACAAAAAATCCCCTGAAAAATTTCACTTTATCACCGAAGTCCATAGTATAATTCCTTATACTTCAAACTAAATATTTCATTTATACAAGCCAATTTGTCTGAAAAAACCATTTTTAACCCAAACTAGAACATTCCGCGATAGTCCGTGGGTTTTCTTGGGACGGTCACACAGTAAGTCTCACCTTGAGGTTGACGACTAGGCACTTCTTGCTGGTGTTGTGCGACGAGAAGGAGCCGGAGTGCGAGAACCGCTTCCCGCAGTTGGGGCAGGTGAAGGGCTTTTCCCCGCTGTGGATGCGGATGTGTTCCTTCAGGTGGTGCTTGAACTTGAACGCCTTCCCGCACTCGGTGCACTTGAACTTGCGCAGGGCGGTGTCGTCGTCGCCGCCCCCGCTCACCGCAGAACCCTGCGAACACGAGACGCGGACTTAACACAATGCCACATTGGATAAAAGTAAAGGTGGTGCCACTTCATGTTAAAGATGTTTTTTGTATATATTGTTTTGCTAAATGTCATGTATATTGTACTGTACTTTGTTTATTGTACTGTACTTTATTTATTGTACTGTGCTTTATTTTGTGGTATGTACTACAATGTATTGTCTATTTTGGCTCAGTGTTCAACATGAGTGCAATACATGCTTTGTATAGAAACAAAGTATCCACGACACAATGATCCAATAAATATATTGCAATATAAATGAAAAATTATAAGCAATACTTATTGACATTCAAAATAATAATTTACGGATACAACACAAATTATGCAATTGCGATAGGCATATTAGTAATTAAAAATGTTCCCTAGAAGCAGATAATGCCAAAAAAAAGATTACCGAATTATTTCTTTTGCAGATAATTTTAAATGTTTTATATGCTTCATATTTCTTATTCTAATCTTCAATAAATCACATATTCATTAGTCCCTCACATGCTGCTTACAATTCAAGGTCCAATTAACTTTGCTTCTCCGTCCAGCAGTGGTTCACATTTTTGCAAAAATAAAACTAAAAATGTGCATAACCATGCTTTTTTAAAAATTCTTTTTCAGAACTAAAAGGAAATATTGAAAACTAAATTACACAGAATAAAGTGCATAATAGACGATAGTTGCCGTTTAAATGATTCAAATTTGAAAATGTCCATGCTATTTCCAGAATTATTTTTTTTACGGTTTTCCAGGTTATGTTGCCACATGTGTGCAGCCGCATTTACCTGTCCATTGGTGTTGTGGAATTGCTTGTGCTTGGCGAGGTTTTCTTTCGTGGCGAAGGAAGCGTTGCACTTCTGGCATGTGAAGTTCGAGTCCGGAGCCACAGTTTCTTTGTGCGAGTGGGCCAGGTGCTCCTTCAGCTCGTGGATGGCCTGGGGACCGGAGAACACCTGCTCGCAATGGGGGCATTTCAGGAGGTACTCGCTGGGAACTTTGGGTTCTTCTGCAAAAAACAACAGGTTACTGTGTTAACTTTAACAGGTTACTGTGTTAACTTTAACAGGTTACTGTGTTAACTTTAACAGGTTACTGTGTTCACTTTAACAGGTTACTGTGTTCACTTTAACAGGTTACTGTGTTAACTTTAACAGGTTACTGTGTTAACTTTAACAGGTTACTGTGTTAACTTTAACAGGTTACTGTGTTAACTTCAACAGGTTACTGTGTTCACTTTAACAGGTTACTGTGTTCACTTTAACAGGTTACTGTGTTAACTTTAACAGGTTACTGTGTTAACTTTAACAGGTTACTGTGTTTACTGTGTTAACTGCATAACTACACCGTTAAAAATAGGTATTCAAAATGAAGTAAAATGTACTCGTTTTTGATTACGTTCGATGCTTATCATAGCTCCGAATACATAAGTTTCATTTTTGAAAGAGACATGTACTCAAAAACGAATAAAAAAAAAAACAGTAGCTTGCCTACATAGGCTGCTTTCATAAACCACTTACAAAAAATATCAACAATTACAACTTGATCTAAAGAGTTCACAGTCTTATCTGTTAAGCTATCCAAGCGACGTGAAAAAGTTATAAACAAAAGTAATGTTAAAAAGGTGTGCCAAAAAAAATGGTAGGTAAGATAATTGAGTTGTAATAACTCAGTTTCCATTCAAGCAATCGACATCAAATCATGTGGAAAACCATCTTCTGAACAAATATTTCAAGTGTGTCAGGTCGCTTAGTTTAGATGGCTTGAACAGAAGCTGAGATGAGCAATAGTAAATCACACAGCTCATTTTTGCGAAAGTACAATTACTTAAATTTTTGTTTACAATGTACAAATACACAAAATATAAATAATATTTTAATTAAAAAGAAATCGGATAGACACAGTCACAATTGTACCTTAAGTTTTAGTTCGGGAACAAATTTTACTACCGCCTGATTATCTTGCTGCTTCTTTGATAGAAATTTCATTCATTCCCTCTAAGCTGTACAAAGGTCAGATGGAGACGAAGATTAATTGCCAACCTGGTCAACGCAGCCTACATTACTTTACACGATTGTAGGTCATTTTTACCTACAGACTGATTCCCTGTTACTTCTTAACATTTTGTGATAAGTTGATAATTAATAGTTTGTACGTATATTGAATTTAAATATGTTATTGTTAATATAATTAATCAATGTGCAGTCAACTGACATTTGCTGTATCAATCATTTTATAAAACAACTGACTACCTAGGAGAGCGTAATAGCCATGTTACACAGAGTCATATCGCATTTGCTTTCAAATTGAACTATAATTGGCCACAAGCTTGTAGATCACGATACAACAGTTATCACGTAACTATTAACACAAGATAAATAATAGCTTAATTTCTACATGAATATAATATAAAATATTTTAAACAATTAAAAATAAATTCGATATTATTTTATAAAAGTTGATGACACCCACCCACTTTCATTTCACCCAAGTCCCATTCATTACCACAACACAGCTTTTACTTCCTCAACCCACCCCTAGATGGCAGCACAATACCCACATCACCCTCCCAAATCCTTCAATCCCAATCTCTCCTCTCCATCTTCTCTCCCCAACATTTTATAACACCCAAGATCTCTCTCCCCATGGCCGTGTATAAGGATGGCAATTCGCAAGGGGACGGATTGTGCAAGGAAGAATCTGATAGGATCTCGGTTCATTTGCATCTTAATAAGAGGACACGAGCCGTGGGACTTGTGAAGGGACATAAAGATCGGGCGGCAGCGGAATTGGTATGGGGTTTTTGGCGAGAGTTGCTTAGGTTTCCACGTCTTCTTTTACGGTTTGGCTGGTGAAGTCTGTGCGTGAAAATGCAAATATGAAATGTATGAAAAAGGGAAATGGGTTTTGGAAGTGTTCGGGGTTCGATGTGTCTGTTGTTTTGCAATAGGCAACGTTAATTGGTGATTTTGGGAGTGTTCAATTTTGGTTGGTGAGCGAAGATTTGATAATGATAATCAGAAATTTTGAAAGGAGATTGAAAAAATAATAGAAACCGTACAAGTACCATAAAAGTATAAACATGGACTTATTATTTAGAAAAACTCATTCTTTTGCGAATCGATTTTGTTGTATTATCAGTTATTTTATTAGTTTTAATACTTGCAAAAACTTTCATTCTGTGAAATTTTAGTTATCATTGATTCACTATTAGCTTATCAGACGGGTGGAGGTTAAATCAAATTTAATTTCAATATGGGCAAATGAATATTTAAGTTTAAAATGGAATCAGAAATTGTATTAACCAATGCCGCGAAGCTTATTTTAAATAATGGTAAATAAATATAACACTACTAAATTCAAAATGTAAACAGACATGAAACTTTTTACAAATACGGAATCTATGTCAATATGTCATTTATAAAAAAACGTTGTAATAATTTGAAATGAAGTTATGCACTAACTAATATTACTTTTTGTATCTATTTTGATGCAGGTTGCTTAAAAATACAAAGATAAAAAATAAATTAATTAATTATTAATACTTTTAATATAAGATCCACCTAATACTTATGCTAATTACTATGAATAAAATTCAAATGAAAAGTTACAGAAAACCATATACGTACCATAGAGAGGAAATACTTTCGACAAGACCATCGTATACAGTTGACAACTGAGACGACTTTCCAGAGCTCCCAGGTAGAGAAAAAAAATCCCCAATTTCCAGTCCACACACTATCCACTGGAGGCGTAGGGGAAAAAACGATTTTCAAAGAAATCCAGACCACGAACCGGACCAGACCATCAACCACACGACTCCCGCCCCAGAGACTGAGAATATTACCATGAAAGGGGGGAAAAAAAGCGACACACGCAAACAAAGGAAAGGGAAAAAAACAAAAGTAATTTCCCTACGGTTGGCGTTTGAAATATAAGGGATTGGAGGGTAGGGAAGCCCCTGTGGAGAGATCTCGCCAAACCGCAGGACCAGCGGGGAATTAAATAGATGGGTGGGATGGGGAGACGCTGGCATGCCGGTCACGTGCTACGGATGCTGTTGGACGACGGACAGAGAGGCGGTTGCCAGGGCAACGGTAGCGCCAGGTACCCGGGGACCGTGCACTCATCAGGGTTTGGGGAAGTATGCGGTGCAGGAGTTTGGAATGGACAAGTGTAGGGTTTGTAGGGAAGGCGGATTGGAATGGGTTTGGATTGAAATGCAAGTTTTAAGAAGTTGAAATGTAAGTTTTGAAATGAAATGTAAGTTTTGAATTGAAATGTAAGTTTTGAAATGAAATGTAGGTTTTGAAATGAAATGTAAGTTTTGAATAGAAATGTAAGTTTTGAGTTGAAATGTAAGTTTTGGAAATAAAATGTAAGTTTTGAATTGAAATGTTATTTTGAAATGAAATGTAAGTTTTGAAATGAAATATAAGTTTTGAATTGAAATGTAGGTTTGAGTTGAAATGTAAGTTTTGAAATAAAATGTAAGTTTTGAATTGAAATGTAGGTTTGACTTGAAATGTAAGTATGGATTAAAATTTAAGTTTTTAATTGAAACATACGTTTTGATTGAAATGTAAGTTTAAAATTAAATGCAAGTTTGAATTATAATGAAAGTTTTTAATTGAAATGCAAGTTTGGAGTTTGTGTGCGAGAGAGATAAAATATCAAATATTACGACGAAATGCTATACTGAGATATCCATAAAGATGGATACCAGGAAAGTAAAACACAAGGGAGGTTCTAAACAACGAAATCCATAAAAATGCGTTACCTTATGGACTAATGCTAACGTGTCACATGTAAGTTGCATACTTAAAGCTTTACATAATTTAATATATTACTAAAATTCAAGATATCTTATCTATTTCAGGTATTTAGAAAAGGTATGTCCTCATATTTGTTTGTATTAACTTATGTAAATACCAATGTGGTAATTTATGTAATTAAAACGTGAGAGGCGGTTAAAATGGTATTTCTGAAATCGTTAAAAAGAGTAGATCTATCTCGAACCTATAGACTAGAAACTGGAGACGAACAATTTTGAACCAAGGGTCTATAAACAAGAAACCTTTTTAGTATTTTTCTAAATAGTAATGAAAATTGCAATATAGAAAGATACTTAACTTCCAAAATGTAGAAAATATAACTATGATCATCTAAACGACAAAACCTATTGATAAAAATATAATTGTACGACATAGGCTGAAGGAAATTATTGCATCTCTGGATGCAAATAAATAATTAGAGATACTATACTATTAGTAAAAAATAAATTTTTAAGCCTTTCATGTAAAATTAATTTTGTTCAATAAATGGACATAAATAGTCTACTCTTTTCTAAATTAAACTTTCTAAAAAAAATATATATAAATATTTAAATTAAAATAGCATCATGCGGAAATACTCATCGAAAATAACGTTCGACCCTAACAGAAGCGGTGTGTCACTTTTATACGTTACCCAAGAGTTTGAAATCCCTGTATATCATAACGCTAATAAAAGTGTAAACAACGTTTATACGTTTTAGAAAGAAATAGAAGGAATTTATGCAATTCGACCCAGATACATTCAAACTTTAAATCACACAAAACCCCAGGTTTTCGCAAACGAACGCAACACACAAAACCATGAATATTTCAGTAACCTTTTAAGCGCCACAAATCAATCGCCTGCCAAAATTACACATACCCACCCGCGACTCGGCGTCGTCGCACCCATCCAGCAAAGGGGCGTGCGAACGGAATAAAGGGTGACATATATTCATATATGCATTTCAGTGGCGTCTCAACCCCCCCCCCTCGTAAGATACGACCCTCGAGGCTGATTTGAATGCGACCCCCTTTATTCCATGCTGAAAGCTCTAAAGACGCCTTCGCACGCAACGAAGACGGATCGGGGGGGAAGGAAACTGACCAATCCCGTTCAATTACCTTAAGTGCATCGCTTATAATAAAATGATGAAATTAATAGGACCGGGGCCACCTGCTTAATGCCCGGCAGCCAATCGGAGCGAGTGGGTAGCCTTGTTTCGTCAGGGGGCGGGTGGGGCAGTGCGAGTTGAAGTAGGAGTAGATGTTTGTTTTGTGTGTTATGACGTCAGAAGGGGGTTTCTTTGTTTTGGGTTGGTACACAATGGTGCTGTGTGATGGAATTGTGCTTTCCCTAATTGCGCATGGTCATCCGAGAAATATTGATATGGATATTTCTCTATGATGTGTTGTGAATATGAATTTAATATAATGGGAAGGCCGGCTTATATATAATAATTTATTTTTAATTCTGAGATACGTTGTTATATCAAAATACAATTTTGTTTAAATATTTGAGATAATTTTTTTTAAAAAAAAGGGGGATTTCTTAGTGGTGACGTATTTATAATACTGAATTTTATAAAATCAGTGACTGAAAAGTAGACAAATCAGTAAAAATACCTAATTTTTAAAAATTTGAAGGCATTTTTCTCCGGGTGCGATATCCTGCAAGAAAGATTTTAGTTATGGTAGTTTTGTCTATAAAATTAAATTTAAGTTTTACAATATAATATCGGATTTTAATAGCTTATAATGACTTTAATTTTTTTAAGAAAATACATAGATTTTCTTTAAAAAGCCTAATAATATTTTTAAATAATATTGCTGTGACTATGTAAGTTTGTGTTAATAATGTGAAAATATAAAACCCTCTGAGTTTACATGCATATCAAAAGCGTAAATATTTTTAAAATGTGGATTTTATAATTTTTCTGGTATGAGTCTTGCAATGAGGCTTAGCTTCTACAGTTTTTCAGTCAATAAATATAAAACTGTATAGGTATGTAAAGCGGTTCACTGTAGGCAACCTAAACAGGTCACAAACTAAATTTAATATAGACAAATAGGTATACATAACTTTTAAGACCAATTATTAAGTTCACTCACACCTCAAAAATGTGCTGTAAATGAAACATATTCCAAATATTCAATTTTCCGAGGAACACACCAACAAATACAACCACCACAATTGTCATATTAAACAAATACAATTCCAAATGAATTCACAACTCACTTAAAATTCAGCAAACGCAATCCCCACTTAAACCACACAATTCTAATCACAAAGAAACAGCCAATCATCGAACAGCAAAACCCACACCAACTAAAGAAAACCGCGAATCTAAAGCAATCAACCCTACAAACTGCCCCTTGGGGACCCCCCACCCCCTCTGTAAAACTCAATCCCCCCCAAACTCAAATGCAACGCCACTGAAAAGGTATTTAGGCACCTAAGCTAAAAGTCACAGCTACTTAACCATATTGGAAGAAGGCACCTCGACGCAAGGGGAGAGTGGCGTAAGTCAAGTTTGGCTGGGGGGTGATGAATTGATTACAGGGAGGAATTATGGATAGAGGAGGTGAAAGTAAATGATGCGAGGAGCTCTTTATGTATTCATGGAGTTCGTTCGGGAAGCGATAGAATTGTATAAATTTTGAATATGATATGGGAATGCAAAGCCTTAAATTGTTTCGTCTTTGGACTCTTAAACGAAACAATTAAACATATTATATGTTTGATTGTAACATATCTTTTTAAAATTGTCTCTTATATTCTGGGGTTTTTCGACGTTTACTAGATGCAGCTCATTTTTGAGTTTTCTGTAATTTAATAATAGTTATGGGAAGAAGCTTGTTTGATTAATTAACGTCCACTGGAGCTGCACAGTGGGCTATTGGCGGCGGTTCGGGGCCTGTTTCGAAGGAAAGACCCGGGAACGATGCCTCGTATTTTTACACAAGGTCAGATGACGAGGACAACACCTGAGCTGGCACCCGATGCCTTCAATAGACGTCGGGACTTTGGACCCCGATCAGATTTATAGTGCACCAGTCCCGTATACACGCTGTTAATTTTTGTGGATGTTCTGGACGACATTCTAGTATTTTGGTAGCGAAGTTGGCAACCCTCCGATCGCAATATCACTACTTTTTACTATTCTTTAGTCTAGTCCGCGCAAAGGTTCGAACCGGGGACCCTTTGGATTCCCAGCTGACGCCTTAATCCACTCGGCCACGGAGGCCTCATGGGAAGAAGCATATTGTGTCGAAGTTTTGTGTTTTTTACGTCTGGCACTCGAAATATATGGTATTTTCTGTTGAAGGAAAAATTTTATTCAATAAAAAACAATATATTTATATTAATTTACATGAATATATAGACACGTTTGTACTTTATTTTTATGAGCAACAATCTATCTTTTCCCTTTAGTCTTCAATGTGGAAAGTTTATATGCAATCTATATCGGTATGTCAGTTGTGATGCATTTTGATTCTGTTTGGAATGAATGAATGTACAGCAAGCGAGTTATAGATAGTGTTATTTTTAATTTTTGTTTACAAATGCTTTTAAAGTGATAGTAATCAGATCAAGGAGGAAACAATTTAACTATTGATGTTTCTTTAACAAATTTCGTTACCATTCTAAGTCTATGTATCAAATAATAAAAAAGTTGTATTCATTTGATTGAATTTATAACTGTATCTAAAAACAACATACGCACCATATTTGATAAATTTACGTCCATTGTAAGTATGCACCTTATTTAAGTCCGAAACTATGAATACGATTTAATCGAATTTTATAAAACATCAAGAACGTTTCAAAATGCTGAACTACAATTAAAACAAGCGAGTATGAGACTACTGATGGATCTATACCGTCCCTAAGTATTGATTTGCCCAGCAGTACATACTTTAACCATCTGACAAAGCATAACGCTTTAAGACGTCCATGGATTTTCAGTTTTCTAATGATATACATAAATGTTAAATTCATAAAAATATTCCATGTTGAAATATTTTTCAAATCTGAAATGTTGGGGTGTTTTTTGGAAGCTATATCGAATAAAATTATAAAATATATACTATGCAAGCATTGGAAAATAAAGTAAACTCTTTAGCAGAGAAAACAACTTTACATATTTGTCCTTTTCTGACCTCTCAGAGAGTTGATATAAAGTATGCTAATACAAAAGAAAATGTCTCATAAATGAAATTGAACATTTTCAGAAAAGAATAGCCATATTAAAACCATTTATCAACTACGAGAATCAGATACAAATCCACACCTCCAGGTTCCTAGAAGTATCCTACTTATGTATACTTCTTCTAATATACAAATCCACACCTCCAGGTGCCTAGAAGTATCCTACTTATGTATACTTCTTCTAATATACAAATCCGCACCTCCAGGTTCCTAGAAGTATCCTACTTCTGTATACTTCTTCTAATATACAAATCCACACCTCCAGGTTCCTAGAAGTATCCTACTTCTGTATACTTCTTCTAATATACAAATCCACACCTCCAGGTTCCTAGAAGTATCCTACTTCTGTATACTTCTTCTAATATACAAATCCACACCTCCAGGTTCCTAGAAGTATCCTACTTCTGTATACTTCTTCTAATATACAAATCCACACCTCCAGGTTCCTAGAAGTATCCTACTTTTGTATACTTCTTCTAATGCACAAATCCGCACCTCCAGGTTCCTAGAAGTATCCTACTTCTTCTAATATACAAATCCACACCTCCAGGTTCCTAGAAGTATCCTACTTCTGTATACTTCTTCTAATATACAAATCCGCTCCTCCAGGTTCCTAGAAGTATCCTACTTCTGTATACTTCTTCTAATATACAAATCCGCACCTCCAGGTTCCTAGAAGTATCCTACTTCTTCTAATATACAAATCCACACCTCCAGGTTCCTAGAAGTTTCCTAAGCTTCGGCAAATCCAACTTTAAGGATCCCACTGCACCACTTTCATCCCAAACTCCCCCGCGAAACTCTCTTCCACACCCACTTCGAAATTCGACGTTTAATCATCGACCCCCCCATGAAAAGCTCCACCCCCGACTCGACCCGCTCCCCCAACCCAACCCCCGAATGCTTCTCGGGCGACAGTCCACCCGCCATTGACAAGCCGATGATTTATAGCCAGTGGACCCCGCCGCAATTTGTATTGCTTTCAGGGGGGGGGGGGGGGAGAGAAGAGGGGGGGGGGAATACAGCATCCCCTGGAACCCAGGGAAGGAGGAAGCTCAAGATGAATGGAAGTGCGGGTGGTCATTAAAAGGGGCCCCTCTTTCAAAAGGGTGGGGAGGGGCCCTGGTGACAAAAGGGGTCCCCCCCTATGTACTATGGCGCTCTTTAAAGGAATTCACGGCAAAAGATCAAAGATCTATGGTGACCAAAGATCTTTTGGCGGGGGGGATGTTAGGAGGAACCTACTAGGTGATCGTCTGCTTGGTGATTCTCTAGGGGAGAATGTCCTGGTGTTATTTTTTAAGAGTCAAGGTGTTTTTTGAGAGTAAGTCATTCGTCATTTTCTTTAGCAGGCTGTAACAACCCTTTGGGGAGTTTCAACTCGATGCTGGTGCTTTCAGAGGAAGTTGTATAGGTGACTAAAGAAGTGTGAATTCTGGTGGTTAATCTCTTTCTCTCTATCTCTCTCTGTATATATATATATATTTAGAGAGAGAGAGATTAATAACCAGTATTCACCAGAGTGTTCACAAAACCATAGACCACTCTTCTCTCTCTCTCATAAAGTCATATCTTCATCAGTCAATTTTATTGAAAGTGTCCCATTTTTAGGTTAAAGTGAGACAAACGGTTTGAAATGTATATGTATTATTAAACAAAGGTTATCTTTATCATTTGGGTACGTGCTGTTTTTTTTTATCCCTCTAGTGCATACAGTAGCCTATATGTTACACAACTTCAGTTGCATCTGTTGAGTTTTATGTTAACTATTATAGTATTGAACTATGTGCCTAGTACCGCCTCTAGGTCCCTTAACTTTTTAAAAATAATTGTGATAAAAGCAATCAGTTGCTTCGAGGTTTGTTGCTCTAAAACTGACTCGTTAAGGTGAAGTTTTCGAATATTGTTTTAGTACTTATAAGTATAACCTGTCTCGACAAAAAATCCTAGCTAAAACCACATATATGTAGATTGAATTTAACTATATTTTCATACTTTTTGAATTTTTTTTTAGTAATTACAAATGATGTTACATCTACGCTACTTAACGGTTTTAATCAATTATTTAATTAAATAGGATTTTGGATTTTTTTGCATATTTTTTCAGCGGTCCAGAGGCAAAAAGAAATCGAAAAAAAAATTATTTCATTAAAAAAGAAAAATCCTGCACTAGAGGATTAAAGGTAGGAATCAATACTGTCCATTTCTCATACAAATAGGGCTTCTTTTATAATTCTACCATAAGACTATACGATATGCGGAAGCAAGTATCATTTAGGTAACAACTCCGATTTGAACAAAATAACTTCCGACAGAAAGCTTCACCAGGAAGTTGTTAAGCAAATGAACCATTCCATGCCTTGGAATTAAAGGGGGAAAAGAAACTGGCTAAGCCGAGACATTTAAATTTTAAATTTATTCCATTCAATAATAGCACTTTTACGATCACCTAAATCCTGGAGCAACAGGTCTTCGAACATCCCCGGAAGGAATATGTCAACAATGCGACTGACCCCCCTGTCTAACCCTTAAATTCTTCAAGAGGAAATGAGCCTCAATTTCAAAACGGAACACCGCGCGGGAAACAACCAAACCCGACAACATACTCCCGACCAGGGCTGCCGAAGTGGAACTTTCGGAATCGCCAAACTGTAGAAAATATCGCCAAATGTCCCACATCATTGCATTGAAACAATCCAATGTCATCAAACTACTTTGGATTATTTCTGTCAAGAGTCTAATGGTATGTAAATGCTTCAAT
Organism: Troglohyphantes excavatus; assembly: GCA_963932185.1. Taxonomy (NCBI): domain Eukaryota; kingdom Metazoa; phylum Arthropoda; class Arachnida; order Araneae; family Linyphiidae; genus Troglohyphantes; species Troglohyphantes excavatus. The sequence continues at coordinate 62,319,998 of OZ010669.1, read as the reverse complement.
CGAATTTAATTCTATGTATGTTACCTTCCACATGAACTTGGCACTGAGACCGAATTTTCTTTGATGTATTCCCAATATGATACTAAACAAAAATATACAAGTTCATGTAGAAAATATCGCCAAATGTCCCACATCATTGCACATTCGGAAACAATCCAATGTCATCAAACTACTTTGGTTTATTTCCGTCAAGAGTCTAATGGTATGGAAATGCTTCTGTCGAACTTAATTCTATAATGCTACCTTCCACATGAACTTGGCATTGAGACCGAATTTTCTTTGATGTATTCCCAATATGATACTAAACAAAAATATACAAGTTCATGTAGAAAATATCGCCAAATGTCCCACATCATTGCACATTCGGAAACAATCCAATGTCATCAAACTACTTTGGTTTATTTCCGTCAAGAGTCTAATGGTATGGAAATGCTTCTGTCGAACTTAATTCTATGTATGTTACCTTCAACATCAACTTGGCGTCGAGACCAATTTTTTTTATGTATTCCCAATATGATACTAAACAAAAATATACAAGTTCATGTAGAAAATATCGCCAAATGTCCCACATCATTGCACATTCGGAAACAATCCAATGTCATCAAACTACTTTGGTTTATTTCCGTCAAGAGTCTAATGGTATGGAAATGCTTCTGTCGAACTTAATTCTATGTATGTTACCTTCAACATCAACTTGGCGTCGAGACCAATTTTTTTTGATGTATTCCCAATATGATACTATAGAAAAATATACAAATTCATGTAGAAAATATCGCCAAATGTCCAACGTCATTGCACATTCGGAAACAATCCAATGTCATCAAACTACTTTGGTTTATTTCCGTCAAGAGTCTAATGGTATGGAAATGCTTCTGTCGAACTTAATTCTATAATGCTACCTTCCACATGAACTTGGCACTGAGACCGAATTTTCTTTGATGTATTCCCAATATGATACTAAACAAAAAATATACAAGTTCATGTAGAAAATATCGCCAAATGTCCCACATCATTGCACATTCGGAAACAATCCAATGTCATCAAACTACTTTGGTTTATTTCCGTCAAGAGTCTAATGGTATGGAAATGCTTCTGTCGAACTTAATTCTATGTATGTTACCTTCAACATCAACTTGGCGTCGAGACCAATTTTTTTTATGTATTCCCAATATGATACTAAACAAAAATATACAAGTTCATGTAGAAAATATCGCCAAATGTCCCACATCATTGCACATTCGGAAACAATCCAATGTCATCAAACTACTTTGGTTTATTTCCGTCAAGAGTCTAATGGTATGGAAATGCTTCTGTCGAACTTAATTCTATGTATGTTACCTTCAACATCAACTTGGCGTCGAGACCAATTTTTTTTGATGTATTCCCAATATGATACTATAGAAAAATATACAAATTCATGTAGAAAATATCGCCAAATGTTATACATCATTGAACAGATTTAGTAAATTTTATATATAGTTCGGAAACAATCCAATGTCATCAAACTACTTTGAATTATTTCTGTCACGAGTCTAATGGTATGGAAAGGCTTCAGTCGAACTTAATTCTATAATGCTACCTTCCACATGAGCTTGGTATTGAGATCAAATTTTCTTTGATGTATTCCCAATATGATACTATAGGGAAAATATACAAGTTCACGTAGAAAATATCGCCAAATGTTATATATCCTTGCACAAATTTAGTAATGTTAATATATAGGAAACAATCCAATGTTATCAAACTAATTTGGAAATTTTAACGTCGAAAGTCTACGGGTATGGAAATGCTTTCGAACTCAATTCTATGTATGTTACCTTCCACATGAACTTGGCGTCGAGACCGAATTTTCTTTGATGTTTTCCCAATATCATATATGGAAAAATAACTTTTTCTAACTTTTAAATTTGTTACGCAATTCTAATGCGAGTTCCATATACGAATTCGAAAAAAAAACATAAAAAGATGCAATTCTTCCAAATTGTCCTTAACATCTTTAAAAACCATTGAATGCAATTGATGAAAAATCTAAATTCAACACTGGCAGATAATTCCTTCGGATTAATATTTTTAACACCAGCTTTAATGCTATAAACTATGAACACTATCTGCAAAGAACAGAGAACTATTTGAGATATTTGGATTCACAGACACACACAAATCAATCATTAGAAACTACTCTTAGATTCAATCTGTTTGCAAAAGGTGTAGGAACAACGAGTATTAGACATTGAAATTTCGACTCAGAATACTTGTACTACAATTCATAAGACAGAATAGAAATGGGAAAAGCAAATTTCAATATAATTCACAAATATGCAACAACGTATCAATATTATCGCCAAAAATATCTTAATTCGCAAAAACAGCCAAATCGACGATTTTTCGCCAATCTCGACAACATTCTCCGGTACAGCAGAAAGGGGGAAAAAAACAAATTTCAATATAATTCACAAATATACAATAACATATTATTATTATCGCCGAAAATACCTTTATTCACAAAAACAGCCAAATCGACGATATTTCGCCAATCTCGACTAACATCCTCCCGCCCTGGGAAGAAAATGGCGGGAATAAATAAACCCAGAGAAAAAGAAAAACCAACCGATAAAAGCAGCTTAGGAGGAGGGGGGAGTCCCGTGTAATTAAACAGGAAATTACAATCGGAGTCCCGAAATGGGATTAAGGAAGCCTTTAGAATCCTCGGATTTATGAGACACGGTTACGAGGAGACAGAGCAACAAGTGAGAGTTTTCTACCTTTTCACGGACGCCACGTAAATGAAATGAGTGACGGTTTCACTTTGAAGGGGTTTACGCTGCCTCAGTGGGGTGTCACGCGGGGAAAGTTAATACCAGGGGGGCGCTTTATTTTTAGCCCCAATATTAAAAGGGCGGTTCGGTGGCAGAGTCTGGTTGGGGTGCCGTATTGTTCAGCGACCGCAAAACCTGGGGGTGATTAGTTAGTGATTTTAGTTCGAGGTAAGAAAGGTTGTTTAATTAAAGTTCAGCTGGGTGATTAAAGTTTGTTTGGTAATAATTTTTAGGTTTTGCATTTAGATGAATTTTTCTATATCTGTGAGGATATGAAGAATAGTATTCAGATCAGTAATATCTGTCATTATTTGATTCTGTACACCTTTACGTAGTGCTGCTTTGTTTCAAGATTATTGATCGCTATGATGATTTGTTAGTGATGTTTATATTGAAATCAAATGAAATATCTCTGCAATTACATTAAGCTGATGATTTAGTTATCGTCTTAAAATATACCGCATATCATTTTATGTGCATAAATAAAACGTATAATATCAGCATAGATTAGATTCGTAAACTGGTTTAGACTCCGATAATAATAATTCTTAACGGCATAAGTACTTAAAATGACAACTTACTTAAAGTTTACAATAAAATATAAAAATATCACCCATATTGGAAAGTTAAGTGCTGTAAAATCTTATTTAAAGCCATGCATGGGACAAAAAAAAATTACCAATACAATGACTTGCAATGTTAAAAATAGATATTCAAAAAAAGTTAAATGTACTCATGTTTTATTACATTCGATGCTTATTATAGCTCCAAATCATATTCGAAAAAAACATGTACTCAAAAATGAGTACAATGAGTAAAAAAGAGCAGTTCCTTGACTACATAGGTTGCCTTCATAAACCGCTTTCAATAAATATCAACAATTACAACCAATACTAACCGGGAATCGAACCTGTATCTTCATGCACCACATTTCAGGGCCTTATTCATTGTACTAACAGAGCGACGTGAAGAAGTTATAAACAGAAGGAATGTTAAAAAGATTACCAAAAGAATGGAAAGTAAGATAATTAAGTTGCAATAACTCAGTTTCCATTTAAACAATCGATTTAAAATTATGTGGAAAACCACCTTCTGAACAACTATTTTAAGATTGTCAGGTCGCTTTGTTAATATGGCTTGAACAGAAGCTGAGATTAGCAATATTAAATTACATTGTTCATTTTTGAGAAAGTACGATTACTTAAAATTTGAGTACGTCATCGCTTATTTACGATGCAATTGTACTCAAAGAAAAACGAGTAGGTTCAGCTTTTAAGTACCTTTTTTTCACAATGTGACGATTGCACCCCAACTTTATATTATGGTTTGACATTTGAAAAACGTTAAAAACAATAACTCAATTTCCCGTATACATTAACAGTTACATAAAAATCCTTACGGGGCAAGCGGTGACAAATTACATGATATTCAATTACGGTACAACGTCTGTTTTGAAATCACGTGAAAACTTTCAAGCACAAAACTTTCACATCGCATACTTAAAAACCAACCATCTCAATTACCTCCACCGGCTAATAACCCCCTCCTCACTTAAGATCAAGACTGATCACCACTCCCTACACTCCTCATCCCTGGAAAATGCAACGCGTCCTCGCCCGATCCAATCCATCACCATCCAACAACAGACAAAAGCGCGCTGAAAAAGACCGCTCCCTCTTTCTCCTGGTATTCTTCCTTTGCACAGGACCATTTAATCACCATCCTCATCCCAGAGATTGAAACAAATAGTCCACCCTTTCTATCTTTCAGAGAGAGAGATAACTCTCCTCCTCATTTTTTTTTTTACCGGAGAGGGATTGTAAGAGGCAGGAGGATCTGTGTATGTATTTGCCTAGGGGATGTTACAATGCCCCGGAGGGATAATTAGCACGGTGTCGGAATCTCAGGTGAAGAAAGAGGTGTGTAGTACAAGAGAATTCTTTTTGTGGCATTTTTTTGTTGTTTGCGTTCTCGTTTTAAATACATTTTTCATGGTTTGTGTGGATAAGGTTTAGAAGGAGAGGGTGTTTTTTAAGGGGGGGGGGGTGTAATTTAATTTAGGGAAACACCTGCGCGAAATGTAAGAGCCTTCAAGCGAATTTATTCTTTGGAATTGGCGCTACTATATAAAGATAACACTAACACCCAGGGATTTTTCGTGACAGGGATGTTTAGTAATAGTTTTGAAACTTTAAACAATCTATTTTATATTTCTAGTAAGAAATAAATTGAATTCCTCTAAAAACAAGTGATTTTGGGATTGATTTTAATAAGAAAATCACCTTATTTTCTTTTTGTTTATAGTTCATCTTTACTTTAAAATATTCAAGTGCAATTGACAGTTCTGTTTATTAGTATAAAATTTTTCCATCACATTATCAGTGACATTTTGAAAACGTTAAAACCAATAATTCAATTGCCTGTTAACATAACTGTTATAAGAAAAGCCTTACGGAGCAAGAGGTGTCAAATTACATGAAATTTCCCTACTGCATGTACAATGTTTTTAGGTATTTATTACCGTCTAAATGTAAACATTCGAGAAAAAGAAATTTTGTAAAATAAATTAAAAATACTTCCAATCCAATTATCAAAAATCTGCAAACGGCAAAGCACAGAAAACATTTTAAACTTTATATCTTAAAAAAATAATTTGAATATTTTTGAAATTCTTTGAGAAAATATGAAAAATTAGTATGTCCTATACTTTAACATTGAAAATTCGAAATGTAGATGGCGTGTAGCGAACAGCCTTAAGGGTTAGAATATATACGAGAGCTTTTTATTTTCAGTTTTTACTTAGAAAGTAAATTGTCTCGTGTAAATTATACTGGTAAGTAACAACTTAAAAAAATATTCAGATATTAGTCGAAACTATCCGATAGCCATAACCTTGACACGGTCACTCGATTTTCGATTTTTTTATTGTTGTAAACCTCCGGCAAGCTCTTATCAATAAATAATTTACCTAAGTTTCAAATAGTAAATAACTCTTACGAGTATACTGAGTATAATTTAAATCTGATACTGTTATATGTATACAATCTTTTGATTTAATACTATACCCTTAATCGTGTATGCTGGCATTCCATTCAATGCAAATATTAGTTTAGGATAAATGCAAACATAGAGATGTTACCCCATATACAGCAATCCATTTTTAATACTATCTGCAGTACTTTTTGAAAAATATTGCTACAGAATTGTCAAGAATTTGAAAACGTCAAAAATCAGTGAACGTAATATTACTTCTTTGACTGGAAGAAATATGCCATGTGATGTTAACATAGTATATGATTTTATAATAAATAATTACAAATTAATTATTACAAAATCATATATTCATAATCATTTTAAATTATGCATCAAAACAATAAAATGTCACACATTAAAGATGCGCCTAATGAATTGCACATATTTAACATGCAAATCCCTAACCACACCGCTAATCTAAAACATTACATTTTCCTTAATAAGCCCGCATCACATTACGCTACCACTCGCATGGTAGCACTCAAACCAGATAAAAGGGCGCGCCTTGCATTATAAAAACACTCCACTTGACAAAGACTTCTCCCTGTCAATTAGCATCCCACAGAAAGGAATCCTTGGCGCAAACAATGTCACAGCGATCGTCACACCTTGTTACCACGAATACCCTTTGGCAGGCAGCGACCAAAAGTGCAGCCAGGTGGTTAATAGCAGTGATAGATGACGCCAAGTCTTTTGGCGAGGTATCTTCTTGGCTGCTGTCTGGCGGAGTGAACAGAAACATTAGTTATCCCCACCCGTCCGAGACAGGTAAAGGAGGGTTTAAAAATACTCGCTTTTGGCGAGGGCCAATGACTCGTGAAAGCGATAACGAGGGATGCCAAAAAGCAAAAGGGAGTCCGAGATGCCGGGTGACTTCTTGGCAATGAAGTAAGTGATTGCTTGGCGATGTTGGAGGGATGGGGTCTTTTGTTTCTTTCAATTGTATAGTAAACGCGGGCGAGGACATGGGATGCTTTAGGTTACATACTGGACTATCATTTCGTCTAACAGGGTTGCCACAAAGATAAAAATTCCTTAACTTTTCAAGAATATTTAAAAAAGTTTCAGAACATAAATTATTTTTTTCCACGTAATAATCGTCCCCACGTATTTAATCCCCACGTAATAATTAAATCCTCTTTTTTAACAATTTATATTGTTACGGTGTCAAGAAAATTAAATAATTGAAAAAAAAGTAATAATAAATAAATATACACATTCATCTACATAACGCATCTAATATTTTTAGAAAATACACCTGATTCTTAAAGAAAATTTGAGAAATTGATTTTTTTCCCTGACAAATTTCTAAATTTTTTCCCTCATTTTCTTTTCCCATGACAATTACAGATTTCCCCCATTTTTTAGCTGCGTGACCATAGAAAAAGTTTGTAACTTGTACCTAAAACCTTTAAATTTTAAAAATATTATAAAATGTATTTTATGAAGTATTTTTATGAATTTAAAAATTGAGTACATTGCTGAAAAATTGGAGCGTCAGAAGGTTAATAAAATAAGTATAATACTGATATAAATATAATCGGGTTGGTATTCATATAAATAATTTGCTACAAACATTTACAAAACGCATGTTTTAAATGTATTTTTCAAAATAGATAATATTCCAAAAGTCAAAACTCGTAACATAGACTATGACTAATCATGTAGCTTTTAAAGTGATATGCATTCACAAACTTTATTCCTTTTCAATATTTTTTTTTAAAACCACTGTCACATGAATAGCGGTAATTTATCAAAGCATAACTCTTCCACATTCGACGTTAAGAACAATAGATCAAGTCCAGATGAACACCGTAAAGAATCCAGCAGAATCATAGAACACCGAATGCAAGCACACCATCGCATCTGTGAACACAACAAATAACAATTCGTTCCGCTTGCGTTTTCACAGCATTCAGGACCCAGCACAATGGGATGGCGCAGGGACAAGACACAACACTAACCGTGACTGGCACCTATCGAACGACAATCGAAATTAACTCCATTCAATAAACTTTCTCACGGGGATAGGCACGTGCGCATACCTCCTGCCAGAAAGGAGGATTTCCAGCAACCCGATCCGTATCTTTGTGCAATTCCATCGAGAAATTATCCACGGCTTCAAATCTCCGATTCGTTATGCCCGCTCTACTCACAAGAGTAGCTCTATTCCGTCTCCCTCGCCCAAAAGGATGGTTTGACATGATGTTGGGGTTTTATGACTGACAGTAGATAAACCGAGGCTGAGTTTTATATTTGCATGCAAAGTGTCTTATTTGCTCTTATCGTTTTGGAGTGAAAAAGGGGGCTGTAAAAATGGCCGGTGTTTTATTATGTTTTGCGTAATGCTTGTTATGAAGGGAGGGAGAAGTTGAGAGATTGTGTTCCATTTGATGGGGACGAGTGAGGGAGAGGGAGAGGGAAAAGCAGAGAAATATTTTACTTTATAATGTACATGGAACATAAAAGGATGTAGTAAATAATTTTGATGCATACCTTCCATGAATTTGAAATCCGTACGTATTTTTAACAAGAATATGTACATAAATTGTAACAATAATACAAGAGAGAAATATTTGTGCCAAATATGAAAAAAAACTATTTTGAATTTTCTCCATTAATTGTTCAATTATACCACTTTCAATTTTAGAATAAATATTAATTAATTTATTCTCAATATAAAGTATCGATGTGCAGTAATATTTTCTATTTTATTTATTTTTATTCAATAAATATGTGTTAATTTTATAAACAAGTCTTAAGGAATATTCTACACTAATGAGAAAAACGCTCGCGAGCTTTTCGGTGATTCGAAAATTTAAACCACGGGGTTTCGATCCTCGAATCACCGCGCTATCTGAAAATGATCGCGCGCATTTTTCTCGTTCGTATAGAATGGGCCTAATAGCTGCAGAAATAACTCTAATTTGGTGTTTGTGTATAATTCTTTTTTAGCAAAAAAAAAAAAAAAAAACATAAAAATTGGAAAATTGTAAGTTTAATACAGGAAAAGTGCGGTTTCTTTTCAAGACCTTTTCCTTTCAAACTCTTTCATAAAACCCGTAAAAAAAAACTGCAAAAAATTTAAATTTTAAAGAATTGAAATTATTGAAGGGAAAATGCAGATTTTTACAGGGAAATTAGAAACTTTAAAAAAAGCTGCAGATTTTTTGTTTAAATATTCATTATAAAACTTTCAACTTTACGATTCTGATAAAGATTTTATGCTGACTTTTTTGCTCGGTTTCCTTTTAATTGCTTAATGGAAGCTTACCGATATCTGAAAAACCTTTATACTATTTACCAGTTTAGAGACAGCACTTTATTCAATATAGGACTACCTTCTATTATCATTACACGATCATTATCCAACTAAAAATAGTTTTCAGTTAGCAAAAATCCATTCATTCTGAAGTTGCAAGCATCACTGAAGGGTACACTTTCGATCCAATTTCAGGTCAACACCTATAACATTAAATAAAAAAAAAACATAGATATCGAAAACTAGGGAGATTTTAAACCTATCGAAATTCTATCAAGAGGACAAGGCACCCCCAAAGTACCTCAAGTATCCCCTACCAACAATTCGATGGTCTGCACTACATCAAGGATTTTTATTCACTCTCCCAACGCACAAAAGAAAAATACACAACAAAATCAATACCCCCACCGATTCCAGTCCACACCGATATACATAAAAAAAAAATCGAATCGAAAATCCACTGACCGAACCCGCCCAACGCATTAATCCACTCACAATTCTCCGAGAAATTAGCATCGATTTCGCTTTTTGAATCGAATACTTTTTTCGGGAATGAATCGAATCTTTTTATGAATATATTACACGCTTTCCGCGTCTTAATATCGGCCGGTCTCATCTCCGCGTTTTTATCGATGCGGGCGGGACAATGGGCGAGTATCGGCCGGAGGAATCTCGGTTCGATTCCCATGCTAGGTCTTCTTGACCGTGATAGCATGTAATTGCTTATGCATTGGTGATCGGGGGGAGTGCGTGTGTAAATCTAACAGGATCCCCCCTCATGTATATGCATTGAGCAGAAGATGGGTGGTAATCAGGGTTGCCAAGTTAGAAGTTACAGCAAATACCTGCCTACATTCGAAAATTATGTGTAATTTTTTGGGACAAATACGAATTATTTGTAACTTTAGAAAATTAAGCGATTTTATCAGATACGAATTTTGGTTATCTATTATAAATTAACGAAACAGATTTTTTTTTAAAATTACAATCACATACACACACAAAAAAAAATGTTTGCTAAACGTTTTATGTTTTTTGTTTCGTAAGTTTTCTTATATGGATTATAGATTTTCCTAGGTAGAAGTAGCGAAAGTAAGTATTCTGTAAAATGCATATTTAAACAAACAGTTTGCATTGTTGTCCTTTTGTTAAAATAATTTTTGGGGCATTTTACTTTTGTGTTTTTTCAGAGGTACTGTTTGTGTAATTTTTATTGAGTAAATTATTTAATTGAGAAAATTGGAGTTCAACTATTTCTGGAATTATTATTCTTGAAATGAATTCTTGAATATTTTTTGAAATTTTAAATGATTTTTGAGGCATATTATTGTATATTTTTTCAACGGTATCTATATATATAATTATCTGACGCAGTGATTGAAAAACGCTGTTTTTCTCTACTCGGAACGGCAACAGTTAGTTTGTTTATAAAAATCTGTTGCTTCCGCATTTTTGCCTTTATGTAAGCCATTTTGATGATTACGACTTCAATTCATTGATAAATATGTCAGTTTAAATTAGGAAGATTATAAGTCTTATTATATTTAAAAAAGGGTCGGAGCCTCCTAGTTGTTTATGTAATTTTTATAGATTAAATTATTTAATTAAAAAATTGGTGTTTCAAGTGTTTTTGGAATTAAAAAAAATATTTACCTATTCTGGTTCCAGGACACTTAAAGTTGGAATTTTAAAAATATTCATGAATCAAAATATAACCAAAGTAAAAAAGCTACTTAAATTTTCATATTTAATAGAGCAAGAAGACATTTAATACCAGAATATTCAATTGCCATTTTTCCAAAATAAAAGTAACTTGGTACAAAGGTAAATATAATAGATACTTTAGGAACCAATAACATAATTACAACATCCATGGAACAACTCTAAGTGTCCTCAGAAGTCGTCAATATATAAAATGCCTATGTAAATTCCTAATTTTTTTATTAAAATTACAATTTTTTTTTACCGTTAAATGGTCTACCAATCCTCATTTTCGACTTTGCGACCAACTCGCTGAACAGCGTTTGAATGAAACAATAACGACGCTCATACGATCTGAAAGAAAACCAATTCAATTGTCTCTTTAAACCATCCATTTGGCATGGCAATGACAAAATTCAGCACCGACTCCTAAGGTACCTTCATCCAATTCCGCTAATAGGAAGCTCCATCAATGACATAAAACAGATTACTGGCAATCTCCCAATCTATATAGCCCCGATTGGCGGGGGGAGAAGTTTACCGTTCGGCTAAGAAATCACATTACTTTAGCCCCCCCCCCCCCCCCCCCCATCCCTTTTTCTTAGTCATTTCTTACTCGCCGTTTATACTTCTTATATCCACGGCCCAAACCATTAACGGATTTTCTCGGCATATCAACCCGATACCATCTTAATTCGTTTGCGACCAAAAACCAAGAAGCAAACGCAGCAACACACACATACAAAAAAAGAGAAAGATGTCTCCCAGATTCGTATAGGTCAGTACAGCTGATGACCCCTCAGTGCGTCATTTCAGCCCCGATGCCTTTTTCCCTTTTTCTCCCTCCTGTACCCAAACCTCATCAATGGAGCTGGGGAAAAAAAGAACACCACCGAGGGAAAAAATATAAAAGAAAATGGATTTCCCTTCCCATAGGTTCTGTCTTCCTCTATTGAAAACCGTTTTCCTGTAAGGCTATTCAATGTCCTGGCAGTTAGGGTCTCCGGACTTTTGATAGCGGCGTGGTATGGGGGTCCACACCAGATAGGTCCCTCTCCCCTGCCAAATGCCCGTTCCGAGTCAATCCCAATCGTATCCAGGTCCGTACATGGGCGGCCATCAAAGCTTATCTACCGGATGGGGCTATCCATTGTGGCGTGCATCGGTTTCGGAGATGGAACGAAAGTTTCAACTAGTCGGGCGTCGTTGAAAGGGTCTTTTTTCCCTATTTTTTTCCCCTTTTTATTTTGTTCTGCGTGTACCTACATGGCGGACGTAATGGAACAATTTATCGGCTTCCGAATGTTTTTGATTTTATGACCTCTTTTCTTAGGGGAGGTCCCGTTAGGGAAAGGGATCGGCATGCAGGTACGAGTTGAATGGATAGGGGGAAGGGGGGAATAGAAGTGTTTATTGATGCTTTGGATGAGGGTTGGAGTGAAAACAGTCCATTTATATTTGTGGAAGGAGCGATTTCCTACTGAATTTATTTTATCAATGTTGGGATATAAAAATATTCGATCGTAATTTTATTAAAAATAAAGCTTTGAACTTTCTTTGTTTTGTATCGACAAAATTTAAATTGGAATAGTCAAAAATATAACCAAATCATTAATAGTTTCATATATATCGTTGGTAAAAAGGAATAAAACAAGCAAATTCTTTTAAGAATGGTGCTTATCGTTAGTTGGTTGAAATAACGTCTGCACTACAACTGCACAGGCGACGTAAACGGGTCCATTTCGAAGGAAAGACCAGGGAGTAGTGCTTTGTAATTTTTAAACTATGGTCAAATGACGAGGACATGGCATAGGCCTGAGGACATTGGGCCCCGACAGATTTTACTGTCATTGTTTGTCAGATTTATAAATTGTTATATTTTCCTGTTTAGTAAAAAAGCAATGTATAAAAATACTGATTTCGTGGGATTTCTGACATTATATAAGTCAAAAGTTTAATAATAACTACAAAATAAGATCAACTATATATTTTTCTTTTCTTGTTAAAATATCAAGAGGACATATTATACATTTTATTATAAACCATTAATTTAATAAGTAATTGATCAAATTCCGAATTGCTAACTTCAAGCCATTTTAGAGAGTCTATAAATTACCGATTTAGCTAGAAATGTTATAGAAATTTCTCCACTTTTAAAACTGAAACCACATCGTGGAACCAGTATGCAGAAAATTTTAAGAATATAATTTATTGATAGCATTTCTAGTATCCTGAATTGTTACCATATAAATCAATGTTAAACTACATCGCACAGTCCGATTTCAATCATCTGAAATATGTGTCACGGGATTTTGACAATTGTAAATTTCTTTTTTTACATTTTGAAGGTTCAATTAATTTTTCCTAGGTGTGCACTTTTATTTTTTTACCAACATTTTAATATTTTTTTAAAGTACACCTCAAATAATTAGATTAAAAAAAATATTGAAAAATGGAATATTTTCATGAATTTAAAAATCGAGTGCATTGATGGAAAAACTGGAAATCCCTGGATTTTATATCACGTATATGAGCGTCAGAGGATTAAAAGATAAAGATGATAGAAAAGATAGAGATTCCAAGTTAAAAAATAAATAAAAATATTTATTACACCCGATTTCCCCAACGGGACCTGGAACAAGCAACCACAATTCCCAACTCTGCTTTAAATCCCTTAAAAAAAAATCTAATCAATTTGAAGCGCAACAAATGATGTCTCAACTCTAAAACCATTTAACACGAAACTTCCAAGCAAGAAATTCCATTCCTTCCCAGCCGACAAACCTCATCTCTTTCCGTGGTCAACCCAACAGTAAATTTTCCAATCCAAACCCAACACTTTCTGTGGGGGAGAGCAACAAAGTTGTTGTTTGTCCAAGCGGGTCGATTGAGCCCATGAGGATAGCAATCAGGTCCTAGCAAGATGGATGCTTGCCACCGCCAAGAAGGCTGCCAACTCGGAAGGTTTGGGATCGCCAAGGCGGAGATTTGGAATCGCCAAATTCCTGAATATACGTCACATAGATTTAAAACTGACTAAAATTATTAATATTCATTAGAAAAAAAGAAGTTTAATTTTACTGAAGAAAACAATGATTAAATATATAAATTTTGCATACAAAAAATACATTAAATGTATAACATTTTGCTTCAATAAACAATTCGTTTCGGATTGAAAAATAGGAAAAAATTGTCAAATTTCTATACAAAACTTTTAACTTAATCAGTTCATCAGATACTGAACAATTTAAAATTTAATTATTGTAAAAACTTTTAATTTGAATTGCAAATTTTGGCAACAAAAAATTTCAAAATTACTGAACAATTTAAAATTCGAATTTAGTTTATATCATTAAAAAAATTATTAATTTTAATCGCAAGTTTAGGTGAGTTACGAATTACTTGACTGCAATATGATATATGGCTTTACAGCACTTTATTTTATATACGAAGTCGGAACGATGATTGTTGCAATCGTTGCATTGATGTTCATCATTTATGCATAGATAGATAAAAAAAAAAAAAAAGTACAGGAATTAGCAACTCATTTATGCCAAAGAAAACTAAAAAAAAATCGCCAATTTGGCGGTTTTCTGCCAAATTTGGCAGTACCATCCATGTGCACAAAGTGCCGCTCAATTGAAAACATTTCTTGTGGAAGAAAGAACACAAAGGAAAGGGTCCAGGTCAGTCCCAAGGGGTCCATCGATAGGGAAGGTGTCCAAACAGGACCACGGTTTTCTTTCGAATGGTCCGCCTGGGAACGGCCAAGTCACCTGTCTTCACAATTCTTCGGGCCTTGATGTGTCTTCGTATATCAACGGACTTTTCTTGACACAAGGGGATGAGATAAATTTTCCTTTGGCGTGGGAAGCTGTATGTTTTCTCAATCAGAAACTGTAGCAATTAAAAGGAACGCCAAAGGGAAAATACAATATCCTAAATTATTTATATTTCAAGTACTTGTAAAGATGTGGTGCTATTGATCGTTTACTTACGATAGTTAGTTTCCCTCTAATATCCATAGTAGCATATGAAACTGTGGCATATGAACTGTGGCTATTATATCTGTCTAGGAATATACAATAAAGAAAATACAATATCCTAAATTATTTATATTTCAAGTACTTGTAAAGACGTGGTGCTTTTGATCGTTTACTTAAGATATTTATTTTCTCTTTAATATCCATAGTAACATATGAAACAGTGGCATATGAACTGTGGCTATTATATCTGTCTAGGAATATACAATAGAGAAAATACAATATCCTAAATTATTTATATGTCAAGTACTTGTAAAGATGCGGTGCTTTTGATCGTTTACTTAAGATATTTAGTTTCTCTCTAATATTTGTAGTAGCATATTAAACTGTGGCTATTATATTTGTCTGGGAATAAGAAGGACTAATATAAATTTTATTATTAAAAAAAACTATTTTTAATACGTCAATTTTGAACTTCTAAATAAAATATAAACCAATGTAGTCAGGCTTTTCTATCCCTTCAGATCAAACAACTCATTGATTTCCGTAACATTGCAACCAACATTGAGCCTCAGACTTTGAAGCCATTTTTCTCAAAACTGTCAATTATGACATTGCTACGTCTTGTTCCATGCCACATATATAGTTTAAACTACAACACAAAAAATATAAAAATATGTTTTTTCATTAAATTATTTTATGGTCGAAACAATGAAATTTAAGTTTGATTATTTCTGCATATGAGAAACGGAAGTTTTTTGAATTCGACTTTATGAAAATCTTATCGTTTCTTTTTAAAAAAAGAAACAGAAGACTCGCTTTTAAAATTAGTATTTTAATAAGACATGAATTACCTTCTTGAAAGTTGATATTTTCAACTTAAAATGATTGATTCTGAAGATGAATAGAAGAAAGTAAACAGCTCAACTTAATAAACGTTCTAAACAACCTTTTCTTCCCAAACTGGTTCAAACATCCGCGATTTTAAAAGAAGGAATACAGCTCAGCATTAAGACAATTCACCTTTTTGAAAATAAATCAATTGTAAAGAAATCTATAAAATCTGAACAAAGACAAGGAAGAAACTTTAAAAAGTTCCTTACATGGAAACAAAATTATCGAAAAAAAAAAAAAAATCAAAGGAAGCTAATTACAACACTTAAAAAAAGCGCTACCGGTCATTACAAAGTAAGAGCAGAGAAATCTCAAAGTAACAACCTGGAAGCGATAAAATAAAACAAAAAACTATATTAAAACAAAACTATCCGAAACAACAGTAAGCAGTTAAAACTATTATAGTTTTTTAATACACTTTTCCGGTTCGAGAACACAAGAGAACCGGCTAAATATAGGGTATCCCTTCTACCGCTGAAACTAAATAAAATAAAATAATGAAAAAACGGGGGGGGGGGGGGGGAATGAAAAGAACAAAACAATATCGAAATCGAACAAATAAAAGCAAAGGAGAAGTGAAAAACCGAACGAAACAGCAATATATATATATATATAAATAAAAAAGGACAATAAGAACAAGGAAACCATTAAAGTTAAAATTGCTCTAGATCAAGCGTTCACTAATTTGTCTTAATTCCTACCCGAACCTCTTTTCCGTAATTAATATCTTAACTCCGGGTCGAACTAAACATCGGGAAGGGAAGGGAGAGGGGGGCTTTATTTTTAAAGAAATCGGCGCGATTTAACGTCACGATAAAACTGGAGGGGCCCAGGTCACCGGAAAACTCACAGGTTCTGAGAAGGGGGGGAGAGGGGGCGCTCAAATAACAATAATTTAGCGGAAAAGCCGGCGCTAAAACTCTTCGACTGAAAACAAAAAGGCAAATCAATTAATCTACGGGTCTCTCGTCGAAACAGGGGGTACATGCAGGGTAGGGGGGGGGCACGGGTTTAAGGGGCACCGGAGCGAAACAATACCTTAATGGAAGATTGATTGTTCGACGTTCGCTGTTTCGAACGTTGGTTGGCGGTGGAGAGGGGTTGAGAGGGGGGATATGTAATGCACTGCGAGTCAAGGGGAGGGGGAAGGAAATGGCACCTACTAGGAAAGGCTGAAATATTAACAACGGTGCAGTGAGGGGAAAGAAGTTTAAACTTTGTTCAAAACGTCGTTCAAGCAGTTGAGCGATCGACCTCCCCCCTCCCCTACTCTCTAAGAAGTATAGGTTATGGTTACAGCTGAAGGCGGGGGTGTATGATGTAATTTCGGAAGAAAATACACCCACCCCTTATTTTTTTTTCACTACCCCCCCCCCCCCCTTTAAGGAAGGAAATAATATTTTTTACCGTGCGCATTTCCCCTCTTTTGTTTATTCTTTTGTTATTTTCCCCATTGTTATTATTCCCCAAGAAAAGGGGGGGGGGGGAGGAATTGTTTTTATTTCGCGCCCGCTTTTAATGGCCAAAAACTTTATTAAATTTATTTTCGTAAACGGTTTTTAGTTCCGAGTTGTTACCGGTGATTATATCCCCCAAGCGTCCTTCGTTCTTGCAAAAAGAGGGGCCCTGTTATTAAAAGCGATTTTTCCTCCAGGCCCCTCTGGTTCTGATTATATCAATTAGACGTTGTTGTAAGGCGTCATTTCTTGTGACATTATACACATGCTCCCACCCTTACTCCGCTACAATTTTCACCAATTCATCAAAGGATTCTCGTTAGCATTTTTTCCCTAACTCATAATCCCTACAGGAGGTTTTTAGGGGAATATTTAATCACCCTTTTGGAAGAACATAGGTCAAAGAACACAAATCGGAGGCTAAAAATAAAAATTCACATTTCGGGTTTAGTCACACCTCAATTAAGGAGGTTATTTATTGCCCTTGATTTTTTTTTAATCCTCCATCATACTCTGCCCCTAGTTATTAACATCGCTATAACGAGCCTTGCCTTTATATATTTTCACACGTGTTGTCTTAAAAAAATTATTATTATTACTTAACGTCAGGGAATATGAAATAATTATTATTAGACTTGTGAGTGATTGCCTCTGGGAAATGATCTAGTCTTTTCGTTGCGGAACGCTGGCGCCCTCTACAATTTCGGACACTCGTTTTTATTTTTGTTTGTTTGGGTTGCTAATTAATAACGGAGATAAGTATACACCTCTGACATCAAAGGGGTAATCTAGGACATAGGACCAGAAAAAAATACCGATGAATTTATTCCTAGGGCATTTTTGTCGGTTTGCAAGCCTTAAAAATATCAGGGAAATATGGATTTAACATGACTGAAATTCTTTATTTTAAGCTAATTAATTAGGTGCAACTACAATATTGTGACTATATTAATGGTATGCAATAAAATGTAAATAATGTATTGGATAATAGTGTTTCAGCAACATAATCAATTCCTTATATTGTATGTACCACATCCCAGCAAAAATATCAGCATAAAACATTGATAAAACTTGTTTCAAATAGCTTTGTAATACTTTCATGAAATTAACATGTTGTGCAATGTAGCTTTTGTAAAATCTGGTGTTTTTTTTAACCTTATTTGAAAACCTTTAAAAACATGAATTTATTCAAGAATTTCGATACTGAATTTTCAGAAGTAAACCTTCATGAAATAGCTTTTGTAAAACCTTAATGGTGTTTTTGAAAACCTTTAAAAAAACAACCTGCATTTATATAAGAATTTCAATACTGAATTTTCAAAAGTAAACTTTCATGAAACCTGCATGTTGTACAATATAGTTTTGTAAAACCTGGACGGTGTTTTTTAAAAAAAAATTTTAAAAACTTGCATTTATTCAAGAATTTCAATATTAAATTTTCAGAAGTAAATCTTCATGAAATCTGCATGTTGTACAATATAGCTTTTGCAAAACCTTGATGGTGTTTTTTGAACCTTATTTGAAAACATTAAAAAAAAACATGAATTTATCCAAGAATTTTAATACTGAATTTTCAACAGTAAACCTTTAAAGTTCTTCCAAATACGCTTATAAAACTTACACATTCACAACTTTTTAAGGAAATTTTATAGTGATCTTTTGTGCTGGGATACTTACCAACATTTTTGAATTCATGATACGAAATTTACAAACTTCATTCTCGGTTTAAAAAGTAACATTTCAAAAGTTCGAATTTTATAACTTTTTAAAACCTTTCTATTACCTTTTCTGATATATAGGTATTGAAAGTACGAAAACGCAAAGGAGGGATGTGTGGGTGTGGGGAGGAGGGTCCATTATGTTCGTAATTGATTCATTTTTAAATTTCGGTTACTTTTTTTTGTTTATAATTCTTAAGTTTGAGGTTAGCAAAATTTCCCTAGAAATAGTCTTGGAAAACTTGAAATTTTAGACAAATCCATACAATAGATTTATAAAACACGGAAAAGGAAAATTGTTTAATCTGTTAACAGAATACTTATTAAAATTATAAACAAGAATTTTCGTCATTAAACCATTATGCAGCACAGTCACTTCCAAGATCTTCTTCACTCGCTGTACCTCTGCAAGATGCGAATCAGCAGATGGAAATGTAACAGTGAAGCCAAGTCTTTCATTATAACGCTCATTAATTATCCTTAAGCCACGCCCCCTGAATTTTTTTTTTTGCTTTAGGTCGGAATAAGTCAATAGACACGGTCTGTCACCGTCGTTCGTACGAAAAAAAAGTCGTTACCGAATAGTTAATCAAGCTAGCAAAGGGGTTAAAAAACTTCCGACGAAAAAACTTGTCAGCGCCCCTGACAATGATGGAGCATATATTAAATTTGCGATAAGTTCAACTCAGGTAGTTGATTTAGGGACAATGTTCATTTGATATCTTATTAAAGTTTGTTAAAAAAAAATTGAGATTGCTCAATCAGAAAAAAAAAGTCTAAGTAGAATCATGTTTTTTAAATTTTTCATACGGTTCTTAATGATTGTTATTGGACAGTCCAATATTTTACGGCGCGTTTTGTATAAAGTATTTAGAGTGTGATATGATTACAATATAATATTTTTACGTGAACCTAATTCTAAATTAAGCACTAATTTTCTAAATAATATTTCATGTATTGTACTTTTTTTTATATATATTATTTAAAGTTGCATAAAAAAATTATAACATACATTTGAAATTATTTACGCTACTAACTATAAGGCCCGTCAGACCGGGGAAGGGCGGTCGTGCCCCAATAACTTAGAAACCCTAAAAGTTGGCAGATGTAAAAAGGGGGAGGTGTTAAAAGTTGGGAGGTTGAGTGTTTTAAAAATCCCCTAGTTGGGAAAATTTATGCTTGAAGAAAATTAACATTATTAGCAAATGAAAGCAAGGGAAAATTAGAAATTGCCCAACTATTAAGATTAATAGATTACATTTAAATTAGACCTCAGAACGAACACTGCATTGGAACATGCGTGCAACAAATCAATGCTTCTGAGAGAACTGCTTAATATGATCTAATATATAATAAACGATGAAAAATGGCGATATGTTGGAACTGGGATTTTCAACACTGTGGAATTGGGAATTTCCAATCATTAAGTTGAGAATTTCTAATCAACGGCAATGCTGATTACGCTACTAAATCACGTACTATTTAGATATAAGAAATATTTTTTTATATAATAATATTTTTAAACATTCGAGATGAACGTACGATTGGTCAGTGTTCCGAAAAAAATATCTTTCTTTTGATACCTCACTTGCAAAGATTCATCAAGAGTAAGAGGCGTAAAAGGGATCAATACTATTTAAATAATATATATGACGTCACCAAACACTCAAATATTAAGAATCAAACTCGAAATGCCCGACCACAAAAGTCCTTGAGACAGGAATATGAATTTTGTAATCGCTCCCTGGAGCCGAGGCAAGAAAATTAAATTTAATGCCATTCCAGGGAATAGCTTTTTAAATATATCAGGAAAGAAAAGAAGGGAAAAAACAACTCAACTCAAAAGAAGGAGAAGAAAAAGAAAAATGCCGGAATACGGGAAAGGCGTTCGAAACTTAATTGATGAATTTTTAATAGCATCTATTCGGACGGGGTGGGTGGGGTTGCATGGAACGTTTTTTTTATTTTGTTCTTTTTCGAACATCTTTTCTTCGGGGTAGAAAGGGTAGAGATAGGAACTGGTAGTACATAACCTTTCCCTTGTTTGTTTGTTTTTTTGTGCCGTTATTTTATTTTGGATTTTGCGAGAGTGTTAACGATCTGTAGCAAAAAGCTGGAAGAACAGATGTTGTAGGTCCTAGCATCGGCTAAATAGGTAAGAAAGCTATTTTTTTTCTACTTTTAAGAAATCAGATATTCATGCGTTATAATACAGATTTTATACGAGTTAAACAGTGGCTATTTTTTATTTAAAGTTAAATTATAATGAATAATTTAAAGGCACGTTAAAAGATACGTTTTGTTACAAAGAGGCATGGTGTATGTTAGATATTTAGGAATATAGCTTTTCAATTTAGAAGGAAGATATTAGGAATAAATATTAGGTATATAGCAGATATTAGGAATAAATATTAGGTACATAGTAGATATTAGGAATAAATATTAGGTATATAGTAGATATTAGGAATAAATATTAGGTATCAGATATTAGGAATACATATTAGGTATATTGCAGATATTAGGAATAAATATTAGGTATATAGCAGATATTAGGAATAAA
Organism: Troglohyphantes excavatus; assembly: GCA_963932185.1. Lineage (NCBI taxonomy): Eukaryota > Metazoa > Arthropoda > Arachnida > Araneae > Linyphiidae > Troglohyphantes > Troglohyphantes excavatus. Next base: position 62,298,574 of record OZ010669.1, on the reverse strand, counting down.
TATTAGATACATAGTAGATATTAGGAATAAATATTAGGTATATAGTAGATATTAGGAATAAATATTAGATACATAGTAGATATTAGGAATAAATATTAGGTATATAGCAGATATTAGGAATAAATATTAGATACATAGTAGATATTAGGAATAAATATTAGGTATATAGTAGATATTAGGAATAAATATTAGGTATATAGCAGATATTAGGAATAAATATTAGGTACATAGTAGATATTAGGAATAAATATTAGGTATATAGTAGATATTAGGAATAAATATTAGGTATCAGATATTAGGAATAGATATTAGGTATATTGCAGATATTAGGAATAAATATTAGGTATATAGCAGATATTAGGAATAAATATTAGATACATAGTAGATATTAGGAATAAATATTAGGTATATAGTAGATATTAGGAATAAATATTAGATACATAGTAGATATTAGGAATAAATATTAGGTATATAGCAGATATTAGGAATAAATATTAGGTATATAGTAGATATTAGGAATAAATATTAGATACATAGTAGATATTAGGAATAAATATTAGGTATATAGTAGATATTAGGAATAAATATTAGATACATAGTAGATATTAGGAATAAATATTAGGTATATAGCAGATATTAGGAATAAATATTAGGTATATAGCAGATATTAGGAATAAATATTAGATACATAGTAGATATTAGGAATAAATATTAGGTATATAGCAGATATTAGGAATAAATATTAGATACATAGTAGATATTAGGAATAAATATTAGGTATATAGTAGATATTAGGAATAAATATTAGATACATAGTAGATATTAGGAATAAATATTAGGTATATAGCAGATATTAGGAATAAATATTAGGTATATAGCAGATATTAGGAATAAATATTAGATACATAGTAGATATTAGGAATAAATATTAGGTATATAGCAGATATTAGGAATAAATATTAGGTATATAGCAGATATTAGGAATAAATATTAGATACATAGTAGATATTAGGAATAAATATTAGGTATATAGTAGATATTAGGAATAAATATTAGGTATCAGATATTAGGAATACATATTAGGTATATTGCAGATATTAGGAATAAATATTAGGTATATAGCAGATATTAGGAATAAATATTAGGTATATAGCAGATATTAGGAGCTTGTATTTTTAATGCCTGATTATTAAAAAAATATATTAAAATCAAAATATAAGTACTTAAATTTTAAATGTTTAATTGTTAAATTAAAATGCTACTGTAAAAATGTGTAACAATATATAATTATGAAACTAATAAAATGTGAACAAACTTGAATGAACAGTTTATGAGAAAATATTTTCTTTTGTCACAAAACTAGAGTTTTAAGAGAATAAGGATTTATAACTCAATTTCAATAGTACAATAATTGCAGAATTATAGAACTTAGCACTATAATTGTTTTTATACTAACTGCATACACACTACGACCGGTTTTGCAGCGTATTTAAAAAGAAAATACTTATCAACTTACACAATAAATAATTTGTTACGCTCAAAATCTTCAAAATTATAAAGTTTGCTTTTTTACACTATAACTACTAACACAGTAAAACTGGATGTACAGAACATTAAAACGCATTTAACCGCCCACTCAACGGAAATTTTTTGCACTTTAATAAAACAAGTTTTCGATAAGCTTTACGCAAGAAATGCAACTACATACAAAGTAATATATTGCAAAATACCCACGTGTTTTGGCTCAACAATATAAGTTTTCTTTCTTACAGAGTAACTAGGTACACAGTGAAACTAGTTTTAGAGAACATTTAAACGCATTCCATCGCCTTTTCAATAGAAGCTGATAAACTATATCAATAGCCCCTGCGTGGACTCTAAAACAAGTTTGAGAGTGCAATAAGTACGATTAGCTTTACGCAAAAGAAATACAACAATTACATATAACATTATACATTGCAAAATATGCATACCTAAAGGTGCAACACTATAGTGTTCTTTCTTGCAGTGTAACTATATACACAGTGAAACTGGTTTTACAGAACATTTTAGTACCACACCCTTATAATAAAATATATATATATATATATATATATATATATATATATTCTTTTTTAAAAAGTATTTTAATACGTTGGGAAACTGGTGTCAATTGAACATTTAAATAAAAAAAAATGTATTTCTTGTATGTGTAACTAAAAAATGCACAAGACATTAACTTTTTTACGAAGTAACTGTATAATACCTAAAACTGGATTTACAGGGCGTGTCTTAGCATATAAAATGTAATGGTAAAATGCATTTATACAAGGCGCAATTTGGATAAGTAATTGGAAAATTTGAACTATAAGTTTCTTTTTTACAAAGTATTTACAAAAGCAGTGAAACTAGTTTTGCAGAACAATTAAGCAGCGCTGGCTTTTGATATAAACTTAGTAAAAACATACACCAATTAAAAAAAAATTAAACACTTCAGGAGCTCAATTTTCTATTCGTCGTTGCACTCTACGTTCATTTGCACAATGCAATTGAAAAACAACCAACGTAGGTTTAACGAAATACTTTTAGAGATTGTATTGCATGATATTACGATCACACTGCATTAGTTGCATCGCGAATCAAAAAGGACTGAAAGAATCTATAAAATTTAAATCAAACGCCACTGCCGTTTAGAATTTAAATTCTAAATAGCCGTCAAATAGGAATCAAACTCAGCCGATAGTCATTCGCTCCGCATCCTTGTTGATATTGCGTTATTCACAATCCACGGACGCGAATACACAAAAGAAATAAGCGATATGAAATTCTGAATTTCCTTCCGACGCCAGGAAAAAAAGGGGTGCACGGAAACGCGCAGACGATCTAATGGTGGAAAAAACCCTATCTTTTCTCAATCCGGAAACACAATTCCCAGGTAATGCGTTTACTAAACACGCCTTCGGACTTTATATATTTCCACGTGTTGCAAAAGCTTTTAATAATGGTACCTTCACAGCCCCCCTACGAAGAATTTATTTAGTTTATTTTTAGCCCCCCTCCCCTTCTTTTCATTTGTGTAAGAAGCAAAAAAGCGGATAAAATTTGAATAACATCGCAAATGTAAATTTCAAAGCTCCCCCGTTGCCAGGCTTCCGGTAAATGACAATTCAAACCTCGTTACGAGTTTTTCATCGATTTCTTATTTTATTACGACTTTCCCTTCTCTTTCACTGCAACTGTATCCACCTACGCGGATCTATAGCTATATATACATAGCATCAACAAAAAAAAATAACGGTGAACGTATTAAGCGTTATTTGGGAATAAACGTTCCCTGTCAGTTAGTGGATCTTTGTGAGGATAAATAGGGTTTTAAAAGCGCTCGGTTGTTAGATTTATATTGCGTATTTTGGGATAATAAATCGTGAGAGGGGGGAAGAAGTACAAAATGTGTTACCTTTATTCCGAATGGAATATTGCGTTGAGTTTAAAAACGAATCGTTCTATCTTTAGCAATACTCGTTTATAAAAATAATTAATTTGAAAATAAATTGATTTGACATGAATGCGCTTTCTTTGGGGCTAAAAAGTCAGAATAAATGGCTTGTCATTAATTTTCAACAATAGAATTGTTATTTTTTTCTGCACGATTTGTGTGTAGTAAATTTAGAGATGTGCCATAAGCATAATTTAAGTAGAATGTGGATTCAAGAAACCTCCAAGCCTACTTAAAATTCGAATGGAGCTATATTGACATTAGAACCATAATGTGGAAATTCCAATGAAAAATTAAATTAAATAATTATTTAAAAGGATTAAAAATAACTGCCCAGTATATTAATATTTTATTTCGCTTTCATATAAAATGTTTATAAATCAGATTAAAATGTAGCAGTAATGCTTAAGATATACCAGTTTACACTTGACGATTCTAGCGAATAAGATATAAAACTCACATACACAATTAAATGGCATGCAGTATAAACTACATTAGAACCATAATGTGGAGATTCCAATGAAAAATTAAATTAAATAATTATTTAAAAGGATTAAAAATAACTGCACAGTATATTAATATTATATTTCGCTTTCATATAAAATGTTTATAAATCATATTAAAATGTAGCAGTAATGCTTAAGATATACCAGTTTACACTTGACGATTCTAGCGAATAAGATATAAAACTCACATATACAATTAAATGGCATGCAGTATAACCGACATTAGAACCATAATGTGGAAATTCCAATGAAAATTTAAATAAAATAATTATTTAAAAGGATTAAAAATAACTGCCCAGTATATTAATATTTTATTTCGCTTTCATATAAAATGTTTATAAATCAGATTAAAATGTAGCAGTAATGCTTAAGATATACCAGTTTACACTTGACGATTCTAGCGAATAAGATATAAAACTCACATACACAATTAAATGGCATGCAGTATAAACTACATTAGAACCATAATGTGGAGATTCCAATGAAAAATTAAATAAAATAATTATTTAAAAGGATTAAAAATAACTGCCCAGTATATTAATATTATATTTCGCTTTCATATAAAATGTTTATAAATCAGATTAAAATGTAGCAGTAACGCTTAAGATATACCAGTTTACACTTGACGATTATAGTTAACAATATATACAAATCACATATGCAATTTAAGGACATGCAGTATAATCCCCCTGAGCTGAAAATTACTATACTGTAAAAAAAGGTACTTAAAACGAGTACCTGAACATATTCGTTTTTCTTTGAGTACAATTGCATCATAAATGAGCGATGACGTACTCAAATTTAAACAACTGTACTTCCTAATAAATGAGCAGTGTGGTTTAATACTGCTAATTTTTGCTGGCGTTCAAACCATCTTAACAAAGCTACCTGACAAACTTAAAATAGTTGTTCAGATGGTGGGTTTCCCCATCATTTGATGTCGATTACTTAATTGGGAGACTGAGTTATTACAACTCAGTTATCTTACTTCCCATTCTTTTGGCACACCTTTTTAACATTTCTTCTGTTTATAACTGCTTCAGGTCGCCCTGGTACACTGGACTGCGGTGCCTGAGGATATGAGTTTTATTCCCTGTAAGTCTTGGTAGTAATTGTCGATATTTATTGAAAGTGATTTATGAAGGCAGCCTGTGTAGGCAAGCTACTGCTCTGTTTATTAATTTTTACTCATTTTTGAGTACCTGTCTCTTTCAAAAATGAAACTTATGTATTCGGAGCTGTGATAAATATCAAATGTAATTAAAAAATTAGTACATTTTCTTTTATTTTTGAATACTTATTTTTAACAGTACAAACTGAATTAAAAATGAAACATTTTGAAAACTTAATGCTCTTGTTATTTCAATAAATATTCCATATTCTTTTAATTTTAAATATATTTTCCGTAATCATAAAATGGATCACGTACACTATTTTCATTATCATACATTGATCTCAATTTACCGAACTCTCATATCCGTTTTAGAAACGAAACCACCCCAATACAAAATTATAAACTGTATCATTTCATACATTGCGCAGACAAACCATGTAAGTTAAACAGGTATATGATCTATCCGTATCACTCATCCATTACGTAGTGTCACTGTGGGCTCAAGTACAGCCAAACAGCTCTGATCCACTCTTTCCTTAGCAACAGTGACAGCCCACAGTGACACTCGGAAGAAGAGGAATGGTCCTGCCGAGATTTCCACAGGAACCTAATGAAGAGATTCGATTACAAGACGCCTGTAATTGAACGGGTTGACATGGGCAGAGGGACGAAACTCTTGTTTCTTGGCGAATTGATGAACTGGTCGCGAAGTAAACACTTCTTGGAAGGAACTCCGATGCTCGGTTCGATGCCGGCAGGAATGGTTGTGGCAAACAATTAATTAGTAAAACAGGATTTAAAATAAAATTGTTCCATGGGATTAACAGCAAATTTCAAAAATTAACATACAAAAATATTTTATTTAATATGGAGTTTTCATATAGCCCTACCTATACCATTATAAGTTCTACTCACAAATCTTATGTGGCGATTTAATTGCAATAACGGGGCCCCGGTAGTCCAGTGGATCCGCGTTCGGCTAGCAGTCGGAGAATTGCGAGTCCGAACCCGACTGAATGGATTTGACAAAATTTTTTAAAATGTAGAGAACATGTGATCGGAGGGTTGTGTTGTCCTCGTTATCTGACCATGGATAAAAAATACAGGCATTGTTCCCGGGTCTTTCGTCCACGAACCGTCGCCAATAGCAGACTGTGCAGCTCTAGTACGACGACCAACCTATCAACCTACATATTCAACCAACCTACATAATTGTAAGATCAACAATGACAAAAAGTTTAAGAATTTCGTAGAAGTTTATGTGCAGTAACCAGAATGTTCGAGACTTTTTTCACTTAGGAGGTTTAAATAATATGGTTAATTTAGTTAATCTGATTAAAAACAAGTCATTGTTTATACAGTTAGTTATTTTGCCGCATGTACATTAAAATAAATATATACTTTGCAGATGCCTTGTTAAGTAACAATGCTACCTATAAATATATTTTATTCTGTATAAGTTGTTTCACTACGGTAGTCGGCTTATTGCAGAAAAAAAAAACTTTTCCGCCTTCAAACAGGCTTCTTATGTATAGTTTAATAATGTTTGTAAATAATGTTTAATAATGTTTGTATTCTTAAATATTTATCTACAATTAAAACTTGTTCTTCTATACATTTATAAATAAATTTATTGATATATGAATATTGAAATATATATGCATAATTTTAAGATATCTGCGAATGGGACATATATTATTTAAAAACATTCCTGTAAATTTACAACAAACGGAAGGTGTAAAATTTTATTAACTTTGTTACTGTATGTGTTTCATTTAACAGATAATGGAAATAAATACTAAATTTTTGCTGCTTGGTTTAATAAAAAAAATATTATGACTTTTCTTAATCAAGAAACCGATGATTGATGTAAAATTATTTTATGAACAGGACAGTACATTGTAAAACATTTAATTCCAACTTATTAAAGTGCACTGTATTTTTTTTCCATGCCAGGTCCTGTAAAAGTTGTTTAACTGCGGTAGTGTTTCTATCGCAGAAAAGAAAATTACAAATAGCAAAATATTTTTTTAAAAAAATTTGTTCTTAAAAAAATCTCGCCTTTTTAAAATATAATTAAAGTTAAAAAATTTGAAGTCTAAAATTATTTTATAATAAATAAAAAAAAATTCATAATGTTTAAAAAAAATCTTAAAAAAAAAAACTTTAAATCAGTAATACAAAAGTCCTGTCAAAGTTGTTTTGCTACGGTGGTCTGTTTAATGCAGAAAAGCAAATTTACAGAGATCCACCTGATTTAATGCGTCAATACATCGAGGCGCGTATTGTTTCATCAAATCACGAAATTACAACCCAACAAAGAAAAGAAAACGTAACAGAACGCAATTAAATAAGCCACCGACATCCCAAAATAGAAATCTCCCTCCTTCATGAAACGATCCCTTCTACTCCCCTCTCACACGAAAACAATAGCTACCTCATTTAAAAGGTGCGATCCATTCTTGCAAAAAAAAAAAAAGAACAGAAAAAAAGACCCCCCCCTTAAAACCTTTCACTGCTTCTTTTGTCACCTGACCCAAATCAACATTTGCATTCGATTTCGGTTGAATAGATAAAAAAGAGGGGTTAGGAATAATACCAAATAATAATGGAAGCCCATACCCATTCAAGGTAGGGAAAAAGAAAAAAAAGTTCTTCTCCTTCTCGTTCTATCTGCCTTTTCCCTTTCAGTCTATTATCACCCCCCCCCCCCGTACCTCCTTTCTTCAGCAAGAAGACAAAGGTAGTAATTACAGGGGTTACTCCTTTCCCGTGTCGCTGGATAACCCCCGTGACAGTTCTTGAAGTGCCCCGGCTAATTGACGGATTCACTCGAATGAAAGAGCGGGATTTGAAGTCATCTGATAGTTTTTTTTATTGGTTTTGTGGGGGGATTCTTTTATGTACAGGTGAAGGGGAAGAGGAGGGAGGGGGGGGGAGAGATTCTTGAAGGAGTGTTTCTGATGAATGTGGTTGAATTACCTCAAGAGTGGAAAATTAGATTTGGAGGTTTCTGTGAATGGATGACAAGTGGGAAGGATAATTTTGGGAGAACGGAGTCGGGGTGTTTGTAACGAGGAATTTCCCTTGAGAAATATATATATATAAAAAAAAATCGATTTTTATTTTGTAATGATAATAAATATATAGCATTATATGTGCTAATATTTCAAATATAAAATTTGTATAATTTTCTTTTAGGAAAAACTTTAGAAAATATTTTTTTAAAAGAAAAATTTATTGGTTTAGGACCCTACCCGTCTTCTAATAACCTTTAGTTAAAATAGCATACTTGTTTATTATAGACATTAGGAGATTTTCATTTATTAAAATGGTTCTCAACCGTTTTTCATTTTAAGTTATTACAGTGGTTCTTAAACGTTTTTCTCTTTCATTTATTACAGTGGTTCTCAACTGTTTTTCTCTTTCATTTATTACAGTGGTTCTTAACCATTTTGCTCTTTATTTATTACAGAGGTACTAAACCATTTTTCTCTTTCATTTAAAACAGTGGTTCTCAACTGTTTTTCTCTTTCATTTATTACAGTGGTTCTCAACCGTTTATCTCTTTCATTTATTACAGTGGTTCTAAATCATTTTGCTCTTTCATTTATTATAGTGGTTCTCAACCATTTTTCTGTTTCATTTATTACAGTGGTTCTCAGCCATTTTTCTCTTTCATGTATTACAGTGGATCTCAACTGTTTTTTTTCTCCCGTATCCCTTGATAAAACTTTTCGTACCCCCTTCTATTTACTTATTACATTTATTTGAGGTGTTTTTCGTTATTACTATTATGTATTTCGCGTACCGAGGGGTACCCCGAAGGGTACGCGTACCACAGGTTGAGAACCTCTGATTTATTACACCACGTACCTTGATGGGGGGGGGGGGGGTCAATCGTGCGTGGCATGGAGAAATACTCAGTAATTGAGTGACGTAAAAAAACTTTGCAGAATAATATGCTGAAATTTGTTTAAAACATTGGTTTGAGTTGATATTTATAGATCTCAAAGTCTTTTTACTGGGGTGTTTAGTAAAATACATTGAGAGTTATTATAGTGACGTGACATGGACGGCGGGGGGGGGGGGCAACGCGCAGGGCTTGGAGTGGTGGAGTACAAAAGGATGAAAAATAGAGTGACGTAATATATATCAACACTTCCTTAATTAATTAAAGGAATTAGTTTAATGTTTGTATGTTATAATACAAAGATAAAACATTTTAATTTAATGTGTAAAATTAAATAAATTTTTCGGACAGCCTAAGAGAAAAATCTGCGTCTAAAATCTTAATAATAGATTCAAATGCAAAAATACCTACAGTTAAGCCGAGTGGTCAATACTTGACCTCAATACTAAATGCATGGAATAGCTCAGACAGAGATTTTAATAATCATGTCTGAAACTTTAAGGACAAATCTGTCCCACACTAAACTGTCTACCTATCAAACAGACTAGATTAAAAACAAAAACAAAATTCATGATGATTAAAGTTTAAAGTCTTCAGTTAATTCTTTAAATTCGTCAGTGGTCGTCTTTGAAAGACCACGTATCAAAGCAAATCAGGTGAGGATATAAAAATTAATGTTTTCTGAGCGTCTGGACAGTGGGAGTAAAATCAAGCGCAGTGGGATTTACTTGGTTATTAAATGTCTGTTAAAATTGAAATAGGTTTTAATGCAGTTAAAAGGTCATCTAAGTCTACTTTATTAAATCCCAGATTTAAAAAAATAGTTAAGGTACGAAGGACAGTCATATTTTTTTTGTTGCGTGGTATGGCTTGTAATTTATTTATTTATTTTATAGTACTTAATAAGAAAAATTAGACCGTAAATGAATAACAAACTTTAAAGTTTCTTCAAAAAACATATTCATATAAAAATCCAAACATTAAACGTTACAGATAACATACATATATAAAATACTAATATCTAAAATTTAGTACAAAAATGGCAACTATTGATAGAAAATAAAAATTTATTTATTAATGTAATTTATGTGGATTGGCGATATCAATTTTTTTTACTGACTCATACACCCATTCACATACAGTGGCGTATGCAAAGAGGGGAAAGGGGGAAGAATTGGAACCCTTCTCATTGGCCTGTAGATGTAGGCCCCGTTTATTCTTTCCTCAGTTACTTTCTGGAAGGCAAAATAACTGGTTTATTGTTCAGACATCCTCGGGAACATCTCCGAATGTTAGCATTTCCGCTAGTTTTTTCCCTTTAATCATGATTGTCGGAAATAGTTATTTCGCCAAAGCAATTTTTGATCGCCAACTATCAATTGTTTAAAAGAATAAATATATATTAATATATTTCAAAAGATTTCATTGGTGTCAAGACCTTACACATTTATAACAATGTACAGCATGTTCTATTTTTAACCGACTGAACAGCGCGCCAACCAAAACTCCAAAATAAAACCACAAGAAACTTTAAATTTAAACCGCCAAATCGAGAAGTTATAGATTCGACTGTTATGTATTTTTTTTATGTAAGTTCGCGCGGGATTTCGGTTCCACTTCAGATATTTGCAAAAAGAATTTTTTTTTACATTGGCGATTAAAAAAATAGTTTGTAAAGCGTTATAAACAGAAACCCTAACGGAATTTTAAAATTTCAAGCCTCAGATGCACAATTAGAGGTTGAATAGCATATATATATATATATATATATATATATATATATATATATATATATATATATATATATATATATATATATATATATATATATATGCTACAAACACACGTACAGCGATTTTTACTTTTATTATTGTAGATAAAAACTAACATAAACCCTTCCTATTCAATTTGTTTGGCGTGCACACACGCTTACTGCATTCACACACATAAGAGTTAAGATATGTAAACGCGCAGTAAAAACGTTTGAGTTACTTAACACGCCGTCGAAATTTTACGCTAAATATAATCGTATATAAATGAAAATGGTAGCGAACGACATATATTTTCGAATATTCAGACTGCTTCACGCAAGATGGCGCCACAAGCGGATAGGTGGCGAATAAAGAAGGCGAACATTTTCTTTCAAGAAGAATATTTAAGCAAATAAATTAAAATATCACATAAGAAAACACGCATACATTTACTCATTATTAAATTTTTTAACGTTAAAACAAAAACAAAGTCATATATTGCAATAGAGTCGTCAGCCAAAACCAACTCAACCACGGACAAAAAGGGGGGCGCCCCTGATTTACCAATCCAGAAAGCTTCATTGCCCCGCACACAAAAAAGCCCCGGCACTTTTAACGAAATAAAGAAGGGCTTCTCCTCCCGCTGAATATTCAGAAAACATATCTCCCTTTGTCTCCAAGAAAATATGACTTTCAGATGGGAAGCGATCGCGCTCTGGAGAGAAGGAAGGAAGGTTGCAAATCACAAAACGGTACCCAGGGAAAAGTAATGAAAATAAAGAAAGTGGGAGGGGGATGAGACTTTGGCGACCCCCCCTTCCATGTCAGAAGATGTATGGGAGTAGAGTAAAAAGGGGGGTTCTGGGGATAGGGAGGAGCAGGAAGATGAGAGATGTGTCGTCCATTTCGTCTGCTCTTTTGTGACCATCCAATTCGGTTACTTCCGCCTGATTTACAACCACCCCTAGGAATCTCTCCCCTCGACGATGTCTTCTTTGGGTGGGGGGCTCCTCCCACCACCTGCAAAAGACTCGCCCCCAATCTCTGTGCACCCCCCTGTCCCCTTTTTGCAGATGGCTGTTTGCAAGTGGCATTGCATTTGAAGGACATATAGGTGTCTAGCACAGAGAATTTACAATAGTGGTTCCCAAAAGATGGTCTGAGGGTTCACTAAGAAAAAATTATTACACGAGTCTGTATTAAAATATTGCCATGAGTCTTAAATGTACAAATAAGAGACTAAAATTAATTAAACCTTTGATTGTGATGTTATATTTCTTATGTATTGATTGCGATGTTATCTTTTCCAGATATTTGTTGAGTAAATTTGTGCCCATGTCTTAGTAAAAGTTGTGTAAAAATTAAAAGAAATTATAAAATTAATCTGACAACTTTTTTCTATCATTCAGATCCCCAGTCCAATTTTAGTTTAGCTAGGGTGTCCGTCACTTAATGCTAATTGGAAACCGCCGATTTACAACCATTGTTATATATCATTGAGTGCCCATTTCAAAGTAGAAACAAATCGACGAGTCCAAAATAAATTTTTATCAAAAATTACATGTTTCTATTGAAACGCAAAAGTCAACTAAATGTATAAACTTACTTAATTACAGTTATAATTTTTTTAAAATAAAACTTAATTGAAATAATTATACATAACTAATGTAACATTTTAATTGGCTAAAAATGTCACGTTATTAATTCAAATCAATAAATTGGATTCTTGTATTGCTATATAGTTTATAATTTGATACATCTACGAAGTCCCTTCCCTATCTGCGTCGACAATGAATAAAGTGCCATTCTACGACATTTTTAAATACACTGCATTAGTGGAAAGATGGTTTACAATTATACTTTAAATTTTTTAAAGCAGCAATATTTTGCAAAAGTGAATGTATACATGTAATTATAATTAAATATTTAATTCTATTCATATGATTATAAATAAAAATAAAAATATTTTCAATTTTAAACTAGGTTACGATTAGTGGTCTATTAAAAAAAAAACTGAATTCATATAATTTTATATCATATTTATGTAGTTTTGTAAGGGGAACAGTACATTCAACGAATAACTCACGCCATTATACATGCAATGTTTTGCATTGCAAAACTTACGTATCTAAATTATACATATTTAAAAAATATTACATGTTTTTAATTACTTGAAATTAAAGAATTTTAGTTCGTTCTAAAAGCACCACCTAGATCGGCCATATTATTTTCTCAATAAACAAATCTACCGATAAAACAAACTTTGTAATATCCGAAGACATAATTAAACCGAAACTACGTCGCGCAACCCCCCTCCCCTTTACCTTCCCACCCCAAAGCTAATCTCCCCCCATAACACACTGAGGACACATTAAACAAACGTAATTACCACCACACCGGAGTCCTCTTCTAACAAGTGCATAATCAACTATATTATACACGGGGAGTTTCAGAAGTCAACATGAATCTTGTGTGACGAATAACTATAGATCCCCTGTCTACCTATACTGGGCTTCGGGAGCCACTGGCCGTTATTAATCACGGGGTGCCTTAACAGTAGATAATAATTGGCTCCCTCTCGTTTCCATAGGGACCTACCGGCAGGTGACACCCAAATTGGGGCAATTACCTGCGACTGACGGATCCTATTGTTCGTCCTCAGGGCATTTACCAGCGTGATGAATAGGTCGACTAGAGACAGTTAAGTAGCATCTCCCGCCCGTCAATCATGGCCGGGGGACACGCCCCTGGTGCGGGTGACGTCATACTCACCCTGATCGCTGTGGTTACTACTATCGTACGAGATTTATTTTTGGAAGGTATATATGTTATGTAGGGGGGTGGGGGTGGATATGGAGTGATATTCTGATGTGTGTTATATATTTGTTTGGGAATGGGAAGTATTCGGAAATAATGGTTGTGATTTCATGTAATAAAAGTCGTAACATTTTAAGTATTTTCGGAAATCTGTGGTTATGTGAGAATTAGATTTTAACTTGTATTCTATTTAATTTTGTTTCAAACGGGAAATGTAAGACTGGAGTTTATGTATTTATTCTATGAAAGTCTTCAATGAAAGTTTTAGCTAGATTTTTTTTTAATAAAACTTTTGACTGAAATGTCTAATTTGAAATAACAATAAGAGTGATAAATTAGTAATATAAAACAGTATTATGCAGCAATCTTAACAATCAAGAACTCACTCCAATTTTTTAAGTGGGCAAAAATTTAATTTTTAATTTAATATATTGTATGAATTACAAAAGATTGATAGTAAAATGATAAAAACTATTTATTTCACCGACAGAAAACCCAAAGTGTAAAAATACAATTATAACTAAATTTTCATTCATTTCGATGTATATTAAAATTTTGGAGGAAGTAAAATATCATCGCGATTTGGATTTTGTGATTTTAGAGTTGGCGATTAATCGATTTGACGATTAATCGGAAGAATATTCGGGACAAAAGTGGCAAAGAACTTAAATTTGTAATAATAAAGGGAAAACAAAATTGTACTAAAATCGTTCAAGCCTGTTACAGACGAAAAATAATTAATATTTTTTCTAACAAAATATTGATTAATCGGTACTATCTATTAATAAGATAAATCAGTACTATCGTTTAATCGGATTAATATGGAATATTGAATAATCGGTAATATCTATTAATCGGAAAATATCGATTATTTGCTGGCGATTTATCGCGACGGCAAAATGTGATGATTGCTTAAGCTTATAGACGAAAAAGGATTAATATTTTTCCATATAGATTAATCGGTAATATCTATTAATAAAGTTAATATGTACTATCGATTAATCGGGAATATTGAATAATCGGTAATATCTATTAATAGGAAGATATTGATTATTTGCTGGCGATTAATCGCGATTGCAAAATATGATCATCGCTCAAGCCTATTGTAGACGAAAAAAAATTAATATTTTTTCTAACAAACTCCTATCCCGATTCTGCCCCTCACAGAACATACATCAAAAGGGGATAGAAGGTAACAGATAAAAATGGCAAGGTGCTTCCTTGAATATAAGACAAGATATAAATGGGGGTGGACAGAAAAGAAGGGGGGGAGGGGGTGCTCTAAGAAGCTGAGGGATTTCCCCCCACTTAACTACTCAAGTCAAAAATATCCTCTCTCTGCCTTTTTCCTCCTTCTCGAGCTGAAATCTTCGAGAGATCAAAGTGACACCTTCTTCATGGGAGCCTTACCTCTTTTTCAAGAGAAAGAAAGACTTTACCTATGCTGCAGGGCTGCCTTGGCGGGCGTCAGCAGACTTCGCCAAAAATGGAGCCAACGATGGAGAATTTATTATAAGGATTAAATTTAAGGTGCGTAGTACTAGGAAATGCGGGAATCGACCGAAAATTACAATATATATATACACACACACATATATATATATATATATATATATATATATATATACTTTATAACGTTCTCATATTAATAATTTTTTTTAGATGATACCATGATTGCATAAATATTCCCAAAACTTTATTATATACAAAGTGTTATTCTAGGTCACTGCTTGAATGAACATGTGTATTGAAAACTTTTAACTCAATTTCTGAAGAATTGTATTTTTGCTATATGTCGCTTCATTCCAAACATAACTCAAGTTTCTTTAACCTTTGTTGGAAAATTGTTTTCCATTTAACTTTGTATTAGTTATGGGATGTTATGGACCTCAATGATAAAGGTTCGTTAAAAAATGAATTTTTAGTAGAATTATCGTGGTGAAAATTTCAAGGGGGAAAAAATGGGTGGGGGGGATTTCCGAGGTGTAAGAACTTATTTAAAGAAAAACTTTACATGCTACAAACTTTTTAGAGGTTCATAACATTAAGAAGGATACTACGAGTAATTTCCAACAAAAATTATGTTTATAGATCAATTAAATTATCTAAATAGCATTTGACTATACTCAAGTTCTTTTTTCATCATGTGTCAATCATCCATGAATCATCATGAATATTAAAGTGATTTTATACATGACAAAACTAGATTTTTAAAACTATAGTTTTCAAAAAAATTAAGTGTGTACTTACACCTTAAAAGGCACTAGTGAATGTGAGCTTCAATTATAGTAGGTAAGTGATTACTTTGTTTAGATTTTAGATAATTTCAAATACACTCTGATTAGAATTCGACAAATTTTAACTATGTGCAAATGCAATTCGTCTATTTATCTAACTATTTAATTTCTTCATCGAAGGCTAAGCTATTGAAAAAAATCGTTCATCCAATCGCAATAACCGTTTAGATTTAAATGAGACTTAAGATATCGTTGTTTTTGAAAAATCAAACTGTCCAAGATGAGGGGAGTATAAACAAAGCAAATGCGTCTAGACGGGTTTTATCCTTTTAGGTCATTTGAAGGGATGATCTTACTTAGTGCACTTAAAATCTTGTTTAATATTATTCCAGGTGGGTAGAGGGTCTTTTAAAAAAATCAGGATCAGACATGAAAAATCCAAAAAAGGGCAGTGGAAAAAACGAATATATTTGCATTAATCTTTTTTATCTGCTCTCTCTTAAAATTTCATAAATAGAAATTCGTCGTAAATCCTAGTATTATACGAAGAAGGAAGATGATCAAACTGGGCAGTAATTGTTAATTTTTGTTTCAAAAGAGAAAACAAATTCTAATTTGTGTTGTATTGCTGTTAATTTCTTTCAAAGTTGTTACGTATTTTCGATGATAACTGATAAAATAAAAATAATAAACGGTTGGCTTTCTTTAGTATGAAATTGAGGTAATTTTGAGCATCAATGATTTTTTTAAAATAAAATAATAGAATAGATCTTGTTAATAAAGAATTAGTTTTAAAATAACATGTGGGGGAAGAGTGGGCGGGGATGGGGGGGGGGGGGGGGGTTACGAGACATGGGGAAAATTAGTGTAGAGGTGATGAAAGTAATTCTTTCTTGCAACATACAAACTCTATAACAAAGTGCCAAAAAGTGAAGAATCACTTTTAGAGTTATACTTGCTAACGCTATAAAACCAGATACGAGTATCAACATTTCGAGATTCTTCAATGGGTACGAAATAAAATTATATACTCCGTTAAAAAATGTCATATTAACACATCTTAATCCAATATTTCAATATCAAATTTATAGCACATCATAAATAATATTAGCAAAAACCGAATGTTATACGACGTTAAAGAGAAAGAAGATTGCGAGCAAAATTAAATGTCTGAACAAGTAAACAAAAAGTGCAATACAAAATAAATGAGCACCCAATAACAAGAGCAATAGGAAACAATCTACATATATAATTATCTGAAACGGTGATTGAAAAGAGTTATTTTTCTCTTCACGGAATGGCAACATCAGTTTGTTTACAAAAGTATGTTGCGTCGCATTTCTACATTGCCATTATGTAAGTCATTTTGACGATTAACCGAGGTTTGGCGGAGCTTCCTAGTATACATTATTACTCCATTACAAATTTTATATAAATAATTAATATAACGAAAGAAGAAAATTTTAAATTTACAAACCAAAACCCCGTCGAACTTAGGAACGTCGATATATAGGTTTAGACACGAGAATTTTGGACTTAATAGAAAACAAACAAAGATACACATTTACTTTATATTATAACGACATTTCATTTCTAAAAAACACCCTAGTCAAACGGATAATTTCATGTAAGTCGCCAAAGGTGCGATGTAGTGTCGCCCCGTGGCCACCCCGTCCCCTTTATCCCCTTGAAAGAGGAAGCCGTTTCTCGTCAATCATGTGCGATGTCAGTGGCAGGAGACCAGCATCCATCAATAGACACACAACCACCTTGAAGAAGCGAAGAAAAAATCACCTTCACTCTCTGCTTCTAAAACAAACCACTTCATGCCCCCCGTGGGGCCTAGAAGAGACGACACACACTCTGAGACTTAACTTGGATAATGCCGCATTATTCTCCGCAAATTAAGTGTAAAACATGGGATGTGTTGAATTTTAGTTATATTGATGCGTCAGATTTTTTTTTGTAAAATTAGTCTCGCGTTTTCGTTGGGTTGTTGTATTCGTGGAGAAGGTGGTTTGTAGTTTATCTAAAAGGAAAACCCTTTGATTCATAAATGTTAACAAATAATTGATTTATTCAGATATATGAGTTAAGATATATGATACTGTGAAAAATAGGTGTTCAAAAATAAGTAAAATGTACTCAATTTTTAGTACATTCGATGCTTATCATGGCTCCGAATAAATAATTTTCAATTTTAAAAAAGACATGTACTCAAAAATAAACATATCGAATGAAAAGAGCAGATGCTAGAAAACATAGGCTACCTTACCGGGAATCGAACACAGGATATATTAAAGGCATATTTATTTTAATTATTTAAAGTGAAAAACATATATTATTAATTCATTTAAAAGTACTTTTTTGTTGACAACATATTATGGTTTTAAATCAATGCAGATACTTTTTTTTAAAGGGCTTTAAAAACAGTTAGAAATTCATTTAAAAACTAAATGGAATTTAAAATTTTAGAGTCCCAGGAATGAATAGTATCTATATATAAATTTTCAGCATTTGTTACGCAAAGAAAATAGGTGTTATGCGATCCATAGACAGACAACTTTCTTTTATTATAGATGCATTTAATTCTACCATTATTTTCCACCGTATAAACGGAAATCTTCAAAGTAGTTCACAGTAAATAATGAATATCATACGATGAATTGTCACTAGTCTTATTTTTAAGCTGAGTTTATAATTGATTCCTAGTGTACGGTGTCTCCGCTAAATGAGATTTGGCGACAATTGATGGGCGGTACTCTTATATTTGTCTACTTTTTAATTTACTTATATATTTTATACTTCACTTACAAAACGCATTGTCAGCCATTTTGATTTGGCGACAAGAAAAAACGTAATTTTGGCGCCAATTTTCAGAATGGCGCCAAGGTGGCACCGTATACTAAGAATTTACCGAGTCTAGTTCATAAGAGTGAAAATACTTATATGTTATATACTTGTTCTTATACTTCTCTCAATTATCATTAGAAAATAAACTTTTAAGGACACATTTTTATTAAATTTAATTTGAATTCCCCACACTCCAACAGATGGAACTACGGTCCGCACATACACAAAAAATATTGCTTATTAATTTAACATTTGATGTGTTAATACAACAATTAAATACCAAACATTTAACTTGCTAGCCTTTTTCTAGCCATTTCCACGATACTCATATCAGCATTTAAACTCAAAATACAAATTTCGAATATCCATAATTATTTTCACCAAGGTAAAAAACAAGTGCCAATCTTTGCATAATTCTAACACCAACGCTAATTCTAGAAAAGTAGTCTGTGACGAATCACAGACACGTCATTCAAATACAACAAAGGTTTCATAAGAGCGCTGCAACAAAGCCTTCTCTCCGACCTCCTGGCTACAATAGATTTGTCGGCGCGAGACCCCTGTCAGTCGGACATCCCCCAGTTCCGGTTGTCACCGGAAGTAGATTCGCCCTGCCGGACAAGCCCCCGCAGAGCCCCTAACGCGAATATAAATATTTCATCGCATTAGAAGAAAGCCCCTTGTCTGAATGGGGGACATGGAGAGGTGTGACTCGGAGACAACTGTTGTAGAAGACATAGAAGAAGCATAAAAAGAAACGTTATTTACTGAAAAGGTGCTGTACTCGGGGACAACCTAACTAGACTCTAAAGTGTAGGCTACAGTGTAAAAAATATTGTATTTAAAAATGAGTACCCGAACCTACTTATTTTTATTTGAGTACAATTGCATCGTAAATGGTTTGGTTTTGTTAATTAACGTCGCACTAGAGCTGCACAGTGGGCTATTGGCGACGGTTCGGGGTCAATCTCGAAGGAAAGACCCGGGATCACATACACATTCATACATGCACCTCGTTATTTTAAAACCATGGTCAGATGACGAGGAAACACCTGAACTGGCACCCAACGCCTTCAATAGACGTCGGGACTTTGGACACCGATCAGATTTATCGTGCACCAGTTCCGTATACACGCCAGTATAATTTATTGGATATTCTGGACGACTTTCTAGTATTTTTGTAGCGAAGCTGGCAACCCTCCGATCGCAAGATTACTACTTTTTTACTTTTCTATGTCAAGTCCATTTCACGGATTCGAACCACCAATCCTCTGATTAGTAGCTGAACGCCTTACCAACTGAGCAACTGGGGCTCCGCATCGTAAATGAGAGATAACGTACTCAAATTGAAGTAATCGTACTTTCTCAAAAATGAGCAGTGTGATTTAATATCCTGAAGAAAGAAAAAGGTGGAGGTGCGATCAAGTCCAAAATCAGTTTGCAATGTGGAATAAGCAATCAATCACTTAAAAAGCAGGTACTGGCGAAGTATTTGGTGCTATTCTTAAGCGCTACTTTGTACCAGTACTTGGCGATAATTAATTTTATTATTTAATTTACCTATGAAGTGGAAATAATTGCATTTTTATCGATTTGGAACTTGTACTGCATCTGACAACCGCAAAAACTGTTATTTTTTTTTAGTTTTTATACTTTAAATTTCGTGTGTTAAATAACACAGTCCACGTTGAAACGCACTGCCAGCTGGATTTGCTTGTACCTACTTTAAGGTTGCTATCTTACTTCCAGTGAAATCTCGCCAAATCACCTCCACGTTTTTCTTTACTCCGTGGATTTAATATTGTTAATATCAGTTTCTGTTCAAGCCATCTTAACAAAGAGAATATTATAAAGAATATTATAAAGCCAGACGGTTAAAAACGATCAAAATCGATTTTAGTGCATTTTATTTAAATTAATTTACATTTAAATAATTATAATTTTGTTCACCCAAAATAAAACGACGAACACTCGATTACCTTCAAACAATCCCAACCGAATACAAACTCCCAATCAATAAAAATCCATGCCATTACTTCAAACACACACAAAAAAAAACGAGACATTCCAAATCACAATTAAACCTATCAGCACAAAATAAGTTAATCACACCATTACCTCCCCTCTCCAAAACTCGACCTGTGCCCCCCCCCCCCCCCCCCCCCCCCAATAAACGACGATCTTTATCTCACAATTGAAAATGCAAAGGACAAAGAAACAACAAAAACAAAACTATACAAAGATCTTTAAGTCCCAATATCCGCTCAATGGAAAAGAATGCCACGCTATTAAGACTCTGCGAAAAGGGGAATATCAATATACAAATAATTCCCTTTCTTTTTGGACTCTGTGTTATGGTTGAGGGGATTTTTCCCCCATTGCGCATTATGATCGGCTTCTTTAATTTCTGCTCTCGCCGGGCGATAGTCGAGACGACTCTGCCTTTACGCGTGGTCTGATGGCAAGTAATTATGTTTCGATTGCCGACGAAAGTAAATTTAATAGTGATTAGGAAAATTTAAGGCTCTGAGTGGATGGGCTTTTTAAGGGGGGAATAATGAAGCCGAGAAGGAGGGTTCTCTTTTAATGGTTTTCGGGATGTCGCCGATCTGGCGACGCCGTTCTTTTCGGTCTTGGGAGTTGTATTGGATATTCGGGCGAGATCGATTTTGGGGAATTATTGGGGGGATCGATCGGCTTAAATGTAAATTGAATGGTAGAGCATTGAAATGTGCAGGGGAGATAATTTAAAATGAGAATATGTGCAGCCATTGGGTTCTGTTTACTCTTTGGAGTGGCTTAATTGATTCAGTTATGCTAGTTTAATGTATTTTCTTATCTATTGTTTTTTTGGAGATCTCAATTGTAATGACATTTTCAAGGCCTAGTAAGATTTTCGCTTGTAACGTATTTTTTTCCCTCAAAATTTATTATTATGTGTTCTATGTACCTTAGAGACAGACGATTGTAAGTCACAGTTGGGCACCTTTACATAAGAGTGGAAAAACTAAATCTTAAACTTATTGCAAAGCATCGGATTTGGGCTTTATAACTAACTAGCTCTTCCTAAAGGCTTAAAAATAATTTTTGAGTGAATGTTGCTGTTTTTTTTTTATTTTGGTTAATGCACGTTGCACTAGAGCTGCAGATTGGGCTATTAGTCACGGTTCGGGGGAATATCGCAAAGGAAAGACCCGGGAACAATGCTTCGTATTTTTTGAATCATGGTCAGATGACGACCTGAGGTAGAACCCGAAGCAACTTCAATGAACTTAACAGTAACAATTATTTTGTCGATAAATTGAGGATAATGGATAGAACCTCTGAGATAAAGCAATTTTTATAGCTAAAAAAAATCCTTTTATAAAATTTATTTTCTAAGAAAGTTATTTAATTATTATTACGCAGCACCACTCACAACGTGTACGATACATACACGTTAGTAAACAAAGATAAAGAGGTACAAATCCCCCCCCCCACTTAACCAGACCGATTACAACAACAACAACAACCACCCGGAAATGAAACAACCAAACCTTAAGAGGAGACATCCCCCCCCCCCACCTACCGATCGCCTCCATCCACCTCCGAACAAGTTGTAGTACTTTCTCCGATTTCGAATGTGTCCGATAATTGAGAGGTCCGTCACTCCCTTCCTCCCCCCCCCCCCCCTTTCACATTGGGCATTCCGGTCAAGATCCTCAAAGAGATTACCGGAAAGTGGAATCTGGCCATAGGCGCCCGAAGGAGCAGGACGCCCCCTTAATATTCAGGATGGCCGACTTTGTTTCCGCCCCCCTGGGCCCATGGGTTTAGAGGCAATCAGACTTACCGGATTCATTGCCCTCCCTCCCTGCCACCCCGAGGGGGCGCACACACACGCCCCTGTATGTAACACCTTTCGCCCCCTGCGCCCTGAGGATTGGACATCGGAAGATGTGGTTTTGGGTTTCCATCTTCGGCAACCTGAATGCAAAGTGCGATATTGAAGGGGAACAGATTTGGTTGGTAATTTTTCCAGGCCACGTTTCCTCTTGGTAGATGTCTATAGGGAAATGCCTGGCAGGTTGATTGGGGGGTGGGGGGGGATTACAATATCGGGAATCGAACACGGGGATTTTAAATGGACCGCGGGAGTTGTTTTGACACAATTGGCTATTTAATGTCGCTGGAAGATAACCGGTTTATTGTCTAATCGGCTTGAGATAAAAGTCATGACCTACAACAGTACTTTGAATTTATATTAACTAGCATAACCATGCGATAATTATTGCTTGAACAACCCTCCCCCACACATTAATTATAACTACTCATAGATGACACTCCGTTCAAATAATTATACCTATAGATGGCAGCACTAGCAAAGACTCGTTTAAAAACTGCTTGAAGACTAATTATCAACAATACTGATATATTAGAAATATCGATTATTTTATTTGGTTTAGTAGAAATCGATTCTGGCAAAATCAGAGAAGTTTAGCAAATATAATGAACATTGAGCAAATAATAATGACCCCCCTCAAACCCATTTCAACGAAAGGAAAGCGTTTGAGATTTATCCCAAAATTAAGACGAATATAAGAAATAGCATATGCTTTTTAAGTTTTGAGCTCCCTTTAATTTTATTTTTTAATCCCCTGTTTGTAACTCAAACAGGTTCCTTTCAACATAGTCCCTTTATCTGTCAAAGGTACAAGCATAATACCAAAACGTATAAAAAGGAATCCACACATTCAATCCCAAACTTTTTTTTTTAAGTATTCTCCCCACAAATTCTTATTTTTAATCTGAAATTCTTCTCGACACATCAAGAGTTATTTTTCTTCTTTTTTTTTAAATCCTCACAATCAAGACGAGTCCGCTTTTGATTGTAACGCGACATTCTGCCAGGTTTGTCGCTAAGAACGTCACAAAGAGAGAGAAAGATGCCATATTCAGTGGAATCAGTATGCAAAGCACCGAGGCCGAGTTTCTACCTTTCATTAGAGAAAGCCCCCTCCCCCCCCACTCAAGTACATTCAAATTTATTTCAAAAGCACCCCCCCCCCCACCCCCTGTTGGCTGACTATGTGGGCCTTTTTTCCCACATTCATTGTGCGGCCACTGAAAAGACTCCGGTATTTATGTAGTTTCCGCGCAATTCTTGTCTTGATTACCTTTCCCAGAAATTCGCCAAGCTATGTGGGCGCGACAAGTTGGCGGGATATTTACATCAGAATAGGTAAGTCCTCTTGGCACGTATGCAGTGGAATATGTAAACAAGGCACGTGACCGCCAAGCATCCAATGAGACGATTCCATGCCATTTTTTTTCTGTAGGGGGGGGGGGGGGGGGGGGGCTCGGAAAAACGTGAATGTATTTATTTGCTGATTTACTTCGCATCTAGGTCATGTAGAGGTTACGCCGTGAGTAATGGATATATATCAACAATGTATGTATCTGTGATAATGATTATTATTAGAGCATTCCATTGTAAAAATAGTCAATTATAAGATAATTAAAAAAAAATTCTCCATGACTTCGTTTTGATATTGTATCTATAATAATAAAAGAGTCTGTTTGTGGCATGCAAAACATCTACTTCCTTTGCACAGAAATGTCTGAAATTTTAAACATAAGCACTATTCAACCTCTAATGGATAACCAGAATGACAACGCCGAAAATGACGTCATAGCCGGTATGTTTGTGGGATAGCGTTAGAATTTACATCGAATCATCTAAAATATTGAAAAGGTCGATGATATTTTCTTAGAGTAAGCAATGTTAAAAAAAAAGGTACTAAAAATGAGTAACTGAACGTACTCGTTTTTCTTTGAGTACAATTGCATTGTAAATGAGAGATGACGCACTCAAATTTAAGTAATCGTACTTTCTCAAAAATGAGCAGTGTGATTTAATATTGCTGATTTCATATTCTGTTCAAGCCATCTGAACAAAGCGACATGACAAACTTTAAATATTTGTTCAGAAGGTGGTTTTCCACATTATTTGAGGTTCAATTCAATTATCTTACTTTCCATTCTATTCGCACACCTTTTAAACATTACTTCTGTTTATAACTTCGTTATATTCTTAACGGGTAAGACTCTGGACAGCGGGGCCTGCAGATGTGGGTTCGATTCCCGGTAAGTCTTGGTTGTAAATGTCGATTTTTATTGAAAATGGTTTATGAAGGCAGCAACTGCTCTTTTTATTCATTGCACTCATTTTTAAGTACATGTCTCTTTTATAATTGAAACATATGTATTTGGAGCCAGGACAAGCATAAAATGTATTCAAAAATGAGTACATTTTACTTATTTTTGAGTACCTATGTTTAACAGTGTATGTTTACCAGTAATCGTCAACTTGCACGTGCTCACAAACTAGGCTAAACTAAGCCCTGTAGTTTTAATTATTTTTAATTAATATTTAAAAATTCTATCCAATAGCAATCGTAGATCCGTAGAGAGGGAGAACTGCGCATGCGTTGTGTAGGAAAAAAGTTTAAACCTTCAAGCAGCGAAAAAAACTTTACAATTACCAAAACTTGCATTAGTGGGTTTCTTCATAAAATATGGCTTATCAAAATTAGTCAATTTTAACTATAATTAATCCGCAATTACAGATCTTGGAAAATATATTTTTTTTTGTGATGGAAAATAAATCTTCCTATTT
Organism: Troglohyphantes excavatus; assembly: GCA_963932185.1. Classification (NCBI taxonomy): domain Eukaryota; kingdom Metazoa; phylum Arthropoda; class Arachnida; order Araneae; family Linyphiidae; genus Troglohyphantes; species Troglohyphantes excavatus. The sequence continues at coordinate 62,273,250 of OZ010669.1, read as the reverse complement.
ACTGTACTAACCAAGTTCAATTAAACAAGACTATAAATTTTCTGAGTCCTACAATAACAATAAACATCCTTTTCATGGAATATAATCTTTTTGGTCTGGGGGAGGGGATAAAAACAAGAATGACAATTTATTCGTAGAAAAGTTGGAATTACTTTAAACTTTTGCGATGGAGATAAAAAATAATTGTCATGTGGAAGGAAAGAATGATATTAAATAACAAATTCATACAAAAAAAAAACTTTTTGTGGTGAACAAAAAAAAAAAAAAAATCCCCAAAGTTCCGACATTCAGGAATTGTTTTAGTTTGCACAGTTTCTAATTGATATCTTCATAAAATCAGAACCACTAAAGCGCAAAGGTAAAACGTTTAACTTTTTTTTTTTCTCTTCTCTCAAGTATTTTATTCCAGCCAGCAAAAACAACTCGCGAATAAAAGATTTTTTTTCACTTCATTAGACATTACTTTTGGTTCCGCAAATTTTTTGCGCCGTAAAACACAGAACATTTGGCCATAAAAGCAGGCATGTAAACCCGCTGTATAGCTTTTCAATTATGGAGCTTCTATTCCAGCGGAAACACCCCCCGATATCTTTGTGGTCTGATAAGTTCACAAAATTGCTCTGTTATCAGGCCCATGCATCGCCGCTGCTTCCAACAGGAATTATTTTAATTAATGACTAACGGTTCCCTTCGTGCTTAATTAGTTTGGCTTTTATTCTGTTTTGCTTTTCGCGCCAACGCTATCTTTCGTGAAGGTAATCGTCGCCAATTGGCCACTTCCCTTTGTTGCCAGATTGCGCTGAAGAAACGGTCAGCCAATGGTGAGCGACTATTAAAAAAATTCGAACACACAATGAAAAAAATCCTTTCGTTTCCTCCTGCTTTTTCAGTACCAGAGTTAAAAACTTGATTTGGTATTTCCGTCATTTTTTTTTTATGTTCGCTCTTTATTTGGCTTTTATTGTTTTCCCCCCCCCTTTTTTAAACTTCCCTAGTTTTTTTTTTTTTATTTTTAAGTTCAAAAGCGGTTGCCATTTTCACTAGCTATATTCGAATTCAATAAAAAAAAAATGTAGAATACTAAAAACAAAGCACAGGTCGTCGGAAAAGAGCGTGGGGTATTGGACTTTTGTAATTAAATTAAACCCAATTCAGAACTGACAAGAGGTTATTTTTTTTTTTCGTCTTTACTTCGTCCCCCCCCCCTCCAAACCAACTCCGTGTTTTCCTTTTCAATTTTTTTTAACCGCTTGCGCGCAGAAGAACAAACACCATTCTTAATTTTTCTTCACTTTTTTTTGCTCACCCCCCTCCCATCCCCCTCACCCGGTGGTATCGCAATTAAGTCCAAAAAAGGTTCAATTTCGGAGCTTTGCAAAATTTATCATGTTCGGTAAAGAACAATACTCCCAAAGAAAACAAAAGAAAAAAAAGGGAGGGGGGGGGAGAGAATTTTTATATATACACAGCAGAAATACGATTTGGGAGGGGGGAAGAAAAAATCACACAGACAACGAAGGAGTGAAAAAAAAAATTAAAAGGATTGCGAATGAAAAAAAAGGGAAGAAAGTACAAAAGAAAATGGAACAATCAGTGGGTTTAGTATGCAGATGGAAGAGTAATAAATAAGTAAAAAGTAATTTCGACCAACACCAAAGGGTGTATTCGCTTTGTGTGTGCATATCATTATCGTCTTTCCATACTTGGTGGGAAAGTCTTTCCTGTTAATTACTAATTGATTTGATTAGCTCGTTTTTTATCCAAACTTCGAGTTCCTTTTCCCAACTGGGGGGGGGGGGGGGGGGGGAGCCGAGTAAAAAGGGGCATGGGAACAAAAACTATAATGACTAGGGCGGTTAGGTTGGTGTTCTTTTTTTTTATATTGGACGTTTAATTCTAATGCTTTTTATTGCTTTCTTAAAAAGGGGGAAGTTAACAAAAAGGCGCGTGCAAGGGGGAAGCAAGAAGTGAAGTGAGGTGGAAAAAAATATCCAATTGTCGTCTGACAATTTCGACAAAACCACTGCAAACAATCCATTGGAAGGCGCAAAAAAGCGGCGGGAGTTTGGATAACACCCCAGAGCTATATAAAAAAACTTTTTCCGTCCAATATACTTTGTGTTTATCTGTAACCCGTTTTTCTTTATTATGTATTTTTTTCAGAGGTCTCGCTTTTCTGTCCCCAAGGTTTTTAACTAACCGCCCTCTTTTTAAGTGAAAGATTAGCATTAAGATGTAATAGAGAACTTTAACGAAAATTGAATGGCGAAAAAAAATATTTTAAAGTGGAGTGGTTTAGAAGCTTTTTATTGGAGGTTTTTTTTTTTGTAAAGGGTCATGATAAAAACTTCAATTAACAACCCAAAAGTGGCCGAGTTTCTTTTAATTTTTTTAGAAACCATTTTTTCTCTTGTTACGTCTAAAAAAAAGTTTCAATCATTGAAACACGAATGTCCACTTTGTATTGCTATTTTATAAGGTTACGAAACAACCTAAGTCAAAACAAATCGGTAGTTAAGTTTTTATTGTTTATTATAAAACGAGCACCCAATGCTAAATAGAATCATTAAGGTGTTTTTTCTCCCTTAACTTAACAACGATACATCATTAGATGTTGATTACTGGAATAAAGTATGCAACGATTCGTGATAAATAATTAATGAATTAATTACTTTAACACTAAAAACTTTAACAACTTTGGGCGGATGCGAAACACGTTTTCTGAGTTAGTTTCTACATCTCAAATATTTGTAATTATTCGAATTTAAAGAGAAAGTTTTTCAAAACCTGATTTTATAGTAATTAAATAAATGTTCTACAGAAGGAAAAAAAACTTACAAATTTAAATGCAGGAAAATACAAAAGAATCCCGTGTTACTATAATCTTTGTTTCAAACTGTATAAAAAAATATATTGGTGTAATGTTTGAAATAATTATGGTTCAGGAATTATTCTCTAGAGGACGCTGGTGACGTGTACTGTAAATGTGTAAAGAGTTTATATAAATGTCTGAGTAGTACATATAAATGTGTGAATATTACATTAAATGGGGATGTGAAGGTTTCATTGATAATTTCATTGAAAACAAACATGAAAACATTTAAACGAATTATGTTTGTGTACAATTTATAATAACTAAGCGGGATAATTTATTATTATCAACCAAAACATAGAAATATAATTTAAGAAAGAAAATTACTTTAATAATTTTAGGAAGTTAACTCAACTTCAAAACTTTAGTTTGATAGCTACCAAATTCCTTTCTTCAGCTTCACAATACTACTGTAAATTAATGACGAGGTGGGGAAAATACCAATCAACATAAAAGTCGATTTGGCTTTGTGTTCCACATTTCAAAATAATAATAAAATAATGTGCGAGTTGACCATTACATTTTTTTCAACTGAAAAATAAGTAGTATGCGAAAGATAAAAAACTTGAGTTCTAATAACTCAGTTTCCATTTAAGCAATCGACATAAAATAATGTGGAAAACAATCTTCTGAAGAACTATTTTAAGTTTGTCAGGTCGCTTTGTTAAGATGGCTTGAACAGAAGCTGAAATATCAGCAATATTGAATCACACTGCTCAATTTTTAGAAAGTACGGTTGCTTAAATTTCAGTACGTCATCTCTCATTTACGATGCAATTTTACTCAAAGAAAAACGAGTAGGTTCAATTAGGAGTCCCATTTCAGGGACAGGAGGAGAATAGGTAAGAATCACATTTTAAATTTTAAGTATTTTTTATTAAAGTTATATATATATATATATATATATACAGTGTTCACTCTAGGCGTTTTTTGAAGGGCGGCCCGCCCTGCCCGCCTTTTTAAATCTTGAAAGCGCCCTCATGCCTTTTTGGGGAAAATGCCGTCCGTTTGATTCAAGTACAAGTGTTCTTGCTCCCTAGCTTTTTTAATCAAGCACAAACGTCTTTGCTCCAGTAACTGTCTTTACAAAGAGGCATTGATCTTAAGTTTGTAAGTGTAAATCGGAAATAAATTAATTAAGACAGAAGAAAAGCTTCTTTTTAACTACGCTAGTTGCGCATTCGCGATGAATTTGTGGTAATTTCAAGCAAAGGACATCCCGATGTGTTAACGGGTGGACCCGTCCACCCCAAACTTTTTTGGGAAGTGCCCTTTCAAAAACAAAAAGGGCCATTTTCCTGCCAATAGCGCCCTGGCCCTTTTTATTTCTAGAGTGAACACTGTATATATATATATATATATATATATATATATATATATATATATATAGAGAGAGAGAGAGAGAGAGAGAGAGAGAGAGAGATGGTATAGTGATCTAAGCAATATTCAATGTCTGCAATGGTTAACCTACTTATATAACGAAACCACGGTGATATTTCTTCTTATGGTCATCCCAAACCAATTTATTCCTCCAAAACAAATTTTTTATCCCACACACGCCCAAACCTACAAGAATCATCATATCCGCTGGCATCTTTCTCGACGATGCCTTTTGGCAAAAGTCAAACCACCCAACGACCCTGTCACCCCCCCCCCCCCCTCCCCCATCGAAAGAATCATACTCACCACCCACAAAAGACTTAAGAAAGAAAAGCGGGAACAATAAACACATCAGGAATCATCTTTTGACCCTCCCCCCCCCCCAACGGACAACAAAAAAAATATAAGTCATAATATAATCAGTAAAAAGCCACGTACAAAACCGCCATACACACCAACGGATTGGTACAGATACTTAGGCATCTCCCGTTGCTTACGTAATTTCGGGATCCCCTACTTCAATAGCGCTGGATGTCGGATTTGAAGTAGAGGAAATTTATAGTTATCCATTGTTTGGCCGTTACACTTGGTTCCTTTGAGAGAAGGGGGAGGGGGAAAGGGCCCGCCTATGAATGGCCGTAATCAGTGACAGGATGTCATTTGTCCCGGGCCCTGAATCCAGAGGATGGTGATGATGATAGGGATGTAGGGCTCTGATGGATGATGTTAATCCCGGGAAGGATTCTTGTTGCTCATCGCGAAAGGAGCCAAATTTGGCGGGAAATAGACAGTTTGGCTAAAAAAATTCAATTTGGCGATATTTTTATTTATTATGCGACCCTTTTTAAATTTAATAATTTATATATAAATGTTTATATTTCATATGCATTCCTTTAAATAAGTCTGATTTCTAAAAAATAAAGTTAAAATTTTAAATAAAATTGAGATGTTTGCGGGTTTTACGTTCATTTGGCGATTTTCAAGATGGCGATTTGGCAGCATTGGGCTACAGGGGCAAGAGTGAAATGCTCTATGGCTTCTGCTGTGAGCGGTGCACTTGGCCTGCATTAAAGAAGATGTTTTGAGGATGGAAGGGGGGGGGGGAGTTTTTGTTTGTGAGGGGTGTGGGGAAAGAACTTGGCGAACTTTGTTGGAAGGGGATGATGTAAAAGGATTGAATATGATTATGGGTTTATTGGGATGCATGCGTCCTAAATGGGGGAGTGGATTTGGATTTGGCGTCGCAATTGCGTCGAAAGGGAGAATGTTGGCTTGGTTTTGAATTGAGACCCAGAGGTGCCGTGTTGAAGTTTGTATTCAATAAGAAAAGTGGTGCTTCGTTTATTACATATGAATCGTTTTATGAGTTTTTTATTAATAATCTTTTATGCACAAATTTTTGAGAATGAATCACATAGGAGAAACGATTTACTTGCAATATACAATGCAGAGCGTTTTATTTGCTGGTAGCTGTGATTGTATTTGGTATCGAAACACTGACCTAAAATGCTAAAGCTTATGTAAACCTTGCAAATCACAAGAATTCGAAATAATTTATTTTCTCTTTATACATATAACCTTACAAATTGGGTAGGGAAAAAACATAAATAAATTTTCAACACAAACAATCGATTTCGGTGTTTTTTATAAAGCTGTTTGTTTATTAAAAACAAATCAAAATCCAGTTATTTTATAATAAATAAATTGAATCGAATACATATCATATTCGAATGAATATTATAAATTAATAAAGGTAAAATTATATAAAAATTAAGTTAAAACGAACGGATTTCTTCCACAAATAAAGGCTCTTTCAATACATTTTTTTCGATACCGGTTTTTATCTCGACATATTATTAAAAATTCTACGTTTTTTTTTTTTTTTTGGGGGGGGGGGGGGGGGGGGGGGGGGGGTCCAGAGCCCAAGCCATCTGGTCCACGCCAAGGTCAGTTCACAAATGAAAGAGAAAACTTAACAACAGTACTAGAACCCTTTCATTTTTGTTCAAGGTGAAAAAAAAAATAACGACGATAAAACCCCGAAGACCTTCCCCATCCTATCTCAAAGCAAGCGCAACTACAAAAACGCCTGGCGACAAATGTAGCGTGCCAAACACCAAACAGACAGCCAAAAGCAAACGACACGCTTTACCCATAAGGAGCAAAGCAAAGAAGAAAAAAAAACCATAAAAATTACTCTAGCGTAAACGGCCTATCTACGTCTGCCCGTCAAATATAGAACCCAAATAAATTTGTCCCTTCGTTTTAGATAAGGGGCAAAACAGTTTTAACAAGAGAAATAACGGCCAGGGCTGGTATTGAGACAAGGAAGATCAAAACTTTTCTCTTTTGTGGAGGATAAAAAAAATAGGAGGGGAGCGAATGGAATGAAATAAATATGAGGTAGTTTCGTCTGAATACTGCCTGTTGCGATGCGAAGTGAAGAGGAAATGAGATAAACTTCGGCAGGAATTCCGTTTTTTTTTTTGCTTGTGTGTGGATTCATCGTATTACCTGATGGGGTGGATAGGATGTTTCCACACCTTTGGTTAATGTAACGGATAAGGGTTTTTTGGCATGTTTTATTCTGTGTTGAATATTTATGGATTGGACTATTGTGTTCATTTAATAATTTTATTGGGTTATTTCTGTATTTGCAGCAGTTTTATTATCATAGGAAGGAATAAATGTTTACCTTGAAGAGTACCTCATAGCTATTCTGTAGTGCTTCGAAAGTTATATTCAACAATAACAATTATGTTATAAACTATTTCTGAATAATTATCATTTTCATTTGATTAAATCATTAGTTTTAATTTCAACGCAATTTAGAAAATATATTGTTTCTTTTCTAAAATATTAATACTAATGCAACGAAAATATCCAATAAATAACAATATTCTTTACTATTTTTTTTAAAGCGTTTGTTTGATTCAATAACATAGTTATTAATTGAAATGAGTTCTTTTGATGTATTTAAAAGACAATTTTTTATCATACGGGAGAATGTACGTCCGAAAAACACAAATAATCAATTGACATAGAAGTTATTTAAATGCTTATCATATACACAAAATGGTACTCGTATATTAATTATAAACCCAGACGAATAGGTGCGCCTAATGTAGAATTAAAAAAAAAAGAACTATTTCTGTACAAATTTTAACATCTGCACTGCTTTAAAATATGTACTAGAAAAATATACAGCGTTACCAAGTAATTAATCTATACATATATTAATTTAAGGATTTAAAGGAAAGAAGCAAATTTTAATTATTACACTGTTTTATGCAATAAAATGTATTGTGATTGCAGCATCCTCTAATCTTGCAACTTAGCTTAAAATCTTTAAAAAAAACTTGTTGATAACTCATGCTAATTAATAACGAATTTCATTTTATATTAAAAATTGTACAGTGGCGGATTTCGAACCAAAGTTATCAGAATGCGTCTTTTGAATGGACAAATTCACAGAGAGCATCGCGAACAAATAGTACACTGTAAAAAATAGAAACTCAAAAATAAGTAAAATGTACTCCTCTTTGAGTACATTTGATACTTATCATTACTTCGAATCGTAAGTTACAATTTCGGAAAAAGACGTGTACCCAAAAATGAGTATCATGAGTTAAAAGAGCATATGCTAGCCTACATAGGCTGCCTTCATAAATCACTTTCAATAAATAACGACAATTACAACCAAGACTTACGGGGAATCGAACCCAGGTCCTCAGAAACCACAGTCCAGAGACTTAAACGTTAAGCGACTCGAAGAAGTTATAAACAGAAGAAATGTTAAAAAGGTGTGCCAAAAGAAAGAGAAGTAAGATAATTGAGTTGTAATAACTCAGTTTACATTTAAGCAACCGAAATAATGTAGTAAACTATCTTGTGAATAACTATTTTAAGTGCGTCAGGTCGCTTTGTTAAAATGGCTTGAACAGAAGCTGAGATTAGCAATATTAAATCACACTGCTCATTTAAGATGCAATTATACTCAAGGAAAAACGAGTAGATTCAGGGACTCATTTTTAAGTATTTCTTTTTTCTGTGTATGATGCTATATAATAAACGATTTATAAATTTAATAAAAAAAGTTTAAGCAAAATTTAATATACTAACGTTCAATGAATTCTTTGCGATAAAATAACGAAAACGGCAATTAAAAAAGTAAATCTGATAAACAAAAAAAAGGCAACCCCAAATCAATACACTACCTCCAATTCAACTAATCCACTCCATCCCTCAAAGCATCTTAAACTCCTCTTGTTTTCTCTCACCTTTTTCTCCCCATCCTCGGATGATCCTCAAAAGAAGATGGAGAGCAGGCAAGTTAAAGAGAGAAAGAGCGAAAAAACAACAACAAACCTTCACGATCAGGATACAGGAAGATGGATCTTAAGAGGAGAGAAGAGAATTTTCGTGATGGAATTCTCCAGGGGGGGACTCTCCATCTCTGAGTACTTATCCTGATTATGATCATCATCTGGAGGTGGCGGTTAAAGTTACGAACGGCCACTTCAAACGTCGCGGAAGGCTCGAGTGCCGTTTAAAGAGTTACTTGTCTTCTGTATTTGCTGAACAACTGTTTTGCATCGGGAGAAACTTGTTTCTTTTGGTTTGTTAGATTTATAAAGAAAAGCTCCTTTTGTTGTGAAATAATTGTTGGGACGGTCCTTTAGAGATGAAGGGGATGGGGAAATAACAAAGGAAATGTTCAGGTGTTGGGTTTGGAGAGCTAAGAAAAGCGCAAAATGAGAAATGCGAACTTACCTCGATTTGAATAGGTAGGTGGCAGAATTTAAATTGATCAGAATTATGTATAAAGTCCATCATTGTAATTGAGAAAAATGTTTTTGTAGCCTAAGAGTGGCTGGACTTGAAACTCGTCATGGTTATCTAGTAATGGTAACAGAAATGTTATAATAAAAGAGTAAAATAACCAATGGTGAAAATAGTGGCCTTAAACTCGTCATGGGTATCTAGTAATGACAACATGAATATTGTAATGAAAGAGAAAATACAGCCAGTGGTAAGAATAGTGGACTTAAACTCGTCATGGGTATCTAGTAATGACAACAGAAATATTGTAATAAAAAAGAGAAGATACAGCCAGTGGTGAAAATAGTGGACTTAAACTCATCATGGGTATCTAGTAATGGCAACATAAATATTGTAATGAAAGAGAAGATACAGCCAGTGGTGGTAATAGAACACTACTCGTAAACTTTTTACATTCATCGCAGTTTATTTAAATGAATGATGTAAATACAAAAATTACACAGCCAAAACCAATTCTGAATAGGGATAGAGATATGAGCAATATTTTAAAATCATTGCTATTAAAATATAAATGCAAAAAGAAAATGAATGGGACCAATAAACAAAAAATCAGTACAATATTAATTCATAAATGATAAAAAGTAGAACGAAAGAAATAGTTTCTTGTAATTATTTTTTTTCGCTAAAACCTTTATCCAATATTTTATATAAATTCCTCTACATCTTAACTAGTTTAACTACAAACTCCCAAACCGCATCAGACGACCATTTTTGATATAATCTCGAATCAAAATGACGTGGAGGCTTCAAATATGCGAAAGAAAAACTCCCCTCCCCCCCCCAAAAAAGGGGGAGACATTAAGAAAACAAAACAAAGATGCAGGAGAAAAAAGACCCGAAAAACATTTCTAGGTGACTGGATGTGGAAGAATCGGAAATACAGCAAACAATCTCCGATCAAAGGCGGCCGCAACTTTACGACTCAGCCTTTGATCCAGTCTCCCCAGTCCAATGGCTTACGTTACATTGAACTGATGACTTAATCCGGGGGGGGGGGGGGGGGGGGCGTAGGAGTCGGGATGATAATAATAGTACCATGCTCGTGCTGTGCTGTACTACAGGGGAACAAAATCAAGATCCTAGGGGACTGTTGTCAAATTTTTTGAGTAAATCTTAAAGGGTTCTTAGAATTGAGTATCCTACGTTCTAAACTTATTTTTTTTAATAATGATAATTCTATAAGGTTTACTTGAGGAAATATATGCTAAAATTTACTAAAAGAATTTTTTTGAATAGTTAAGTTGTAAAAATTTGATGTGGCTTATTATTTTTTAATTATATATATAGTATAATATTCATATATTACCTAAAAAAATATAAGTACCGTACATTGTAAAAAAAATGTGCTTAAAAATGAGTACATGTAGGTACTCGTTTTTCTTTGAGTAAACTTGCATCAGAAATGAGCGTTGACGTACTCAAATTTAAATAATCGTACTTTCGCAAGAAATGAGAAGTATGGATTAATATTGCTAATATTAGCTTCTATTCAAGCTATCTTAACGAAGCGACTTGACAAACTTAAAGTAGGTGTTCTGAAGAAGGTTTACCACATCATTTGATGTCGATTGCTTAAATGAAAACTGAGTTATTATGACCCAATTGTCTTACTTCCCATTCTTTTGCCAGGCCTTTTAACATTATTTCTGTTTACAACTACTTCATGTAGCTCTCGTAGTACAACGGATATGGCCCTGGACTTCAGTGCGGACGACATCAAGTAGACGGATTGGGTTCGATTCCTGGTTGTATTTGTTTAAAATTATTGAAAGTGATTTATGAATGCAGTCTATGTAGGCAAGCAACTGCTTTTTTTTTTAAAAATTTTACTCACTTTTAATCCGGATAACCGATGGCCTACTTTGGTTTGATCCAGATAACTGGAGTTCGTATAAATGAAGTTCTATTGCATTATATCAGCAATAGCATGACAATCTAGTTATTATATCATCGATAGTATTACAATAGAGTTATCAGCTAATATGGTTATTATATCAACAATATCATGCTAATATATAATTATTATATCAGCAATAACATACTAATATAGTTATTATATCAGCAATAGCATGCTAATATAGTTATTATATCAGCAATAGCATACTAATATAGTTATTATATCAGCAATAGCATGCTAATATAGTTATTATATCAGCAATAGCATGCTAATATAGTTATTATATAAGCAATAGCATGCTAATATAGTATTATATCAGCAATAGCAAAGAGATCCGCATAACCGGAGATCTGCTTTTTGTTTGATTCGGATAACTGGAGTTCGGATAAATGAAGTTCTACTGTAATCAACAATAGCATTACAATCTAGTTATTATACCATCGATAATAAAACAGACAATATAGTTATCAGCAATAGCATGGTAATATAGTTATTATATTAGCAATATCATGCTAATATAGTTATTATATCAGCAATATCATGTAAATATAGTAATTATATCAGCAATAGCATACTAATATATAGTAATTATATCAGCAATAGCATGCCAATATAGGTATTATATCAGCAATAGCATGCTAATGTAGTTATTATATCATCAATAGCGTGCTAATATAGTTATTATATCACAATAGACAGATAATATATAGTTATTATATCTCAATAGCATGGCTAATATAGTTATTAAATCAGCAATAGCATCCCAACCCAATACTGAAAGAGTATTACACCCAGAACGCCGTACCAAATCCGCAATGAAGACCCAATCCCGAAATTTCCTTTCTACCGTACGACCAGGAGGCAGTCACCGAAACCGGGAAAGTAAAAAAAAAACAGGAGCGAGATTGACTACCCGGATCAAAATCCGGACTTTTCGAAATCGGAAGTCACCGCCGGTGATGTACGGTTACGAGCCGAGGAACGCAACCCGGGTAACTGGTCCGTAATTACTGATGAGGGGATTAAGGGTTAAACGCCCGAAACCCCACCCGAGTTCTGTAGTAATCGGAGGTTAACTGCATCCGCGGCGACTTTTTGGCTTCTGCCCCCCCTGCCCCCGCCAGAGCGTGAAAGGATCGTCTGGATCTGGAATGGGGCTTCGGGCTGATGCGATTTATCGTTTGCCTTTTGTAGGGGGGTGTTTGGGGAAATTCTGGTCTGCGAGATGTGAGGTTTCTGGGATATTCATTTTTATAGGGGATGGAATTGGAGAATTTGGTTCTTTGTAGGTTGGGTAATTGGGCGCTTGAATGGGGAATTTGTGTTAAAGGAATGGATACATTTGTTATGTGATATTCAAAGTTATTTGGGAAAGATATTGTACTTGGTGCGTTTAAGTAATGATGTTCAATTTCAATTTGTTGATTTGAATACACTATTAAAAATAGGTACTCGAAATAAGTAAAATGTAATACTCATTTTTGAGTACATTCGATGCGTATAATACCTCCGAATACATAAGTTTCAATTTTGAAAAAGACACAAAAATTAGTAGATGCTTGTCTACACAGCCTGCCTTCATTAAATTACATTCAATAAATATCGACAATTACAACCAAGTCTTAGCGGGAATCGAGCCCTGATTCTCAGCACCACAAACCAGCGCATTATCCGTTAAAATATCAGGGGGAAATTAAAAAGTTATAAATAGAAGAAAGGTTAAAAAATAGTATGCCAAAAGAATCGTGGAAGTATGATGCTAAAGCCCTTTATTTTGCTAACGTGTTACGTTATTTTAGAGTGTTCTACCACAGGGCATCACAGCCAATTTCACCCACACTGTTAAAAAAAAAGTACTTAAAAATAAGTAAAATGTACCCATTTTTGATTGCATTCGATGCTTATCATAGCTCCGAATACATAAGTTTCAGTTTTGAAAAAAACATTTACTCAAAAATGAGTAAAATGAATAAAAAACAAAGTTGATTGCCTACATAGACTGCCTTCATAAATCACGTTCAATAAATCCCAACAATTACAACAAGAACTTACTGTTAAGCTTAACCCAATCCGTTCTACCTGCTGTCGTCTGTACCGAAGTCCAGAGCCATATCCATTGTACTACGAGAGTTACATGAAGAAGTTATAAACAGAAGAAATATTAAAAAGGTGTAGCAAAAGAATTTGAAGTAAGACAATTCAGTCGTAATAACTCAGTTTTCATTTAAGCAATCGACATCAAATGACGTGTAAAACCATCTTCTGAACACCTATTTTAAGTTTGTCAGGTCGCTTCGTTAAGATAGCTTAAACAGAAACTGAGATTAGCAATATTAAATCGCATTGTTCATTTTTGAGAATGTACAGTTATTTAAATTTGAGTGTGTTATTGCGCATTTACGATGCAATTGTATTCAAAGAAAAACGAGTAATCCATGTACTCATTTTAAGCAAATTTTTTACAGTGCAGCCTGAACCATTATGGAATATCCATATTTATATAAAGTTCTCACCAATAAATAAAACACATCATTAACAAACATAAATAATATACTAAATCTTAAAAACATCCTTAAAATTAAAAGACAAATTCTTTACATAAAATAATTTATTTTCGTTGAGTATTTCAAAACTTGCGATATTTTCCCAATGCAATTCAACGATGGCTTTTTCCATTATTGTAACTTCCGAGGCAACTAAAGCTTCCGTGGAAGCGGTTGAAGTTTGGGACGAGTACAATAGCCAACAACAGTACCTATGAACAAAGGGGCACTACAGTGAATGGGGTGGGGGCGTTACATTACAATAGGAAAGACATCAATCAACGCTGAAACTCGTTCGAGGCAAATCGTAATCAATGCTTTACTGGAATTAAAGGATAAACTAGTTCAAATGTGTAAACTTCACACCTTAACTGTATTAAGCTAGAAGTAATAATTAATGTTTCGATGTATAACAACAGTGGCCATTTTAAAACTACTGAACTCTGCAGATGACAGAATAATTATATTAAACAGTAACTAGTGATAAAATGTCTAAAACGACTGATATTGAATTTGCTCTCGATTACATTAAACAACGTTATAAAAAGGAAGTAAATGTTTTAAAATTAATTCTTTCAATGTAAAAATCCCGGATTTCTATATTATTAAAGCTGCTGTCTGTTGAAAACTTGTTAAAAAAACGATTTTGCGGGAAATGTGGATCTATCTAGTTTTGAAACTGGAAGGCTCAATTGTACACATATCCCACTATAGAATAAATACCAACTCAATAAAAATAAATAAATATATATATTTGTTTTAGAAGAATACTTTAATTAAAATTAAAAATTAATTTTAAAGCCAAAACTCAAATGTAATATAAGTGCACTCAGAAACATTTTTTATTCTTCCTCCTACTGTAAATACATTTTAGTAGATTATTATTAGCATTTTTGATTCTTTTCAATTTATACTACCGATTAAACATAACTGGTAGTGTTAGGTGGAAATATATTTAAAAGGGTGCCAATGTCCAAAATAATGATTTAAAATTTTAAAAATTTAGGTATTAAAGACAATTAATCCAAATATTTACACAATCTCTAGTAATTTTTCTGATTTAATACGGCTATAAAATAATACTGTTTTTTTATGCAAAAGTTATTCAGGTGGCAACAAAATCTTGGGAAAAAAGTTCCCTGATATTTCCATGATGGTGTCACAAAACTTTTCCTGATTTTACAATTATATTAAGAAATGTTGCAATGCATGTTTTGTATAGAAACAAAGTATCCACGATTCACTAAATATATTGCATTATAAATGAAAAATTATGAGCAATACTTATATACAGTAAAATAATAATTTATGGATACAACACAAAATTATACAAGAGCGGAAGGCAAGTAATTAAGTATGTTCAATGGAAGCAGATTTTTAATGCATAATTTTTTTTTCCCAAATTATTTCTTTTGTAAGATATATATATGTTTTGCAGATGTCATATGTTTCTTATTTAAATATTCAATAAATCCCACATTCATTAGCCGTCCATATGTTGTGTTTACAATCCAAAGTTCAACGTGTTTTGCTTTCGTTTCTCTTTCCAGTAGTTGTTCACGTTTCTACCGACAACAAAACTGGGAATGCGCGCGGTCATTTTTTTCTTTTAAATTCTTCAGAATTAAAAGGAAATTTATACAATTAAACTACTCAGAAAAAAAGATAATTGCCGTTTTATTGATCCAAATTTGAAATTTTCACTGATTATTTGTGAAATTTTCCATGACATTTCCAGAATTAAAAAATTCCCTGATTTCCAGGTTATGTTGCAACTCTGTTTAGTGGACAGAACGCAAAAGACGCTGTATTCCTTAAATGTTAAATAATTCGTACTTAATTCGAGTCACATAACACAATGCACCTTTTTGCTTAAATAATTCATTTCAAGTAATCACAATGTTACACACTAATCCACTCGCACATCCCTACATGCCCCGACAGTTTTCCCCAAACCACTGCAAGATAAACGTCCCTCGATAAAACCATCACTCAACATTAAACCGACCCCACCGCTGTAAATGCAGAAAGGGGGGGATACACAGAGAGAGAACACCCTCCATCCATCCCTCTTCCACGATCCGGATGCGGAAGAGCAAGAGAGATGGAAGAGGATGCTACGGAGCATCTCCATCCTCCCGGTGACTCAGGAGCGGAAGTTTTTCCCGATTCATCCGTACGTAACGCCGCTAACTATGAGAGAAAAGTTTTTGTGAGAGATTCCTGCAGGAAACCTGACTCACGGTTTTCAGGGACCCTGGACCCCCCCTTCCCCCTCTTTGTGAGATGGGGGGTGGACCTGGAAAGGACCCTCGTTGACTCCTGACTTCCGGGAGGAGGTCGGGTGGCGTTTTGCCGGAAAGATGGAATGATTCAGATGTAATCAGCATGGGTTTGGGGGATTTAAATTTGAAAGGGATCGGTTTTGGAGGGCCTGGAGAATCGACAGCTGGGAGATGTAGACATCGTTGAAAATCGTCAACAAAAAGGAATCCAAGATTAACATTTTGATCGTCCTCTAGTAATTTCATAACTGCTAACATTTGATTAATAATTATTTTAAACCGAAAAATGCTATTCAGTTTCAATACAATGCCATCAGCTTTTCAAGAAAACTGTATAAGAGTCCAATGAGTTTTGAAAACGAAATTTCAACTTCTTATGTTAGTTACAGAGGGCTATGCTTGCATTGTACCATTGTGATAAAATGAAAGATTGGTAATAATCCGGCTAAAACTCGACAAGATATCAATGTTAATAGATTAGAATAATATGTATATCTATGAAACCTTAAACTTAGTCTATCGTTTTCTACACAATCCCTTCTAATGGAATATCGTCTTTCTTTTCCTGGACTCTTTATAAGTAATCGACAAATTGTATCACATTGCATTTTAGATGTTCTGACATCAATATAGCAATAACAATGTAAAGGCATAATTTACAAAATGGCGATTTGGAGTTTTCTGTTAAATACTATTCGTTTTCTTCGGTTGTATGTTCTGACGACGTTTTGTACTTCTATTAGTGAATGCAATCTATTTAAAGATTAATTATGCGTAGGAAATTAAACTTCGTGAAAACTGAAATCACCGAAGTAACAAGTATTTAAACAAAAACTTGCTCCATTTATACTTCTTTAAAATGTATATATTGTACAAAACGGTACATTACGAACTGCAACTATTTATTCAAATAACAATATAGTTGGCGTAAAGCATCTTCAATTTAATTTTTTTTCAGTGAAGCAAATATTATATATATATTACGACAAAACAAGAAATAATAAATTGACGGTTAATACTACAGTCTTAAACAATTAGAAATGCAAATGATGCTCAAAATACACAAGCAGCTATGACTTTACTCGTGGATTAAGCAGATTATTTTGCAGCGTTTCAATTTTGCCTTGTTAATTATAAGATTGATGGATTTTATTGTATGTAAACTTTTTCACATTAACGAAATCTAGGTCGGAATTTCTACAGAATCATAAAAATATAAATTTACTGACGCCCTATTACCTACGAATAAGACGATATTAGAAATCGCCCCTCCCCATCAAAAACAAATCTCCCACAAATTTAATTAAAATGCGATTACGCACATACCGATTTCTTCCGAACGACACCGAAAACAATAAAAATCCCACAACAATCACTGAAATCCGAGCACAAAACCGCAAACCGTATGGGGGGGGGGGGGGTGAGAGAAACGGAAGAATTTAATTTGCATCCCACAAGTGGCATCAGAAACATTCGAAATCCATTCCACCCCAAAAATACATCCAGACGACATTTTTCGCGGTCCTTTCTCCCACAGCAAGGTGTATGCTCACTTCACTTCCGAACCACCCGCTGCAAATTTTTCTCTCCCCCCCCCCCCCCCCCCCCTCCTCCCAAGACGAGAACAACGGGAACGAAAAACAGATGAATGGAGACGTTCGGGAAAAGGTATGCACACGTTCCAGGTACGCATACCTCGAAACCCAATCCAACAAAGCCAACCCCCCTTCCCGACATACCGCGGTACTTTCGTCTGCTCAACCCCCCCCCCCTCAACCCCGTTTCGACCGTCCCTTTTAATGTGGCCCTGTGCTGGGAAAAGCGGTAACGCGCTAAGGTATTTCTCGTTTAAATTAAACCGTCGCTAATTAACTCCGATTCGGGCATTCCAACGTTAAGAGAGCGTTTCCACAGAAGGGGATGGGGGGCGCCAGATAGGAAGGGAAGGGGGGCATATATTTTATCTTCCACCTTCGCTTTCGTATTGTTTCCATGAGGCAGTGTGGTCTGGCCAATAACTTTCCTTTTAGAAGGGGCCTCTGGTTGAAGAGGCAATAAAGGCTGTGAAAAAAACCGCTGGAGAATGTTTGGTTTTGGTTGTGTTATGGCTTCAGAGGTGGATGATATAATTGTACCCGGAGTTTAGAAGTGGTTTATGAAGAATGCAATTAGTTTTGCCCGGGTGGGAGGAAGGGTTAGGGTAAAGGAGGGGATTTATTAGTCGGCTTTTATTTTGGATTTTAGCGTCCGGGCGGAAATATTTTTAAAGGGATTTCGGCGTGGGTGGTAGAAGAGAATTTTCTTCAGTAAAAGAACTATAATATGCTATTGTGTACTGAAAAGACAAAAGATGAGCATATTCGTTGAATTTAATGATATGTAGTATTGTAATAAGAAAAAGTGATTTGTGTGTGTAATAATTATGGTCTAGTGTTAGTGTGAGAAGTACCGTTTGGCACTCGTTTTATTAGCATTGTCTTTTTGCTTGCATTTGTCAGGTTATAGATTATATGTAGCAGTAGGCTAGTCTAGTGAACTAGCATTAAGCCGCGGAGACCTACCTAAAGTTAAATAATACCGGGGACCCCTTTTTTCATATATGATTATTTTAATCATGAGAACGATTTCGTTTCAGTGTAAATTTGTGAAACAGACATCCAGGGAACCAAACCCAATGCTAACTCGATTTTCAATTTTTTGGACTGAACCCTTTTTAGTATTAACCGATTCAATGGGTAGTCTCTTATTTTAAGACTTAAAGCCAAAATATGTGACTTAGAAATTTCGGCTTTAAAACAACACTTGCAATGCTTTGAAAGCAATATTTTCAATGCTTGGTATTCCGTTTTAGTGTAAATTTTTGAAACAGACATCCAGGGAACCAAAATCAATGGTAACTCAATTTAAAAAAATTTGGACTGAACTCGTTTTAGTTTTCATCAATTCAATGGGTAGGCTCTTATTTTAATTCTTAAAGCCAACGTATTTGGGTGAAGAATTTCGGTTTTAAAACAACACTTTCAACGCTTTGAAAGCAATACTTTCAATGCTTGCGATTCTGTTTTAGGGTAAATTTGTGACACAGACATCCAGGGAACCAAAACCAATGATAACTCGATTTTCAATTTTTTGGACTGAACTCGTTTTAGCCTTCACCGATTCAATGGGTAGTCCCTTATTTTAAGACTTGAAGCCAAAATATCTGACTTGAGGAATTTCGAACTTTAAAACTACTCTTTAAATGCTTTGAAGGCGATATTTTCAATGCTTGTGATTCCGTTTTAGTGTAAATTTGTGAAACTGACATCCAGAGAACCACAACCAATGCTAACTCGATTTTCAATTTTTTGGACTAAACCCTTTTTAGTATTCACCGATTCAATGGGTAGGCTATTATTTTAATTCTTAAAGCCAACATATCTGACTTTGGAATTTCGGCTTTAAAACAACACTTTCAATGCTTTGAAAGTAATATGTTTATTGCTCGCGATTCCGTTTTATTGCAAATTTGTGAAACATCCAGGGAACCAAAACCAACGTTAACTCGATTTTCCATTTTTTGGACTGAACTCGTTTTAGTATTCACCGATTCAATGGGTAGTCCCTTATTTTAAGACTTAAAGCCAAAATATCTAGGTTAGGAATTTCGGCTTAGAAGCAATACTTTCAATGCTCTCTATGCCAAATAGTACTAAAAAAAATATTGTGTTTTGGCAAGGAAGTAAAACACAAAAGGCCCACGTCTGTCGTCTGATATTTAATTTAGAGCTGCAAATCACCCTGCCCCATGCCGCTTTATTAATTAAACGGGCATGTTAAAGATAAACTGTGCCATAAATCGGATGGCAGAAATCATTATAATTTCCCAGGGAGAAATACCAAAAAAATACCGTAATGATCTTTTTCGATTATAAAGGTAAAACAGCAATCACAGAATTAATAAACCGAAAATCGTCATCAAGGCGATTATATAATGAATAAATGACATTTAATTGTGCAACATATTTTTCAATCAAGCGGCTTGGATATTAAAATCAATTATGCAAATGTAATTACGAGTTGGGAGGGGGGTTAGGGGGGGGGTATTGTTTTTTATTATTTCATTTCACTTCCACCAAATGACTCATTAAAAACTACCCCGTTGGGATTACAGAGATTTTCTCATTGCTTTTACTAAATGAATTTGTTTTTCATCCGAAATTAATGAGATTAACAGAGAACGAAACGATGGTTTTTCCCCTTTCTTGATTTTTTTTTATTATTATTATTACCATCAAAAGAGATGACCGCAGATGATAATAGGGAGCATCTTTTTTCGCTGTGATTTGTGCTGTCCAAATGATAATTTCCGTATGCCCGATGAATTAATATTTCTAATAAAAAAAAATGGCGCTTGTAAAAAGGGAAAAACTCTCATTAGTAAAAGAGAGAGAGAGAAAAACAGGAATTGATTGTTGTTGCATGCTGAAAGGGATATCAATAAAAGAATTGGGACATATTAATAATAAAAAGGAGTTGGGGGGGGGGGGGGGTTTGGCTAATGTGCCTTAAAAAGCAGAACACTGATAGCTGATTAAAAGATATTTCCCCACATTAATTCCCCAGTAAGTGGTGGAAATTCCCCAACTAGATACTTATGATTCCATTATTTATTCGATATTAATAAGAGTGATTGATTGGATATACACATCAACAATCGCCAAGGATACAAAAGCTCGTGAATTCGAAATAACTAAACCAAGAATAGAATTCGGGATTCTTAGTTAAAAACCCACGAAGGCCAATTGAAAAAAAAAAAGTTTTTAAATAGTAAATTTTCCTGAAAACTCGGAATTTTTTTTTAAATGCGTAAAGAATAGGACCATCATTTGACTGACCTTTTTTTCCCTGTGGGGGAAATCGCCTGGTCGTATGGATCATTTGTTAGTTCTTTGTGAGATGGCCACACTTGGCTTGTGACATTCAACGTGTTAAACTCAAACACATCACCTAAATACTTACTATCACATGAAATATATATATACACACAAAGCCTATATTACTTTAATGTGAATGGACTTCACTCATTTTACACGTTGAGTGGCAAAGGCGCGTAAATGCGTCTTTGGAACTACGTAATGGGTTCACTTGAACCTCTGGTCCCCCTTTTTTTCCCCTATGGGGAAAATCGTCTGGTTGTTGGATCATTTGTTAGTTCTTGTGAGATGACCACACTTGACTTGTGACACTCAACGCGTTAAACGCAAACGCATTATCTAAATACTTACTATCATATTGACGACTCAGTGCAGAGATGTGGTGACAATTCACTATTATTATTTTTTAAGACAGCCATTTGAAAATTGGTAACGAAAGAAAACAACCACCGTTTACCACATTTCTGCCAATTAAAATAACGGTCACCTATTACAATTAGGTACTATATAAGAATAACAATTCGAGAATTCAAATGAGCTTTTATGTTCAAACTAGGGATGAAACGGATATCCGGTAACTATCCGGTATCCGGCCTATCCGGCTGATTTTTAACTATCCGGTAACTATCCGATATCCGGAAGTAAAGTGCCGGATATCCGATTTTCCAAGCCGGATATCCGGATGAATAATACATCGAAGATTTTTTTGTGGCGGTCAATTATCTTTGCTAAGAATATGGTATTTAAGTATTTTCCTGAAAATTCTACCAATGTATTAACAGTGTGCAGATTCTCCCTTGAATTTTTCTCGTTTTTAACTTTAAAATTCTATTAATTTTTTGTTAACGAATCGTTATGGTGGAGGGTCATCACATCACACAACTAATATAAAGTGAAAATAAAAATAAATTTCTCAAAAGTTTAAGCAAACTTGAATTTTTATGTTTGGAATGAAAGGGCGTATGGTAAAAATACAATTATTCAGAAATTGAGTTCAAAGTGTACAAAACATACGCCCATTGCTTGCAGCACCCTAGGCTAACACTTTGTAAATAAAAAAGTTTTTTGAATGTTTATTCAATCTTGGTATCACCTTAAGGGTAAGTAATTGGGGAATATTATAGAATAAAAAAATATTTCGTAATATTTGGCCGATTTCCGTATTTTCTAGTGTGTATGAGAAGATATTTTCATAAAAAAGAAACTGCCGGATATCCGATCGGATATCCGGCAATATCCATTTCGGATATCCGATATCCGGTTTGTAATGTGCGCCGGATATCCGATATCCGGTATCCGGCAAAACCACTATCCGGTTCATCCCTAGTTCAAACTCATAAAACATGCACTGAACACATCTGAACACTAAGTCATCCACATGATATCGCCTCAACCGAAGAAACAAAACACCCACTCACCTAATACGGGATCAGGGGACCCTTTGTGCTTCTTGCGGGCGGGTTCCGTGCCCCCTACGGGCTCTGGGTATATGACGGCCGTGTCGCTTCTCTGCAGATACTCTTGAATCTTCTCCTCTTCGGGGGTCTTCTTCGGGCCCGGTAAGGACCCGTTCATGCGCTGGGGCCGGTCTTCCCGGGTCCCGTTTGTCAGAGGGCCCTCTTCGGAGGAGAGGAGGAGGGACCCCTTGGAGGTGAGCGGAGGTGGTGAGAGGGACGGTCGCATGCCTATGGGGTGGTCGGGATCTGCATCCTCTGGCAGGTGCTCCAAGTCGACTGCAGGATAGAAAAGGGAAGTACGTTAGAAAGGATGCAGTAAATGTGAGATAGAAATAAAGAGTTTAGTGATAAAACTGCGAATGTCGCATGTGTAGCTAAACAGAAATAAATTGTGTAGTATAACCTTAACAAAAAGTACAGGGTGTTTATTATCTTTTCAAATGTGACACACAATAAAACTTTTAAAAATGAAGATCAAGTAAGGTTGCTTGTTAACAGCAATACGTGAAGTTTTTTTTTTTTTGTAAGTTTTTTTTCAAAACCATTAACGAACCATTCAACGCAACATTTCAAAACCATTACCAATACGCAATCAACACACTGACCTTTCTCATGAGGATGGGTGTGTGAAAATTATCCTTACAACGTCGAACCGCATTAAAAGCTAACTGAAATAACGCAGGGTAAGTTATGTAGCTTGTTCATGTAACAGCAACGCCACATGTTTTATTTACAAACTTTTTTTTAGTTGTTTAACTGCGTACAAATAAAATTTCGTGTGTTGCTATTTCATGTATAAGCAATGTAACATAGCTATCTTATTTCTTTTAGGTTTTATTGCGTGTCAAAGTTTTAAGGATAATTCCTAAACACTCTGTATATTTGTGCGAGTTAATTGTTAAAGCTAAGATATACGCTATATCAACTTTAAGGAATACAGCTCGTTTGATTAACATGGAGTCGTCTATCTCGAAGCATTGGTAGTAAACTCTTTAGTTAAAGTTCAATGTATTGAATACAAAAGGATGTAGAAATGTACAGTATAAATTTGCTCGAAGACTAATGTATTATTGTTTAGTTTAAAAAAGAACGTATTTTGTTAAAATACAATTCAGGAGGTCATTTAGTTAAGTTTTTTGTGAAAATGGTTAATGTTCTAAAGGGTTTTTTACTAAACAGATGAAATTACAAAAAAAACTATATTACTAAATTCTAAACTTTTTAGTTTAGAATTACTTTAAATTTATGTGAGCCTTCTGTTCAACTTCCTTGTCATGTTGTCTTTGTTTTTATTTTGTGTATATCTGATTTTATGATATATGTATTTTATTGTATATGTAGATTTTAAAATGTATGTAATTTATTGTTATGTAGTTTTATTGCGTATGTATTTTATTGCATATGTAGTTTTTAAAATGCATGTAATTTATTGTTATGTAGTTTTATTGTGTTGTCAGGACGAGCCTTGTGGCCCCTTGACAACATCATGTCTAGTGATAATAATAATATACCAACATTTGCTTTGAATTTTTTTGCAAATTTTATACAAAAATTATTACACTACTTTATAATGAATGCTATTGTTGCCTTTTGGTAATCGGTAATAAATAAATTATGTTAAAAAAATTTAAGTTTACACCCAATGAGGACAGACGTCCTTTGTAAGCTTTTAAAGGAGAAATTCATTAGTAACAAGTTTCAAAAAGTATTAAATAGTTAAAATTTATCAACGTGCCTCTAAAACGCAGAACAGAAAACAATGTTCTTAATTTCGTGTTCCGCTTAAATAACAAAGTCAAGACCAAGATAGATTTTCATGTAAATAGATTACTTCCTTAGCAATATTACTTGTAATATCGATGCTAATATAATATAGATATTTGAAAAGCAAGTAATTGTCAATTTATAAACTCCATTATCATTATTTATGCTAACCAAGATTTTGCATTAGTTTCTTTACATAATTAGAAATCTGCAACTTTGTCAAACGTTGTCAATCTTTTTATTTAACTTCACTTCCAGTTAAGGCGCGACAGATGCGATTTCCATTAAAAACAACTAACTTCACGTTCACTTAAGCACCCATAAAAAAAATCCCTCTCCGATCCGTTCAATATCAACTTTTTATTAATGGACATTTGCGAAGATTAAAAGTCGGAGAGAAAAGGGAGAAAATAAAAAAAACATCTCATCGTTGCCACTTTCTAATAACAATTTCCAAACTTCGGCTCATCCCGTAAGAAACTAATACCGCATCTTTTTGGTATTTTCATTCACGTCTGGCGCAAGCAACACCGGCGAGCATCAAAAACAATTTGGGGCCAAATTGGCTCTGGCAAATATCAAACGAATCTCCACACTACCCCCCCCCCCCCCCCCACCCAATTCCCAGCTTCCAGAAATTTCTTCGCTCTGCCGCGTCTCTTCGCACCTATCCGACTGTAAACTCGAATTTTTCGAAAGAATCATCGGGGAAAATTTCCAGGGCGCCCCATCCCCCTTCAAAACCGCCCCCCTAAGAAATGAATATACATAACATTCCGATGGAATGCCGCCGGGGTTGGCGCACAAATCTCCATATTGGCGATTTTTAATATTAATGTAAAATATAGAACGGAAACAAATGCATTTTGAAATGACAGTTAAGAGAATCAAAGAATGGAATTTGGAATAAAATGAAACATTAATCATAGGAAAGAAGACCAGTATAAATGTGTGATAGTCACTTCATATATCCGATTCAACTGCTCGGGCTTGAGTATTATTTTAGCCCGACCGGTAGAGCATCGGCTAAAAATTCTGGTTCTAAAATTTTATCTATTTTAGCTTTATTTAAAAAAAAAGATTATAAAGATTCTATCATGGCTAAAAATTCTGGGATGAAACCTGGTAGACCGGTCATCGATACATTGGTGACCTTAGACGACGAACACAACGCAACTTTCTGAATGGCTCGTGGCGCCATCTACATCCAACCACAGTAACTTCACAGCAAGCGTCATTCGTACCTATCTGTCCGACTCACTCAGATATGGGGTACTGTGGTGATCACTGCATATACTCGATACTGCTCGAGCTTGAGTGTTGCTTTAGCAGTACAGATGTATCAAATGTTGTAAATTAAGTAGAATTCAAATCTATCGTTTGATGAAACTGGATTAATAACGGACATGTGTGCAATGATATGCTCGCCATTTGAAGCGATGCACTTGATTGACCTCGGGATCTTTCATGTAGCCGAACACAGTAACCGTAGACCAACAAGCTTGTGTTACCGTGCCGGCTATTTGATTTGATCACCCGTCTACATCGTGAATCAAAAGTATTATTGCTAGTGACTGAATACCCCGCATTCGACAAAATACCTTATCGCAATATGAAAATTTCATACAATACCTTTTAAACGAAATAAATTAAAAAAAAAAAAATGGCGACATTTTTAGAATTTGGCGACATTGCATATTTAAAATCGCCAACCACGTTTACTTACATTTTTTTTTTAGCGAATGGGTTACAGCAAGCGATTTGCTTTTTAGTATATCCCCTCCCCCCCTTCTCCCCCATCCCGACTGAGAGTTACTAATCTGCACTATCGATGAGTGAGTGGATCTGAAAACTTTTCTTCTGATTCTCTTTTCTCCGCATCAACTGATCTTTCCGCATCCCTCTCCACACCCTCTTAGACTCCATTCATAACGTCAGCTGGCGACGCAAAAGAGAAAAGAATCCAAAATAATAATAATAAAAAAAAATCTCTCTCTGTTTCTCTTCCACAGGCATCTCCGTGTTTATTGTTGTTCACTTCTTTTTTCCCTTTTTCCCGTGTGTATCTTCCCTATAGCGTGTTCCCCTTTTTATTTTTATCGCCAAGATTTTGGCGGCGGGTGGGGAAAAACAAATTTCGTTTTGTCGTAAGGTTAAATACGTGAGCGTGTAGTGAAGTGTGTGGAAGACAAGGGCAAACGATATTAACTGGAGAAGTCCCTTTCGAACACCCTGTTCAGAGGAAGACAGGGATAAGTTGGCACTTTACGTCATTAAAGTCGGGTGACATCGGAAATAGTGTTTCATTGTTAAGAAGGAATGATTTGGCATTAAAGTCAAAGATAACAGTAGATTTAATTAATTAGTTTGTTTAATTTTAATTTCGAATTATGGGTATTCGTGAAAAATATATATTACTGTTAATTAATGGTTTTAAAAATTCAAAATTGACACATGTTTATAAATAAATTATTAAAATTTGATTTTGGTTTTCAAAATTAATCATTAAGACAAAATGTTGTACTAGAAATTTATAGACTTTTTTGAATCACTTATTCGTATGATTTTTTATATTAATAAGATAAGTTGCTGTCGATATGATACATTTTTGTGTGAAGTGGGTTATCTTTAAAATAAAGTAATATTAATTTAAGGAATTATTATAAATGCTTAAATCTTTTTTGTTTTAATTCTAATATTACCCATGCAAAAGTTTAATATATTTAATTTAGCAATGGTCAAAAATGATAGATTAAAAATGGTTATTTTTATTTAAAACTAAAGTAACCTACTTTAACTTTAAAGTTTGAAAAATTATTACAAAGAAATAAGATGCATATTAACAATAATCCCAAGCCCAATAAATAACAAGTTAATAATAAAATAATACCTAAATTTATTATGAAAATGCAACTAGATTTTGTGTGAATAGAATTATGATATTCTAAAATACATTACAGTTGTATTTACTAAAAGTACAAACACAATAATTATGTGTTAATAAAAAATAATACCTCTTTATAGAAACTTGATTTGCGTACTTAATATATCAATATACGAATTAAAAATTTAGAAATTTTTCACAAAAAGAAAGCGGGGTCATACAAAAATTGCAATACAAAATCTTTATAGAAACTTTACAAAAAGAAAGCGGGGTCATACAAAAATTGCAATACAAAAGCGTACTTCAAATTCGACTATTGCTATAACTCACAATCAATCACACCACTTTATCTCTCAGCGCAGTGTCACAGCTGCACTTAAACCTGTTGTCGATTCCATCGCACTTTGTAAAAGTTTTGTTAATATTCCAGTGTGTGATTGATTTTTGCTGAAGACACTTTTTCGGGAGGAACTTTTGCACCGCGTTATTTTATTCTGCCGCCTTTTTTATATAAGAATATTAATAGGTATCGGAGCGAAGATGATTCGATATTAATTTCTTAAGTTTGGGTTACTTATTTATCGACTTCCGGAATCTTAGATCCGCATAGGAACAATGTTTTTATTTTTTGGCAGCTTCTTTAGCGAATTTTGATCAAGGCAAATACTGTTTTTTTAGAATGTCGTAGTTGTGTTTCTTTTATAAATCAGTTTCAGTACTATTTAATAATATTTTTTATGATTCACAGATTATTTTCAATGATTTGAAAATTCTTTTAAAATTTTTTAACGATATATGATTCTGTAAAATGCGTTTTGCTGCCAAATTACTTTTTTGACTTTTGACTAGTTATTTTGATTTTTTATATAAAATATACCCCCCCCCCCTGCTAAAAAATGCAACACATTCAAATTACTGATAAAATCCTTAATAGTACAAGGTTAAAAGAGGAAACTTCCTTTTACATTATAGTCTTTAAATTATTATGTAAATCATGTTGTGCGCTATGTAACAATTTCGATAGAAGATTTGTGTACGTAAATGAAAAGTATAAACATTCATACAAATTCAGTATTTATTTCATGAATTATTCTACTTTCAATTATTTGTTTTAATAACATTCTTTAAAGAATTTTAGGCTATTGTAATTATGTATAACGGGTTTAGTTGCTTAGCACCTTTACAACACGAATATTTAAAAGTTCTGCTACTGCACGTATTTCAAAAGAAATTAATACAGATTACGATTTAAATATTCTGATTTACACACTTTTCACAGTCCGTTTTACTAACTATTCAAAACTATATGTCAAAAAATTACAAGGTCAAACAACTTATTTAAAACTCTAAATAAGGCACTTCGGTAAAAGTTGTTTTGCTGCTAGTATACCTTTTCGGCAGGTAAACTTAACAATAGACGATTCTGTAAAATGTGTTTTACTGCCAAACTACTTTTTTGATTACTTATTAATTTTTAATATATAAAATAAGTTTTTTCCTCCTAAAAACTAAAATACATTAAAATTACTGTTGATAAAACCTATTGATAGCATAAGGTTGAAAAGAGAAAGATTCCTTTAACATTATGATCTTCAAACTATTACGTAAATCATGATTTGCCTATAAATAATTCTTTCGACAGAAGATTTGTGTACGCAAAAAAAAATTATACACATTTATACAAAATTTAGTATTTATTCCATGAATTAATCTACTTTCAATTATTTGTATTGATGACATCCTTTAAAGAGTATGAGACGTCAAGAAATCCTAATTTAAAATCGACTTACTAAAATGTTGTGTACTCGTATAATGCGTTTCGTTGCTTAAATACTTTTGTGACATGACTATTTAAAAGTTCTGCTACAACACGTATTTCAAAAGAAATTAATACAGATTACAATTTTAATATTCTGATTGACATACTTTTCACAGTCTCATTACTAACTATGCAAAACTTTCAATTATTTGTATTGATAACATCCTTTAAAGAGTATGAGACGTCAAGAAATCCTAATTTAAAATCGACTTACTAAAATGTTGTCTACTCGTATAATGCGTTTCTTTGCTTAAATACTTTTGTGACATGCATATTTAAAAGTTCTGCAAATGTACGTATTTCAAAAGAAATTAATACAGATTACAATTTTAATATTCTGATTGACAGTCCCATTACTAACTATGCAAAACTGTATGTCAGAAATTTACAAGGTCGAACAAACTTATTTAAAACTCTAAAGAAGACAGTTCTGTAAATGTTGTTTTACTGCTAGTATACCTTTTGGGCAAGGAAACTTAACAACAGATGATTCTGTAATATGTGTTTTGTGGCCAGACATCTTTTCAGATTAATTATATAAATTTTATTTATATAAAATAAGTTTTTTTCCCTTTAAAAACAATATTACATTAAAATTACTGTTGATAAAACTCTATTGATAGTACAAAGTTAAAAAGAGAAAACTTCCTTCAACATTATGGTCTTCAAACTATTCTGCAAATCACATTTTCCAGATAGATAATTCTTTCGACAGAAAATTTGTGTAAGTAAATGAAAATTATAAACTTTTATACAAATTCAGTATTTATTCCATGAATTATTATAATTTCAATTATTTGTTTTGATAACATCCGTACTACTTTTGCGAAGCGAATATTTAAATTTTCTATAACTGTACGTAATCCAAAAGCAATTAATGCAGATTACAATTTTAATGTACTTTTTTACACACTTTTCTCAGTCCCGTTACTAACTATGCAAAACTATATGTGAAAAAGTTACAAAGTCAAACAACTTTTTTAAAACTCTAAATAAGGCAGTTCTGTAAAAGTTGTTTTGCTGCTAGTATTCTTTTTGGGCAGAGAAACTTTAGTCCTCAGAATTAAAAATAGACATTTTATTATGGACTATCAGTTTGTCCTTAGGAATGGTTTTTAAAAAAACGATTAGTTTTTGCTGTTGGAGTACTTTTTGTTTTAAAGTCTTCTTTTTTTTTACAAAACAAAATGTTTTTAAAGAATAATTGTATTTTTCACCAATACAGATTTTTTACCTATATATTTTTACGAAAGAACGGCAGTTTCGTAAAGCTAACGAAATATATGTAATAAAAAAAAGTTTTTTTTAAAAAAAATTGAAGTAATAAAGAGAACAAAAATCAACATTTATTGATTTTAAAATACAAATACAACGTTAAAATACGCAATAAAAATCCATCAAATCTGGACATGTTCCGATTGAAATAGACTTTTTGTTTTTCTTTGGCAACACTTATAATTTCTGGGTTTATTTATATATTTTATTACACAGACTTTTTCATTCCCTGCTGATGAAGGGAGACGTATCTCCCGAAACATGTCCAGATTTGATGGATTTTCATTGCGTATTTTAACGTTGTATTTGTATTTTAAAATTCTTAATGCAATGTTCTATAAGACGAGTTTTTATCTTATGTTATTGATTTATTTGAAATTGCAAAAATTAAAATTTCATTAAGAATGAAGGAAAATATTTTCTCGTTTACTTTATCACTTATCATCCTAACGTATAAGTTCAAATATATAAAAGTATAGATTTTTTTTAAACAACTGGAATTATCAATTGTAGAAAAGTTCGGAAAAAAACAATGTTTTTCCATGTTATCAATAAAGAGGGTCGAGAATGCAAAGTTTTAGAATTTTTAAGATAACCATATATTCAATGTGAAGATAAGGAGTACTACTATTTAAATATATTTACTTCGATAACGGTGTTGAAATTCGTAGAACGGAGTACCATCTCAGGTATGTTGAACTTTCAATTTTACCTTGTTCAAAAGTACGAGGTAGTGCTTTATGGTATTTCTTGTAGTAATCAAGTTTGGGTTATGCAAGAAACATCATAAAACAAAGCCTCATACATATAAACAAGGTAAAATTCACAGAAGAACACCTGAAATGGTACTCCGTTTTACGAATTTCAACACCATGACCGACGAAAGGATATTTAAATCATATTAGTCCTCATCTTCACACTTAATGTACGGTTCCCTTAAAAAGACAAGAACTCATAATCTTCCAATCTCGAATCATTTTCTTTCAGATTAAAAAAAAAACTCGATTAATGGGATTTTATCATTGTACCATCGAAGTAAAGAGCGTTTCAATAAATGACTGCCAAACGCATCGGTAAATAAATACTAAAAAATAAAAATAAATAAAAAAACGAAAACAATTCCTATGAAAATTACCTCTCTTCAAAAAACCATTTATCCTCCGAAACCGCTTTACATTTTTTTTTATCCCTCTCCCTTCCTTCACAAAAACGTCATCCTTTCATTTCCCCCAAACATAAATTGGCTAAAGACATAAAACCCATACTAAAGGAAACACTACAAGAACAAAATGTCACCCCCCCCCCTCCCCTTTAAAAAAAAAAGTCCCGTATTATACTTAAAACACATAAAAAACAAGAGAGTAACTTCTCGTATAACAGAAAAAGAAGCTTTTAAACCTAAAAAACAAGCTGACAATATCCATCTATATATATATATAGCTAAACAAACAACAAACAAAATAGTAGGCGGCGATTTGCTGGCGCGCAGCCAATCGCTTTTGAAAAGCCGGGATCCCCGCTGTCCCGCAGCTGGTTTGTGACGCCTCAAAGGGCAGATTTGGTTTGGAAATTCTGATTATTTTTTTCCCCTTTTCTCCCTGTCCTGTAGTAGTCCTGTACGCCTGTCCTGGTGATATTGTCTTTGCTCGCAGCGCGCTTGTTCAGGCGTCATTGGACTTCGGGAGAACTCGGGCGATTTCGGGAGCTGTTCGGGTGGAAAGATCACTTTCTTTTCCCGTTTTTTTCCCTCTCTCTCCCGTTTCCTCTAACTCCTGTTTTCCCCCCGTTTTCCCTTTTGTTTAACAACTGAGCGTGTCGTCTCCCCCTTTTTGGGAGTGTGGGTGTATAGGGGAGTGGGGGGGAAAGGGTTACGGGTTGTGAATAACGCGAGTTTTGTTTTGAAATGTGTTGTTTTTAGGTGAGGAGAGGAGATATAACTGGGTACAATGGAGGTGGTTTGTTTTGTGAATGACCCCTGAAGGCTGTCACATGCCCAAACTTGAAACTTCAGTTAATAGCAGTACAACCCCGTACCCTACTTGCGCCTACAGGAGTTCTTATTTAAAGTATGACAGGGACAAACTAATGGTACACTGTAAAAACAAAAGGTACTTAAAATTGAGTACATGTACTTAAAATTGAGTACAAGTACTTAAAAATGAGTACGTGTACTTAACAATGAGTACATGTACTTAAAAATGAGTACCTGTACCTAAAAATGAATACCAGTACTTAAAATGAGTACCTGAACATACTCATTTTGCTTGAAGTACAGTCGCATTATAAATGAGCGATGACGTACTTTTGATTGATTATATTCGATGCTTATCATGGCTCCGAATACTTAAGTTTCCAATTTTGAAAAAGTCATGTACCTCAAAATTGAGCGCAATGGGTAAAAATAAATGAAAAGAACAGATGCTAGCTTACCTATATAAATCATTTTCAATAAATATCGGCAATTACAAACAATACTTACTGAGAATCGAATCCAGATCCTCAGGCACCGCAGTTCCGAGCCTTATCTGTTAAACTATCAGGGCGATTTAGGGGTGTTATAAACAGTAGAAATGTTAAAACGGTGTGCCAAAAGAATGGGAAGTAAGATAATTTATTTGTAATAAGTTTCCATTTATGTAATCGATATCAAATAATACAGAAAACCATCTTCTGAACATCTATTGTAAGTTTGCATATCGCTTTGTTAATATGGCTTGAACAAAAGCTGAGATTAGTAATATTAAATCACACTGATCATTTTAGAGAAAGTACGATTACTTAAATTTGATTACGTCATCACACACTTACGATTCAATTTTACTCAAAGAAAAACGAGTATGTTCAGGTACTCATTTTTAGTGCCATTTTTTTTACAGTGTAGAAAAAATTATTCTGTTATTTAAAATTTAAGAAGGGAAATTTTTAAATAACATATAGACAATGGTATTTGAGGGGGTGAGAAGTCAAGAGTTATTTAAAAAAAAATTGAGTTAATTGTAGTTAATACATATGAAATGTTGGTAACAAAAGTTAATACATATGTTAATACATATGAAATGTTGATAACAAGTAAACGCCTATCATGTGTTCAGATCTAGAGGCGTAAGAATTTTTGTTTTAAGTTTAAACTGCGTTTTTACAAAAGTACGAAATTGTCATTCAAGAAGAATTCATTTATCATTAAAACGTGTGGAGACCTCTACCCTTTGATTAAACGAAAAAGAACAGCACAAAATACACATTCACCGAAAGTGCGTTTCAGAGCACGTACCGACAAACGTATTATTTCTCGCCAAACGAATTTCAGAACCTATATATTCGCTCCCCCAACCCTTCATAAAAAAACAACAAACCTCCAAGAACCTAAATGACAGATAAGATAAATTACGGGTGTCAAAAACCCGGCTTTTTGCTATTGGTATTTGCATTACGGGAAGAAAAAGCGGGTGGGGAAAGGGAAGAAAAAGGGAACAGTTACTCACATTTTAATTATTTCCTAATCACGTTAAACTCCCCCACCCCCGCACAAAGGGACGAAAAACCGTAACTTAATTATCACCCCTCTGTCCCCCTTCGGGAACCCAGCCATAGCACGTAGCGCCATCTATCGCACGAGCCGGGAACGTAATCGAGTTACCGACATCGACGGGACGGAACGAGCGGGGAATGCCGCGAATCAACCGTCTCTCCTCGGCAGGGAGCGAACGGCGTCGACCGTACCGATGCCTCATCGTTGATACACAATCGAGTTAGGCGCAATTAATAGAGGGAAAAAAGGGGTAGCTATGGTGAAAGGATTTTTATTGGATTAGTAGGGGGGGGGGGGGAGGGGGGAAACCTGCATTAGGGGATGGGGTAACTTTCAAACTGTTTTGATACCCCCTATGCAGGTATCGCTCCCAACGGTTTTCATAAATCAAAAGCCCCCTTTTAAAGGTGGGGGGGGGGGGGGGCGGACGGTGATCACCAGATTTGGAAGGGGTAGGGGCTGTAATGCGTTTCTCGGGGTAGGGGGTCTTTTGTCTACTGTTTAATTTGCGCCCGCAAAAGAAACGGCGTTAATGAGGGCATGTTAGGATGGTGGTAAAAAAGGCTGGCTCAAAGCAGCTGGATCTGACAATGTGGATGAAGTTAGGAGATTGTAGTAATAATTTTGGGGTAAAGGAAAAAGTGATACGCATTGGGTGATGCGGATTAATTGTTGTTGTATGTATAGTAATCAGAGAGCATACATTTCAATTACGGGTTTTTGTTAGCTTGTGCATTGGACAGGCCGTTTGTATCGAATTGGGTACAGTAGTAAGTAAAAAAAGGGGTTCGATACCATGCTGAGAGCAATCTCAATGAAAAGTGTTAATGAAGATATAAATCTTGGAATGCGTGAGCAGATGTAAAAAACCAACTGAAGGATTGTCTTTGAAATAATAGACTAAAAGATAATAATAGGGCTTTATAGGGGTAAAAGGGGCTTTTAAGGGGCTATATAATAATAGGGCTAAATAGGGGTAAAAAGTGGCTGGTCCCAAAGGAACTGCGATCATACATAGTTACCAACAAATGAAATTAGCGCACTTCTTTTGAAATTTGTTATAATTTGTTTTATATAAGAAACAGTAGAAATCATTGTCATTGATTATAATAGAGACTAAACATAGTTTATTTAACTATACACTGTTAAAATTGGTACTCAAAAATAAGTCAAATGTATTCATTTCTGAGTATGTTCAATACTTATCATGGCTCCGAATACATAACTTTCAATTTAAAAAAATACATGTACTTAAAAATGAGAACAATGATTAAAAATGAATAAAAGAGCATATGCTAACCTTCATAAATCACTTTCAATAAATATCGTCAATTACAACAAAGACTTACCGGCTAGCAACTGCTCATTTTATTCATTGTACTCATTTTTGAGTACATGTCTTTTTCAAAATTGAAAGTTATGTATTCGGAGCCATGATAAGCATCGAATGTACTCAAAAATGAGTACATTTTACTCATTTTTAATACCTATTTTTAACAGTGTACTTCCTTTGTGTTTGAAATATAGTTTAAAATCCATATTGAAAGAGAAAAAGTTAATTTCACTTTAAATTATCTTTTCTTAATTGGTTTGTTCTTAAAGAAAGCAATGAGAGTTTTTTTTTCAAATTGAAACTCCTTTTTATCTTATTTCTCGTACATAAGTTAACGTCTTTTAGTTTATCGCTTTTTACTTGCAAGCAACGATAAGCTATTTTGTTCCATTGCCATCTAAATGTGTAATGTTTTTAAAAATAACTCAAAATGTACCAATTTAAAACTAAAACTATGACAGTAAAAGGCATAGGAAAGAACGGAAAATACATTGGCGTTATTGTTGTTAGTGCAATTTATGTTTAATTATCACGGAATAACGGTTAACACCGTTGATGTATCTAGACACGAAAACTTTTAAAAGCAACAAGCGATTTAAGGTGTAAAATGAGTTTTTTTAACGCCTAAAAAGAGTTATGCGTTTACCAACCCTTGAAGTTATTCTAATGCTAAAGTAAACACTGAAAGAGCTTGCACTACAGTCTTGCAAGTGAATAAATTTTTTAAGATACATTTATCGGAAAATAACCTTTTATTTACGCTGTTAGAAATAGGTACTTAAAAATAAGTCAAATATACTATTTTTTGAATACATTCGATGTTTATCACAGCTATGAATACATAAGTTTCATTTTTGAAAAAGACATGTACTCAAAAATGAGTAAAAATGAATAAATTGAGCAGTTGCTTGCCTCTATACTCCAAGGAAAAGTTTTTAGCAACTTATTACGATTTAGTTTTCCCGCTTCATAACAATTCAAAAGTTAGCAAATAAATTCATGTATTTCACTGTAAAAAAAGGTATTTAAATATGAGTACCGGAACCTACTCGTTTTTCTTTGAGCACAATAGAATCGTAAATGAGCGATGACGTACTCAAATTTCAGTAACCGTACTTTCTCAAAAACGAGCAGTGTAATATAATATTGTTAATCCCAGCTTCTGTTCAAGCCATCTGACCAAAGCGACCCGACAAACTTAAAATAGTTGTTCAGAAGATAATTTTACATATTTTTTTCATGTCGATTACTTTAATAGAAACTGAGTTATTACTCAATTACCTTACTTCCTATTCTTTTGGCACACCTTTTTTAACATTTCTTCTGTTTATAACTTCTTCAAGTCGCCCTGAGATAATACACTGGACTGCGGTGCCTGAGGATCTGGGATCCGGGCAAGTTTCGGTTGTAATTGTTGGTATTTATTGAAAGATATTTTTGAAGGCAGCCTATGTAGGCAAGCAGCTGCTCTTTTTATTCATTGTACTTATTATTGAGTACATGTTTTTTTTTTTAAATGAAACTTATGTATTCGCCGCCATGATAAGCATCGCATGTAATAAAAAATGAGTATATTTTACCTATTTTGAGTAACTATTTTTAACAGTGAAATAAATTGCTAGATTGGGCACGAACTGAAGCATTAGGAACTTTTTAAGTCTCTTAACTGGACATGACAGTTTGGATGGACATCTTTTTCGTTAGCATTTTGTGTAATTCAAACTGCCCTCTATGTATAATTGCTTAAGAAATTAATCTTTTTATTCTTATATGGTAGGCACTTTGTAGAACATTTCAAAGACATAGTCTCTTTGTTTTTGTATTATTTTATGTTTGTTCTTTTTTTCATAAATTTATATTGTTTTTGACAAGCTTTCTGCCATGTAAAAGTCTAGCTCAATGCAATTGAATATTATAAAGTGTAAATTCTATTGTTTCACACCATTCAAAAACCACGCGAACTAACGCAACGCGCTTTTGGCGATGGCTCAAACTCAAAGACAAAAAGTCACTCAAAACCACTTTCTTCACTACACCAAGTCTTTCCTACTCACTACAATTCAAAACATCGATAAACACGCCAAAGACAAGCCAACACAACAATCAGCCTTCCGTTTAAACCGAAGCGCAATACTAACCCAAGACCCGCCGCATACTACTATTTTCAAAAAACCGTTAAAACAACAAAAGAGCGGGTGAGCATTTCTTTCTCACTTGCATAATCACAGTTGGTGGTGGCACAGAGTCGAAACGAAGTCTTTCAAAAAGGCGCAAAGTGTGAACTTTGGGGCCAGATGCCAGGAACTTTTTGAAACAAAGGCCTGTCTTTATACAGAAACAGTAACACAAACCTTTTGTACGGGAGATTCCATTTTTTTTTTGTTAACTTCCAAGGGATGTCTGTCATACCTCAAGGCTAGTGGGAACAGTAACCTTTGTTTAAAAAACAAACTAAGAGATTCTAGAGTCAACCGGCGAGTGTTCTTATTGGCTGGGTTGCTAATTGGGGTTGGATTGCAAGACAGGATGTGAGTAATGGGACGGTAGTTCTTGCATAGGTGGTCGGTTTCTGCGACTTAAGCAATTGTATTTTATAAATATTATTTTTAGTTAGGTTAATTTCGTTATATACATTTTGCTGATTATTTCATTTTGATTGAAACTCTATACTAGTATGCGCGGAATCAATATTCGAAATCGTAAAAATGTCAAATTATTGCAGAGTGTGATATTTCATACAAGCCACACAAATTCCTGTTGATCCAGCAAAAAAAGTTACCATAAAACTTGCTTAAAAATTTTGAAATTGAAGGAGAACATAATTTTTTTTCGAAGATTTATATCTTCAAAAAAAAAAACATTAAATTCTAAAATTAAAGGGTTTTGTTCCAATATTATTCATAAACCTGTAAAGAAACTTTTATTTTTAAACATTAAAATTACAGAAAAAAAAGGTTTTCCACATTAATTGATGTCGATTGCTCAAATGGAAACTGAGTTATTACAACTCAATTACCTTACTACCCATTCTTTTGACATACCTTTTTTAACATTTCTTCTGTTTATAACTTCTTCAAGTCGCCATGGTAATACAACGGATAAGGAACCAAACTGCGTTTCTTGAATATCAGGGTACGATTCCCGGTAAGTCTTGGTTGTAATTGTTGCTATTTATTGAAACAAATTCATGAAAACATCCTTTGCAGGCAAGTAACTGCTCTTTTTATTCATTTTTGACTTCAAGGGCCTTTTTCAAAAATGAAACATGTATTCGGAGCTATGATAAGCATCGAATGTACTCAGAATATAATGAGTACATTTTACTTATTTTTCAGTGAATATTTGTAACAACGCACTGGCGGAATTTATTTTCAAGGTAAGAAGTACGAATAGTTTCTTTTAGTATGGCGGATAGTTCGATTTATCATTTTTAGTATGGCCCTTATCCCTTTTAGTATGGCGGGTTATTGGAATTGCACACATATGCCTATTCTTTTGCGTATTCCTGGAAAACTTAAAATATGGGACTTGCTCTGTTTCGGTGCTGAGCTCTTCAAACGTGCCAGAAAAATGCAAGGTCTTTCTGGGTCACAAATCTGACACCAAAAAGCCATTAACATCTGCTCCGAACCCAAACAACCCCAATGAGTTGAAAACCCTGATATTTACTACTTAACTTTCTAAGTAAACACTGCACAGTCAGGAACCTAATTGTAACATTGGCATCAAAACTTCATAATCCGAAAACTAGATTACAATTTCCCGGGATGACAGAAACACTAATCCTGCAAGAATCAACGCCATTTATCAACTACACTACAGAATTCAGAAGAGAAAAAAAATCCCCTTTCAGATATCTTTGGTTTTTAATCAAGCATAAAGACAGCAGCAAGTGCAGATGAAAAAATAAAAGTTAGGTGTAGTATATGGGGACTTCTGATTTTGCCAACAGCCCCATCTGTTGGGGATGAACGGAAGGTTAGATAACCAGCTTAGAAGACATGGGGGGAGGGGGGTATATAAATAAGGGGAGATTAATCCTTTCGACCCCCCATTTTTTTCATCTGGGCAGCGGCAAGAAATCTACTTGTCAGAATCAGGTTCGTCAAGTAGTTACTTAGTTGCGGATGGCTATGGGCGACCTACGCAAGATATCTATTAATAGATGGTGGTTACGTTCGTAGAAATCATATTGACACGTGCAATATATAGAACTCATGACCTCTGATGACTGTTTCGCTGGAAAATGATTGAAAAAATATGTTTTTTCTCATCTCAGTAGATATAGTGAAAGTGTTGTTTATTAACAAAATTAAGTAAAAGGTAGGATGTAATGATGTCATTTTTATGTGTAAGTTCATTTAGCTTATTAAGGGTAATGTTGCACTATAAAAAAAAGGTGCTTAAAAAGGAGTATATAAACGTACCCGTTTTTCTTTGAGTACAATTGTATTGCAAATGAGCGACAACGTACTTAAATTTAAGCAACCGCAAAAATGAGAATTGTGATTTAATAGAGCTAATCGCGGCATCTGTTCAAGTCATCTTTATTTATCGAAAGTGATTTATGAAGGCAGTCTATGTGTAGGCTAGCATCTGCTCTTTTTATTCATTTTAACCATTGCGCTCATTTTTAATGACATGTCGTTTTCAAAATTGAAACGTACGTATTTGGAGCCATGATAAGCTTCGAATGTGTTGAAAAATGAGTAATTAATGAGTAGTATTT
The DNA here is from genome assembly GCA_963932185.1 of Troglohyphantes excavatus. NCBI lineage: Eukaryota > Metazoa > Arthropoda > Arachnida > Araneae > Linyphiidae > Troglohyphantes > Troglohyphantes excavatus. The sequence continues at coordinate 62,233,725 of OZ010669.1, read as the reverse complement.
TGACTTATTTTTGAATACCTATTTTTAACGGTGTGATCGTCAGATGTTGATGTGGCCTCAAATACTGCAATTCTATTTAAGTACGTTCTATTTAAGTACTTCTGAATATCATATCAACTTGAACCGTACGTAATTTCGATGACAATACAATATGCAGTCATGACAGTTAGGAATTTTCTAATTAATTATAAAATTTTATTTGATATTGAAGAATTACCTACAAGAATTAATCTCAAGTCTATAGCAGAATGCTTCTGATCATGTGAGGTAAAAAGATGAGCGCTGAAAAAAGCTTGGTTTCAACCAAATAGTTTTCTGACGCCATTCTTTTGAGAAAAGAACCTTCTAAAAGCCCGAATGTTGAAAAGCAAATTTTAAATTGTCAATAAAGTGGTATTAAAAAAAAGGATTATCAATCGTAGGTTGAAGATATCAATTCGATTATTACTTGATAACTAACTACGCTTTCATCGTTTACCTTAGCATTTTTAACTTTCGGGTCCTTTTCAATTTCTCTATTGAATAAATACAATACAATTTTTTTTCACAACTAAGATTTGCAAATATAAAATTTGCAATTGGGAAATTTCCGAATACCAATTCCTAATTGAAATTGTTTTTTACAAATTTACAAACTGTCATTTTTTTTTTTTGAAACTTTAGAGAATATTTTTTTCCCTAATGTTTAAATTCAATGGTTTGTTACATATTTTTAAAAATAGAAAGGGTCTCACAGGATTTAGGGATTTCCTTACAACAGACAACACTTTACAGAAAATGGTATTAAATGTGTTCATTTGAGAAAATGTCCAGGAAATTAACTAATTACAATTAAATATTAAAGAAAAAAAAATAATTCGCGAAAGTGAACATCTGTTTAAATCATTAAAGGTAACGTTAAACAACGATGTTAAAGGGTGAGGTGGGGGAGGGTTCTTCATGATATTAAAAGTAGACAGTTTGAGAAAATATGAATTTATCAAAACAGGTGCACAGTTTTTAATTTTTTTTAGGTATTTGCGAGTTTGCAATGGTATAAAAAAGTTAAAATTACGGATAATGAAAAACTATAAATGAATTCCATCTTCAAACGAGATTAGAGGCTTAAAACATTAAAAAGTTTGATGCCCTATAACTATAAAAACAACGTTCATAATAACAAGGAACGCTAAAACCAAGCAAAACTACAAAACGATACGAAATACTATAATATGACTTAATAAAATGTTGAAAAGATTGCTGCATTGTAACATTAAAAAATAGTTTATATAATACGTTAAAACAGAAAAAACAAACAAATGTTGATATAAGTATAATACTTAAATCATAGGGAAGGTTACTGTCCTTATAATATTACGAAAATTAAAAGCCTAAAGAATTAAAAACAATATACGGTAAACGTGTACCAAGACTTTAAATATTTAAAAAAAACTGCCGCACTATCATATTAAAAACAATTTTAATAATAATCTGAATTGTTGAAAGCAAACACAAAGGTAAACGAAATACTGTATATTTGTGTAGAGATGACTGTTTAAAACGTTTAGTCTATAACGTTTATATTAATATTAATACAAATTTTAATAGGAGATTATTTGTTTTATTAAATCAAGATTACGTTTATCTTATTACATCAACTTCAATATTCACAGTACCACAAAATATTACAAGTGAAAGCAGTGAAAAACGACATGTTTTAATTATTAATTTACAATGTAAAAAAAAGTTACTTAAAAATCAGTACATGAACCTACTCGATTTTGTACAACTGCATCGTAAATGAGCGATGAATTTAAACAACCGTACTGTCTCAAAAATGAGCGGTATGATTTAATACTGCAAATCTCAGCTTCTGCTCAAGCCATCTTAACAAAGCGACCTGACACACTTAAAATAGTTGTTCAGATTCCAGATTATTTAATGCCGATTGCTTAAATGGAGACTTATTTTTACAACTCAATTATCTTACTTCTCATTCTTTTGGCATACCTTTTCTAAAATTTATTCAGTTTTATAACTCCTACAAATCGCCCTCGTAGTTTAACGGATAAAGCTCAGGACTACAGTGCCTTAGGATATGGGTTCGATTCCCGGTAAGTCTTGGTTGTAATTGTCGATATTTATTGAAAGGGATTTATGAAGGCAGCTTATGTAGGTTAACATTTACTCTTTTTATTTTTTGTACTCATTTTTCAGTACATGTCTTTTCCAAAATTGAAACTTATGTATTCGGAGCCATGATAAGTATCGAGTAATCAAAAATGACTACATTTCACTTGTTTTTTAATACCTATTTTTAACAGTGTGTAGGCAGAGCAATTAATTTATCGATAACATTATCATTATTAAAAACACTAGCTCAAGTATTCGTGATCGGTAATAATTATTAAGTAACAGAAATTTGAATGAATAAAAAACGGAAAAAGGCGCAAGAGCGCAACAGTTTTAACCACCTTAAACGTGAGAAGAGTTTACATACAGGGATTAACTAACAGCTTAACGGAAGGGAACCAGTAAAAAGAACTAATAAGAGGATTTGAAAAAGTTCAGATTTTCATTGAAGATCAGACATATGCTTTTTTTTTATCTATCAAATACATCTTCAACTTCAAAGGAAACCTTATGGATTACGGAAAATCGTAAGTATTACAGGTTAATATAGTTTTTATTTTCAAAAAGATTACTTTGTTATCCTTTTCAGATGTATTTAAGTGATTACTTTTTAAATAGAATTATTATAAAAAAGAGCAAATAAATTAATTCGGAGTATTTTCATAGATATATTTTAAAATATAAAAAAAAGTACTTCCATATGTGTACTGAACATACTCGTTATTCTTTGAGTACAATTGCATTGTAAATAAGCGATAGCGTACTTAAATTTAAGTAATTGTATTTACAAAAATGGGCAGAGTGATTTAATATAATGCCAATCACAGCTTTTGCTCAAACCATCTTAGCAAAGCGACCTGATCTTAAATCAGTTGTTCAGAAGATGGTTTTCCACATTATCTATTGTCAATTGCTTAAATGGAAACCGAGTAATTACAACTCAACTACCTTACTTCCCATTCTTTTGGAACACCTTTTTAATATTTCTTCTGTTTATAACTTCTTGACGTCGCCCTGGTAGAACAATGGTTTTACCCGGTAGAACAACGATCATTATTGACAATAATTTTTTTTAATGTCAGTTCAATAGATTGACATTTTTCCGACTGTCCCTTCTATAGCAAAAGCAAAGGTTGCTAAATTACCAGAAATAAATCACAATTACGAATGAACAGTAGGTCTTCCAAACCAGTGACACATCTGAAAAGCACGCCAAACTGGCGAGATATCTGGGCGTGGTAATTGCCACTTAATTTCGCCATTGAGGAACAAGTATGTACTTATTTCTGTCAACGAAATTCAAACAGGAAATCTGAATGCCATATATCGTACTACAAAACCTAAACGTCGTTGTCAAGAGACGAAAAAAAATCACAATCACATATTATTTTCTTTTAATTATAAGTGTGACAAAGAGCATTGAGGTTTCAATTTCGAATTTCTTCAGACGTATTTTTTGTTAATTTGTTTAAATCTGACATCGAAATTCCACAAGTAGTCAAGGTTTTTCTATTACAAATGGAGTATTCTGTTATTTATTTTTTTGGTATTATGTAACCATGTTTTACAGTTCATGTCGATGCCTGTGCACAGATATGTTAAGTGCCTTTTCTTGATTTTGAGGTTCATAGATTATATGAATCCTCACATTGTGATCTATATAGAATATATATATAGTTCGGCTGCAGCTTTATGGCTTGTGTAACAATACATTGTTTATCTGTTTTAAATAAGCCAATTGGTAAATTCGCCCAAGCTCTTTCGCTGAATCCAGCTTAAAGAGGCGTTACCCATCCGTCAATTAATCGGATCTGGATTATAATTATTGTAGGTGAAAACATTATTTTAAATGGCAGAAACTACTGAGGATTGTTGTTTTCCAATCCCCATATAACAACCCCATTCAAAAACTGTGCTGAAAATTTTTCAAGCATACGTGCATTGCGCTAAAGCATCGGTATGTATATTGTATTCTTACATGGGTATCGGTAGAATAGATTAAATTAATAGTAGATTGTAGATTAGTAGAGTAGATTGTCATGCAAGAGGAAATATTGTATTATACATTGTACAATTCGAAAATTCCACATAAATATATACCTGTTGCTTTTATTGTGTTTTAAAATTCGTATAAATTCTGTAAAATGAATTGAAGGGATAACAGGATGAAACAGGTATATGTCAAAAAGTAAACTTTGAGAAATTTGACCTGAAAGTTTGCATTTCGTATTCGGTTGCGGTCACATGAATCTGTCACTAGTATTTCTCACATTACACTAGTACCTCTGTTAATAAGGCTTCAACACTATTCAAATTTTCAGTTCAACGTTGCACCAAGATATGGTGCAGCAAATTACACAATATTATGGGGAAATCTAGGTTGAACCAAAAATCCTTTATCGGAAAAAAGCGGAGGTTTTACCAATAATTGGTTCAACCTCTCTAACTGCAACCGAAATTTTCGCTGTCGCTACACCAACAAGCGAGAAATCCCATGCAAGAAAGACAACGGCGAACAAGGGCCTCCGTGTCCCAGTGGATAAAGGCATTCAGCTATGAATCAGAGGATTCCTAGTTCGAGCCCGATCGGTACAAATAAAATTAAAAAGTTGTGATTTTGCGATCGGAGGATTGCCAGCTTCACTGCAAAAATACTACTACTAAAATACGAAAGAAAACTTACATTTTGAGTTTTATGCAACGTTATGGCTTTTGGTAATTTTTTTGTAATGTTACATACCAACTTCATCCAGTTACGCTTTCAATTCTTTCACCCACACTTAGTTAAAACTTTTGGAAATTTAAAAAGAGTACAACTTTTTGCAAGTCAAGTTGCGTTAAGTATTCCAAGCAATGTTACAAAAGTTTGAATTGTAATTCTCACCAAATTCGAAAGAATAAATATCTCATTTTTTCACTAATTACTTACTACGTTTATTTAATTTTTATTGACAAATTAAAATATTTTCAGAAAAAATATTAGAAAATAAAGTAATAAACATATTTTTGTTCCATTTTGATAACGTTTATAGATAGTTCTTGATATTTTTTTTATTAAAATATTATAATTTATTTATTTTATTGAATACTAAAGTCTTTATTAAACTACCGAAGGAACTACAAAGTAGTACGATTGATCCAACTTACTAAATAAACGACATTAACTTAACTAATCTTGAATCAAATTAATGAACATCAATAAAATTAGTAATAAAACAAGTTAAAAATGTTTTTACGATAAAATATGATGTATAAAGTTTTCATACTGTTTTAACGCGTACCAATTGTGAGTTTAAATTCAGTAAAAAAATATGAATCTAAAGGAACGGAATAAAATTTGAAACATCTTTCTAAATAATTGAAACATATTACTATAGCAAAAAGTTTGCTAAATCTTGAACATAAAATAACAATATTTGAAGTTTTCAGATTTTAATGGGTCTTAGTTTTCTTAATATAACTTAGAATCATCTAGCTGATAGATTATATCAATGATATAAAACATTTATCTATTAAATTTTAAAGGTATTTCTAACGCTTTAATATATAATTATCTTATATGATTTTTTGTTATATTATTGGTTTCCCAAACCAATAACAATCTAAATAGTGTTTTGATGACTTGACAAATGTACACAAAAAAACACACGAATGCGATAATTAGGTTTCAAATTTTATATTAAAGAATATATTTTCTAATTCTTTTACAAAATAAAATTAAAAAAGTACAACATTTACAATAAAAATGTAAAATTTAAAATACAATTTTTTTACTACAGAATGTATAGCACTTATATTACGATTAATTTTTTTAATATTTACTTCACATTGTTATTATTTACAAAAACAATAAAATTCGACGACAGAAATAGAAAACTAAACTGATAATGTGTAAGAAGTGATATTTATAATTTAAAAGACTTTTAAAGCAGATGCGACAATTATGTTAAGTGGGTGTGTTAATTAGACGTGAAAACAAAATTTGAAAAAAAAAAAAAAAAAATTAGCGGTTACTTAAAAGAAGACTTACAACAAAGTGATCTTAAAATATTTTAAAATAATTTTCAATGTTTACAAATCATTGCTATATTAAAAGTATTCAATTAATATTATACACCTCTGCAAAAGTGACATAAATTTTAATTATTTTTTGTTTAATAATATAATATTAACTCATAATAAAAATATTTAACTCATAAAAATATTAACTCCTAATATTTAACTCATCAAAATATTAAATCCTAATATTTAACTCATAATAAAAATGTAATATTATATAAACGAATGTATACGTTATGTTAAACGCTTAACTCCATAAAAGTTAAAGTTTTTTTCAATGAAAATAACAGATTAGATAAAAATAATTTTAAATGTCTAGGGTGAAAGTGACACACACATGTCAAACATTAGTCATTTTAAAACCAATGTTCCAACAATTAACGAAAATATTTTAAGAAAAAAGAATTCGAGTGGTTTTCATATTATAAAAACTATGTTATGTCTAAGTCATAACGTTTTAGAAGACGGCTTTTTAATAATTAAAATTACATAATTATAAATAAAAATTGGATTTTAAGCATTTAGTTTAAAAGTTGTATAAGAAAAAACTTTGATAAAATGTTAAAAATACTTAAACGGTGTTAATAATATAAAAAACATTGTTTTCCAATGCTTGCGATGTATTTACAGATGATACTAAAAGGCACATTGCATAATTTTGAATACGTACGTAAAAGATTATTAAACAAAATGAAATGCTTTTAATGCAATGTTTATTTAAAAGAAAATGTATTACAAAAATAACTGAAAAAGTGACATTCAGAATTTAAAGTGCCAAAGTTGATTTTAAAAAAACTGTACAAAAATATTTCAAATTGCGTTTCCACAAGAGGCAAATATTAATTTTAAAAATTGTCCATGGCATATATAATTGAATTTAAGTTATATATAAAAAAAAGTTTTTTTTTTAAATTGCAATTTAATTAAAATCCGTATGTTCTGTCATTCAATTTTATTGAACCAATGTTCAATTGTTTCACAAGAAAACCGCTTAGATTCTAATCTGTAAAATAATTTATAATTACACTACATATCTTATTTAATAGAGCGTGTGTTATTCAAAAATATGTTTTCTTACGTTAATTTTATCTTAGAAATCATTTAACAAAAACTGGCTTCAGGGGCTTTAATAACTGTCCATCAGTTTAAATAACCAATTCGTGATTGGTTTACACTCTTTCACTGTTTATTTTACATGGAATCTTCTAAAATATTATTTAAATGCTATTTAGAATTACAAAATTTTGTTTAAAACGTGAAGAATTGAAATTACACACTCAGAAAACGACAGCCATATTCCGCAAACGATAAAATGCTTACCTGCAAATAGCTTTCTATACGCGGACCACATCACATCTGGAGCCATGTGTCTCCCGAACCCGGCGCAGTTGCCCCACATCGTGTTGTAGAACATGCTACTCGAAATCTTTGGAATGTCAAGAGTTTTGAGAAAGTCGGGGTTAAAGTTCTTTTTCTACTAAATACGAGATCTTTTAACGTTTCACATCTTCATCGCATTGTCTCTTGGTAAAACAGTCTCGGTCTTATGTGCTCTTGGTGAGACAGGTATGACTGGACATGGTCTTTAGATCGAAGAAAAAGTCCTTTAATACTATATTTTTCAAGTTACAGTTCTTCGGACACACATTGAGGCAATGATAAGGATATTTAAGATGATCAGGTTCACGGAATGTCAGTTGCCATGGCAACATAAACAGTAAAATACTTTCGAGTTGGTGAGAAATATTAAATGTTCGAAAAAATTTAATTATAACTTCATCGATAAAATCAAATTGTCCAATATCGGGAGACGTAGAACACCTGATGGCTAATCAAACTTCGGAAGTTTTCTTGCAAATACACCTCATCCCACACCACCGGCGAAGGTACCGCGAGCGATGCCGCCAGGACCCGACACCTCTGCGGCGAGAGCGATCGTCACTTCTCCCGTCGACGTGCGGATCGGAGCGGCCGAGTGCTTACCCAGCTCAAACTTGGCGCTGAAATGACACCTGCGACCGTCGACGCGCCAAAAGTGAAGGCGAAGGGGGATGAAACGTTCGCTCCCGCGCCTCTTTTCCGATCCGACGCGCATGCGTGGCGGGAAACGATACCTCGTGGTGAAATGTTGAGTCACGGACTTTCGGTCGGTTTTACGAGGGAGAGGGGAAGTAGGGGGGGGGGGGGGGTAGTGTCATGTAAATGAGATGGACAGGGACAGTGGGGGAGAGGGGCTGCCAAATTAGAGATTTCAAAATCGCCAAATTGTGGAAAAATTCGCCAAATTTCAAAAAAGGTTTTCATTTTCCTAGTTAAATATTCTTTTAAACTAAAATCCGAAACGGATATAGAATTTTGTAACGTAGGACCTTAACTTTTTTTCTCTTAATATTTAGAACCTATTTGATTGCTTTTTTTAAAAACAAATTTTCTATTTCTATTTATTTTTTTACCGGTAACAAATTTCGATTTACATAAAATAGAAAATCTCATGTTAAAAGGTTAATACGACGAAAGCTTAGTTTCCAAAAATGCTGATTAAAGTTATATTCTGTTCCGTATTTTTCTGCAGATTCATATTTTAATACAATTTTTTTATATATAAAAAATAATTTATTATTTATTTATTAAGTAACAAAAGAAATAATTAGAACAAGAGAAAGTAACAAAAAAAATAATTAGAACAATAATTCAGTGCCATTACTATTCTCACCACATAGTGCGACTTGTCGTCTCAGTGTCAAGTGAATAGTTATTGAGTGGAATATCAATGATTAATCAGAAACTTGTGCTTAGTAATTTTTTTATAAGGAAACACATAGATAACTGAAATAAAACGAAAAAGAGTTTTTAAAGTATGGCCACTAAAAGGAAATGAAATTGAAATTTATTTTATAGTTCAAAAGAATTCCAATTATCCGGACCGATTGGGACCAGATTCCATCCGGATAATCAAATTTCCGGTTAATTGAATAAATCACAAAATAAAAGTAAAAAAGTTATTTCTTACTAAAAAAAACTATTTTTGCTTTAGTACGTTAATGTAATTAAATGACTATTAAAAACTATACCATTCCCCGATATGTAACTTTTAAATGTGGGTTTTGCTGATTTCGTTTTTCCTCTCAGAGCTATATTCTAGCTGTTACAGTCTTCGAGCATGAATGGTCTGTAGTAGAGAAAATATGACGTCATAATCGTGAAGTCCACATCTCAGAGCGAAAGGCCCATATCACGTGCCATCTCTTCAAAATTATGAATTAAAAGTACTCGCGATTGGCTAATGAATTGGGAAATGTGTAACAGTGAAAATTTATAAATGGAATGACGTCATTAACCACGTCTCTGAGGTCATACATGTTGGCTTCACTTTGATGTTAGCGAGAGTGATGTCAGGATTCCTCTACTACAAAGGATCCATGCTCGAAGGTTACAGTAGCACCAGTAAAACTGTACCTTGGCTAAAATAATTAATTTACGTTTTTTACTAAATTTTTACCAATTAAGGTATAGCAGATACATAAAACATCTTTCTTATTACATTTTATACCATATAATACCATTAGTTAAACCTCTCAAATACCATTAAGATCGCCGATTCGGGGATTCTTCGCCAATCATTGCAGACCCGTCGGGGAGAATGGTCCGAGGGTAGATATGTTGAGGAGATATCTTTTATGAAGCGGAGAGACACACACAACAATCTTGATTTGTTTGGGTTGAAGCAACTGTCACGAATCTGATTTCTCAATGGGCAGCGTGTGTATGGCTCCGGGGAGGTCTTGAGGGGGGTTTTATTGCCCGGGCAGGGGGATGACCACGAGAGGGCAGATTTTGCCCGATTGTGAGGAATCGGGCATTTATAACCATAACCGGCATTGTTCTATTCGATTAGGGGGTAGGTAGAATGGGGCGTGGAGTGATTGTGTGTTTACGGTTACAGATGGTTGATAGTTCAATGGGATTGGATTTTAAAATGGGATGTTATGTAACGGGGAGTTAGGGGGAGTTTCGTAACAGGTGGTGTATACAGTTACACGTAAAGATAGGACTGAATGAGTAGGACCACAAATCTGTTCCAAATATCCATCGATAGTTCCCAGAATAGCACTGTTAAAAATAAGTGCTTAGAAATAAGTAAAATGTACTCACTTTTGAGGACATTCGATGGTTATCATGGTTCCGAACACATAAGTTTCAATTTTGAAAATGACATGTACTCAAATATGAGTGCAATGAGTAAAAATGAATAAAACGAGCAGATGCTAGCATACATAGGCTGTCTTCAAAAATCACTTTCGATAAATATCAACAATTACAAACACAAGACTTACCGGGAATCGTAACCAGATCGTCAGGCAACCGCAGTCCAGAGGCGTAACCGTTAAACTGCCAGGGCGACGTGAAGAAGTTATAAACAATAGAAATGTTAAAATTGGAGTGCGGAAAGAATGGGAAGTAAGATAATTAAATTGTAATAACTCAGTTTCCATTTAAGCAATCGAAATCAAATAATGTGGGATACCATCTTCTGAACAACTTTTTTAACTTTGCCAGGTCGCTTTGTTAAGATGGCTTTAACAGAATCTGAGATGAGCAATATTAAATCACACTGCTCATATTTGCGAAAGTAAGGTTAATTCAATTTGAGTACGTCATCGCGCATTTAAGGGACAATTGTAGTCAAAGAAAAACGAGTAGGTTCAGATACCCATTTTAAGTATGTTTATTACAGTGTAAATAAATGCAAAAATTATATATTTTTAAAAAGTAACATTTCAATAGGTTTAAAACCTATTCTTATTAACGCAAAATGAGAATGGAGCGATAGAAGAACTTCATTCTATCACTCGCTTTGAAAAGGATAGGTGTGTAACCTAGTGAAACAATAGTTGGCTTTTTTCCAATTAATTTGCAGCAAAATGTGCATTGTTGTTCATATTTTATAGTTCAGAGTAAAGATGAATCACCTTTTTGTGCAATTTCACTTAAAACAATGCGTATTGAATGCGATTTACAAAAGTTGGAAGCGAGTTAAATATAAATTGCAAGGTTTGATTAACGCAAATAGAACAAATAATTTATATAAAACTGTAATTGAAATGTAATAACAAATATTATCTGTTTTCTAAGAAATAACCGACATTCCATGATTTTACACTTTTGTAGATTAGTTCTGCCGTAAAATATTTAGTAGGAAGGTTAATATGATACATTTTAATAATCTTAAATTATATAATATTTTTAAATCGAAATTTTTTAATTAGTCGGCTTTTAATGATCAATATTAAAAAGGTGCAGGATTTCACAAAAGCATTTGAAGAAACATTAGGACATCTATTTTTTAATGAAATTTTTAATATTACTTAATAATTTTAAAAAAAAATTTATTTGGATAAAATCCAATATATATTAATTTATAGTATGTTTTTTCGTTTAAAAATAATTCTCTTAAAAATACAGAATAAAATAAATAATGATAAAGATTCGAAATCAGAATATATATACTCCACTTAATAAACAATCGTAACGAATATTTTTTCTCCTTTACCTAAACCATGTTCGATATATTTAAATATTTTATGATTCCTTGAAGAAATGTGCTTTCCAATTAAATTACAAAGCACTTTTACCTTCAAAGAACGTTCTGTTTTCCTTCAAGTTTTTACCTGTCTACCCTAATGTACATCTCAGCGCTTTCATTTCTTAAAGAGCATTAACCCGTCTTCCCAATAAAACCTACGAGTTTTTGCTCTCGGTTATTTTTATGCTTAATTTATCGAAGTCATAAATATTCATTTAAATAGCGGAACTTCGGCTATGGCATTACTTCAATATGTGTATTTATAAACACACAGGACGTTGACAAGGTGCAATATTCTTTCGAGTTTAGGGATGAATAATTATGCTCTTTCAATCATCTTTTTCCCGTTTCTGCATTGAAATTAATGCTTGCCGACAGGTGCGCACTTTGAAGATTATTTCTCCGAGACTTTAAACCCAAATCTGTACTGGCTTTGAAAATAATGTAAGTCATTTTTTTAAGATTACTGTAAATCGTTTAAAAACTTTTAAAATATAAATGTCAAGTTTAGAATTTTCATACCAGTACAATTATTTTAGTTAATAAGATTGCTATTTATTTTTTTAATGCAGTGCTGTCAATTAAAATTACTATTTATGTAATCCTTTGATAAAATTCCTTTTTAACAGGAGGAAATATAGGCGATAATTTATAAAATTTAAATTAGGTAGGCCATGTGTATGGAGACGACCGCAGGCTTTAAGGTGTGTAATGTCAAACTCAAATGAGTGGCACCTTTGTGGATTCCTGAAGACTGCTGCGCCCTTTATACATTGTGTTTTGTTCCTAGAACGCTGTTTGCGAACTTTATATGAGCATTAAATAGATGCAATCACGCCAAAGCTGTTCCTTGGTTAATGTTTTCGTTATAGTCTCTACATGCACATTTTATCCGGTAACCGCTCTGACCCTGTTTTACAATTTATGTTAGTCATATTTCCGTTACTGTCTTTTTTACCCGGAACCAATTTTAAGATCACTTTGCGATTTGTGTTCTTTCTATGGAACAGTTGTTCCCCTTTACGTTCTTTTCCACAGATTTTTTTTATAATCATACAGGGAAAAAATGTTTGTATTTGCAAGAGAACAAGTTGAAAAAAAGATTGATGTTCTAAAACACAAGACCATGCTGTTCTCGTTTATGTTAAAGAACAGGGAAACAAAAGAACTGGTCGTTATGTTAGCGCCTGAGAGGCGACATCGGAGTGCAAACGGTTAAAGACTTTGCACGAAGACAAAAAGTGGAAAATTAAATTGTAAATTATTACCAAAGATGGAAGGCGAGAGAAACGAGGGCTGATAAGCGAGCTGGCTGGTAAAAAGCAAGAAATGTTGCAGGTGAAAGGATGTGCTAGAAGACTAGACTAAAGACCTTATGCGCATCTGGATACGATAAGAAATTATGATGATGATGACACGTCAAACGATGTAAATTACAGCTTAAAAGTAGAAAAGTTATTTAAACTTCAAATTAAAACATATTAATATATTTTAAGAAATAAACATGCTCGAAAACATTTATTACGTATAATCCTTTCAAATTGATATGAATGACATAGATATAACCAAATTTTAACTAACTAAATTATGTAGCTATATAACAGGACATTTTTTTTGTCGTACTTACAAAAATTCTAACCAAACTTCGTGCTTGAAGTTTCAAACAAAACAAAAACTTTTCAACATCTTCAATTGAAACTTTGACAAACTAATTCTTTACATGTCCCTGGAAACTTTTTCCTTGCCACACAAACCAAAACCACATTTCTTATTCCAATAATTTAAAATAATTCACAAAAACTGCTTTCAGGCTATTTCCCTTCTTTTTCTTATTCTTCAATTTTTTTTTATCCTATTTATCCAGCGGATGGTTTTATGTGTAAAACCTTTCGGCGGACAGTATTTTTGTCTGAATGCGGTTTCATGTCTCATAAAGGTTGAAAGTTTCATGCTAGAGATGCAATATTTGCGTTCTTTTGAAATACTAAGTATTCGCTGTTTCTGTTCTTTTTTTTTGAAGAGTTGTTATCAACCTGTTCTTTCTGAGAATAGAATAACTTTTGTAAAACTTCGCTTATTAAAAAGCCATGTCCCAGTTTTATAATTTTATTAATAATATACATTTACTTATTCGCCCATTGCACTCAGTGACGTCACACAAAGAATATTTTTGGGGGGTTGAAACAAGAAATTTCCAAAATTGAATATTGCTGTAAATTCCCACTTTCAACTTATCGACATTTTTCATCTTTTTATATATATAGTTTAGGTAATATTAAACCGTTCTCTCACAAGCATTGATTTGCTGCACCTCTATTCCAATGCAGTGTACGTTCTGAGGTATAATTTAAATGTAATCTTACAAGTTGGGCAATTTCCAATCTTCCTTAGCTTTCATTTGTTAATAATATTAATTTTCTTCAGGCATAAATTTTCCCAACTCGGGGTTTTTAGAAGTTGAAATTCCCAACTTTCAGGGTTTCCAGGTTATGGGGGGGGGGGGGGGGGGGTCGGACTCCCCCCACAAAACAAATTTGGGGAGTCCGACCCCCCTCCCCAAACCCGGTGCAACGGGCCTGAATCCACTCCAATATTATATTGGACATTTGATGTCTTTTTACGGAAGAGTTATTGTTATTTATATTATTTTCCCAAAAATGTTAAGAGTTCTTAGAACATATGAGAAAAATAATATGATTTGGATTTAGAGAGAAAATAAGCTAACAAAAGAACAACAGTTTTTAAACTCAAGCACATGAATTCTCGTTTATTGACCGAATAGGCAAACAAAAGACCTACACTCAAGGGACAATCTAAGTTGAGGCTAAAGCATTTGAATATTCATGCATATCATAGCTTCCGCTTCAGGTTCAACTTAGGTTGTCCCCGAGTATAGTTGTAATTTTATTAACTGATACTTAACAGTGGAGTGCTAAAAAATAATAATATTGAGAATTTAGACACACACAGGCGAAAACTACAAAACCCTTATCCAATATTCATCTGATTATTTATATAGTATTCCGCAGAATTAGATTACCACTAGGTATTTGTTGTTCGGTGATTAACGAAAATTTGCTTTGTAATGTGAATGCATTTCTTTATATGCTAAAAAAATTCATAGTAATTATACATTTGATAATAAGTAAACCAAACATTTGTAATTCTGATAAAATTATAAATCATAGTGCACTGTTAGAAATAGATATTCAAAAATAAGTAAAATGTACTCAATTTTTAATACATTCTATGTTTATCATGGCCCCGAATACATAAGTTTCAATTTTGAAAAAGACGTATTTAAAAATGAGTACAATGGGTAAAAATGAATAAAAAGATCAGATGCTAGCCTACATAGGTTGCCTTCATAAAACACTTTCAATAAAAATCGACAAATACAACCAAGACTTACCGGGAATCGAACACGGATTTGCAGGCACCGCTGTTTCAAAGTCATCCGTTAAGCTACGAGGGGGACGTGAAGAAGTTATAAACCGAAGTAATACTAAAAAGGTGTGCCAAAATAATGGGAAGTAAGATAATTGAATTTTAATAACTCAGTTTCCATTTAAGCAATCGACATCTAATAATGTGGTAAACCATCTTCTGAGCAACTATTTTAAGATTGTCAGGTCGCTTTTTTAAGATGGCTTCAACAGAAGCTGAGATTAGCAATATAAAATCTCACTGCTGATTTTGGCGAAAGTACGATTACTTAAATTTGGGTACGTCATCGCTCATTCACGATGCAACTGTACTAAAAAAAAACGAGTACGTTCATGTACTCATTTTTAAGCTACTTTTTTACAGTGTGTTTTAAAATAAAATAAAGTAAGGTATTTAATGAGGTATTAGAGCATTCACAAAAAAGAACAATTTCTATCACATTCAAGAACAATTCGTTTTTATTATTCTAAAAGAACAGGTAAAAAATAACACATTGTTCTTATCTCCCCCCCCCCCCCCCCCCCCATTCCGATTTTATGCCCTGGCGATGAAAACTTGGCGATGTTTTTCGGTCGCACCTGTATATTTGTTTCCGTGAGAGAGCAAATACATGTTTCCCGTTCCGGCCACCAAATGGGGGAGTGGGAATAAATAAAATGGAATGAAAAGACTTGAAAATAATAATAAAAGAAATGCTGGAAGTTTTCCGAAAGCAACGGCAACGGTAAAAGGAAAGGGATAAAGTTATCCGTGTGTGATTTGAGTTTTTGAGTACTCAATATTCATTTTGATTTGAAGTTGTTTTATGTGTTGAATTTTAATAGTTGATTGTTCCGAGTTTTTCCATTTTATGCAGATGTTGGACACGACAGAAGTTGCGGTTACACAATTATTTAAATCTTAATTAAATTATTTGTCATTTAGAATATTGATGATAATCTGACTTTTGTAACGATATCATAAACGAGCATATGTAAAATTTAAAAAAAAGGTACTTAAAAATGATCACCTGAACATACTCGTTTTTCTTTGAGTACAGCGAGCGTAGAATGAGCGATGATGTACTCAAATTTAAGTAATCGTACGTTCTTAAAATGAGCAGTGGGATTTAATATTGCTAATTTCAGCTTCTATTCAAGCTTCTTAACAAAGCGCCATAGTAAACTTAAAATAGATGTTCAGAGGATGGTTTTCCACATTATTAGATTAAATTACTTAAATGGAAATTGAGTTTTTGCAATTCAATTATCTTACTTTCAATTCTTTTGGCAAACCTTTTAACATTTATTCTGTTTATAATTTCTCTATATACGTCGCTCTTGTAGTACAACGGATAAGGCAGTAGACTGCGGTGCCTTTTTCTAATTAAACATATACAAATTTCATTAGTAAATTAATAATTACATAATTTTTTAGCCAATTATTAGATCATGCATCTTACCTGACTAAAGTTTTTCGTTGGGTACCTGGACAAAAGAAATTTTAATCGAAATTACTAGGGATGAACCGGATAGTGGTTTTGCCGGATATTGGATATCCGGCGCACATTACAAACCGGATATCGGATATCTGAACTAGAATTTGCCGGATATCCGATCGGATATCCGGCAGTTTATTTTTTATGAAAATAACTTCTCATACACACTAGAAAAAACGGAAATCGGTCAAAAATTGAAAAATATTTTTTTATTCTGTAATATTTCCCAATTTCTTATCTTTAAAGTGATACCAAAATTGAATAAACATTCAAAAAACTTTTTTATTTACAAAGGGTTATTCTAGAGTGCTGCTAGCAATGGTCGTATGTTTTGTACATTTTACACTTAATTTCTGAATAATTGTAATTTTACCGTATGCTTTTTCATTCCAAACATGAAAACTCAAGTTTGCTTAAACTTTTGAGAAATTTATTTTTTATTCAACTTTATATTAGTTGTGAGATGTGATGACCCTCCACCATCCGATTCGTTAAAAATATAATTTTAAAGTAAAAAATTTGAAAAAAAGTGTTTTTTTGAAAGTCTCTATTGGTTAAAGGGAGAATCTGCACACTGTGAATATATTGCTAGAATTTTCAGGAAAATACTTAAAGCAAAAACAAAGAAAATTGAACGCCACAAAAAAAATCTTCGATGTTTTATTCATCCGGATATCCGGCATGGAAAATCGGATATCCGGCGTTTTACTTCCGGATATCGGATAGTTAAAAAGTAGCCGGATAGGCCGGATACCGGATAGTTACCGGATATCCGTTTCATCCCTAGAAATTACACAAATTCCGTTTCAATTTAATCAGCCTATTTTTTTATTATTTAAATTTCTTAACTAGTAGTACTAGTAAAGTGTATTGTTCACTCACCTTTTGTAGGATGACACTTATTTTACAGATTATTTAAATAAAAAACACTTTTATTTTTTTTATATATATTTCGTGTGCTGCACAATAGTCCTTAACTTGAAAATATCCCCCCCCCCCCCTAAAATTGTAAACACTATTACCTGTATGTATATCTGAATTTTATTAGAAAATAACTTATTTTCCAAAAATCATATTTTCAATATTAATTAAGTTATGGATTTTAGATTTAATATAATATTATGCTCAGATTAATTGAATTATTTAGTTATTTTTTAATATTGAGCATATGTTTTGTTTTATGTTGGTTTCTTATACTTCTTCAGGAAGAAACCCTATAGCGGTCATCTATTGTTCATAATATAAAACTTTTGACATTTTTACTTTTATTATTATATTATTTACCATACAGTATTAATTTTTGAAATATTAAAACTTCAAAATCAGATAATTCTTTGGAATTAACTTGTATATTTAAATTTACTTACATTTAATCGAAGACTACTTAACTTCAAATATAGATATCACTATAAAAATAATTACTAATCACGTATATTTTTAAAAGAGTTGCATTCGAAAAAAATTCTAATAATTCCTGTAAATTTTGTAGCACAACAGAAAATGAAACCTGGGATCATGTATTTTTAGTCTGTCCAATTGACGATGCATTCAGACGAAAATACTTATCATCAATTGAATCCAGTAACATTTCAACCATCATAAAATTTCACAAACAAGAATATTTTTGTTTTTAAAATTACACAATATCTGTTTTAAAATTACGCAATCGCTGTTTTGAAATTCCGAGAGGACTTGATCAGTGAACTTGTGCAAGAATAACAGTTTAAAACCCTAATTCTAATTGCCCATGTAATTTATATTTGTCTTTTTTTGCATATTTGCTCAAAGTGTGTTTTAGTTTTTAAGAATACATTATCTTGTATTTTGTGTTGTTCATCTAATTTTGTATCCGCCTTTATTCAATTATGTTGCCAACCTTTGTAAATGGGCTACGGCCCCACTACAATAAACTTATCTATCTATATTTAAATTTTTGTTTAATAATAACTATGCAACTGCAAACTTTAAAACACCATTTCATTAAATAAAACCTTTTTTAATAATACTTTAACTCATTGAGTGCTTTGTACAAACTTTCACAAAAAAAAAATTCCACCCTTTTACCTCAGGTAATCTCGCCGCCAAACCAACATGATCAAAATCAGTTACAAAAACACGTGCGAAAAGAGAGAGAAAAAAAACCTTTTCAACTGGAGAGATCATCAGCAGCGGACTAATGATTTTACCTTTCAATACGAACCTTCAGCACTCTACCTTTAGGACATCTCTCTCCATTTATTCAATTTCCCTATCTCCCCGGATGCAGTAATAACAAGAGGGGGGAAAAGGGAAAAAAAATCCCCTTTGATAATAATTGGATTTGGATACACGGAAACGCACCAATTGGATTGAGGCTGCATCACCTGTTCTGTGTTTTGAATATATTTGGGTGTTTGTAAGTGGGGAGAGTGAGTTATTTTAATACCTGGTGAATAGAAAGGGGAGGGGGGGGGGGGTTGCTGAAAGAATACAAAAAACAGGTATTTGGAAGTAAAAGTTAATAATGATTTAAAGATACCTTATAAAAGGTATCGGTTAAGAAATAAAATCTTGCTAATTGCGTAGATTTTGGCTGATTATATATTAGAATAAATTTTTTTATCACATAAAAATGAGCAAAATATTTTATTTACTAATAAAAAATTAACAAAAAAAAATTAAGGTCCAACTAGTCCCATAACCCTATAAAAATATTAAACGATATTTAAGGGATAGTGATATACAAATGTAGAGTTTTTGAATTACATTTTATTATATGAACAATTTAAAAACCGAAATACATTGAAAGACTATTTTTTGCAATTAAAGTAACATGAGAAGCTCTGAGATTAGCAATATTAAATCGCACTGCTCATTTTTGAGAAACTACGATTACTTAAATTTGAGTACGTCATCGCTCATTTACGATACAGTTGTACTCAAAGGAAATCGAGTATGTTCAGGTACTCATTTTTAATTGCCTTTTTTTCTACAGTGTGCAATTGAATTTTTTAGAATGTTAGTGTTGCAATAAGAGTTAAAACAAGGTATCGGTAATTAGATAAACGATAGCCAATGGCTACAGAAACACTTCGATGAACGTATATAATATTTCCGTGAGTTTACTCTACTAAAAAGCTATAAGTCATTTTCATTTTTTTTAAATATATTCATTCGCCTTCGTACGCAAACCATGTAACTTCAAACCAATGATTCATCAGGCGTAGGGAAAGCTGCTTGGCGACGAAACTCTCAGGTATTCCAATCACTATTCAACAATTTCATATTTAGAAGTGAATCGCTTGAATTTCGTCGCCAAGCAGCTTCCGCTACGGCTGATGAATTCTTGGTTTGAAGTTACGTGGTGTGCGTATGAAGACGACGGTATACTCTATTTTTAAAACACTATTGAATAAATTAGGTGCAGTACTAAAATTAGTTAAGCACAGTCATCGTTAAGTAGATTGAAATAATTAGGATTCATTACAACTTATTACAGTTTAACAATTAAATAATAAATACTTAAATAAAAATAATACATAATCAATTCACTAACAGCTAAAACTATAAATTAGATTACAAGCATTAAAAAGAACACAACTATTTAGCAAAAGTGACTACTAAAAGATTCACTTAAATTTTGGTGCAGCCAATTAAAACGCAACAGCATCAAAAATCCACCATTTAACAGAGAAGGCGCAGCATCAAAGCAAAAGATGGTTACTTTATGAATACCAGATCTCCGGATTTTTAATTTTTGGCGACCATTTTTTCTGGCGCCTCCCGAAAAGGTGCGAAGATGAGTGAAATAACAATAATAATCATCTATTGTTTTGGAATTAATCCGTGTAACAATGAAATTAGCGGTCTCGCTAATGGTTTTTGATATTCCATTATGAGATAGGAACGAGAGGGGAAGGGGGGGAGGAGATACAGAAAAGGCCTTTTTCCTTAATTACGCGTTATTTAATTAGAAGGAAGAAATTAGGATAATACAATTAACCGAGGGGGGAGGGGGGTGGGAAGGGGAGAGAAACTGGCAACTTTTTGTTAGCACTTTGATAAAGGAAAAAGAGGGGAAAAAATATGAAAGATGTTCAGAATGGGCTTGTCGCAAAAAAAAAAAAAAATGTAGAGAAGGTAGATACAGTGGTGGTCTTTGTACGATTAGGAAAACATCTTTCAAAACGATTAAGAATGATTCATTTTTTTAGGGGGTCCTTTTCTTGGTCTTACTCTCTTTGACTGTTATTTTTGAATTAATTTTTAGGCTCATTATTATTAGCGCAAGATGGGATTTCGCTCTCTGTGCGATAACAGATAAAAGTGGCGCTCGCGTCTTTTACTAAATTCTTTTTTAATGATCCTTGGATATGAAGGGTGTGATAAGACGTGCGGGCCGGAGATAAACATTAGTATTTTTATAATTAACGTTTCCTGTGAGGTGTTTCTGGTGTAAAAATTAGCGCCATAAAATATAATTGCTGTCGATATTTTAAATTTGGGTTCGCTTATGTGATTTATTAAGGTTCCCCAACTCCTATTTTAAATTTAATGTTTCGAAAGAGATGGAAAAAAGCAGATTTGCATAAATGGGTTTATAATTTTGGAAATTTAATTTAATATTCTTATTTTTTACCGTATTTGAACTTATATTTCAATGTTTTAATGATTTGATTTTAACAATATATGTTTTTTAATAAATAACCAGGTGATGTTTCAGTATATATTTTCTTTAAAATCTAAACAAAACAATATACATTTTAAATTATTTTGAGACACATTTATGCTGTGCTATTTGGATTTAAAGTTTAAGGCTAAGATGTAAAATACTCATAAATGTAAGAATATTTTCAAAAAACAGTAAGAAAATTTTTCTAGATGTTTAGCTACACTGTTAAAAAAAAGGTGCTTAAAAATGAGTACATAAACATAATCGTTTTTATTTAGTACAAATGTACCGTAAATGAGCGATGACGTACTCAAATTTAAGTAACCATACTTTCGAAGAAAAAAAAATGAGCAGCCTTACCTTTCAAAATACCTTTTTCAACATTCTACACAATAAATAAAAGGGTACTTAAAATTTAGTAACTGAACCTATTCGTTTGCGACGAAGATGAAATACAACGTACTCAAATTTAAGCTACCGTACTTTCGTAAAAATTAGCAGTTTTATTTAATATTGCTAATATTAGCTTCTGTTCCAGCCACCTTAACAAAGCCACCTGACAAACTTAAAATATTTGTTCAGAACATAGTTTTCCACATTATTTGATGTCGATTTCTTAAATGAAAACTGAGTTATTACAACTCAATTATCTTACCTTCCATTCTATTGGCACATCTTTTAAACAAGTCTTCTGTTTATAACTTCTTCAAGTCGCCCTGGTAGTACAACGGATAAGGAACTGGACTGCGGTGCCTTAAGATCCCCGGTAAGTCTTGGTTGTAATTGTTGATATTTATTGAAAGTGCATATTTATTGAAAGGGCAGTTATTGAAAGTGCATATTTATTGAAAGGGCAGTTATTGAAAGTGCATATTTATTGAAATGGCAGTTATTGAAAGTGCATATTTATTGAAAGGGCAATTATTGAAAGTGCATATTTATTGAAAGGGCAGTTATTGAAAGTGCATATTTATTGAAAGGGCAGTTACTGAAAGTGCATATTTATTGAAAGGGCAGTTATTGAAAGTGCATATTTATTGAAAGGGCAGTTTTTGAAAGTGCATATTTATCAAGGCAGCCTATGCAGGCAAGTAACTATTCTTCTTATTCATTTTTACTCATTATACTCATTTCTGAGTGACTCATTATACTCATTTCTGAGTGACTCATTATACTCATTTCTGAGTGACTCATTATACTCATTTATCAAAATTGAAACAACCGTGTTCGGAGACATAATAAGCATCAAATGTAATAAAAAATGAGTAAATTTTACTTATTTTTGAGTACCTATTTATAACAGTGTACGACCAACCAGCTTTGATTCTAACAGCACCCAGAAGATTGTTCATATTAACCCTAAATAACTCCTATTTCGCCCAAAATACACGCCTTACACCCGTTACTCATTAACGTTTGCCGTATGCATAAACACTTTGCTCCCCCCTTTCACTGTAAAAGTTCTCACGCGTAAGACCCCCGATGACAAGATTTCACGTTAAAGTCACCCCCGGAAGAAGAGTCCCCCTATTCATATCCAAAAAGGGACCTTGGCTATAACATTTCATTCGTCTCCCTCCCCCCTTGCGACAATTGAATAAAATTCGTCCTTATTAGTTTTAGTGCACAGAGGGCCACTTGCATAATCATATTATGCGGTTCGTTGGGCTGTGGATGGGAAGCGATGTTATTCATACCACCCACATAAGGGTGGGAGCATGTCTGGCGATCATCATTGGATACTATGACCAGTCTCGCCGGATTTGGCGAAAAATAGCCGAATTGGCGATTTTTTGTGTTTTAATTGAGTGAAAATAATTGGTTAAATTTAACTATTTTTCTCATTTTTTGTTTTCAATTTCATAAAGTTTAGATTCGTTTTGAAAATGAATTTCCTTGAACCAAAAAAACAATAATTTTGGGTGATATTTGGCGGTTTAAGGTTTTTTTCCCCCTATGATTTGGCGACTGCGAAATCTCTATAGTTGGCAGCTCTGCAGTCGATGACCACCCTTTCTACGTAACGAGGAGAGGCCGATTTTCATGTAAATGGCGACGGTGACAGGTCTTGACAGGGATGATCTAAAGTCGGTTATGCAAAGGGTGACTTGGACTCGGTTGACAAGGGGGGGGGGGGGGGGTTGTAAAAGTTTGCTGGGGAAGGAGCTCGGTTGAGTGAGTTTTGTTGCCATTTCGGGGTGATTTCTTAAGTGGGGTGGGTGAAGAGAGTCCTCTGCTGGAATTGGTAAATGAGCGTTTTGTGTTTGGATAGGTTCGGTTTTCGATGTAGTCAGGTCTTGAGTGGTTGGACGTGAATGCAGTAGCAGAAATCCGTCGCTGGATGACGCACGTCGCAGATTTTTTTTCACCCTGCAGAATTTTTTTTTGTCCGTTATGGGTAATTTCTGGTGTAAAACATAGCCGTAATTATACCTACAGTCAAATTACACCTTTTCAAGGTAGCTTGTGTAAGATAGATCTTAGGTAAGATAAAATAGATATAAAAGATAGAGCTTAGATAAGATAAAATAGATATATAAGATAGAGCTTAGATAAGATAAAATAGATATATAAGATAGAGCTTAGATAAGATAAAATAGATATACAAGATAGAGCTTAGATAAGATAAAATAGATATATAAGATAGAGCTTAGATAAGATAAAATAGATATATAAGATAAAATAGAAATATAAGATAGAGCTTAGATAAGATAAAATAGATATACAAGATAGAGCTTAGATAAGATAAAATAGGTATATAAGATAGAGCTTAGATAAGATAAAATGGATATATATGATAGAGCTTAGATAAGATAAAATAGATATATAAGATAGAGCTTAGATAAGATAAAATATATATATAAGATAGAGCTTAGATAAGATAATAGATATACAAGATAGAGCTTAGATAAGATAAAATAGATATATAAGATAGAGCTTAGATAAGATAAAATAGATATATAAGATAGAACTTAGATAAGATAAAATAGATATTTAAAATAGAGCTTAGATAAGAAAAAATAGATATATAAGATAGAACTTAGATAAGATAAAATAGATATTTAAGATAGAGCTTAGATAAGAAAAAATAAATATATAAGATAGAACTTAGATAAGATAAAATAGATATTTAAGATAGAGCTTAGATTAGATAAAATAGATATATAAGATAGAACTTAGATAAGATAAAATAGATATTTCAGATAGAGCTTAGATAAGAAAAAATATATATACAAAATATAACTTGGATAAGATAAAATAGATATATAAGATAGAGCTTAGATATTATAATATAGATAAGAGATTGCAGCTTATAAGATATATTATGCACGTGTGATTTCTATTGGTTGTATCAATGCGTTCCTTCGATAGATATCAATGATATTTTGAAGCAAAGCGTTTTAGTAAATAATAGAGAAATTCGCAATGAAATGAAATACGAAATTTCAACAGATTTAAGTAAGGGCATGTTATCACTGACCATACCGTAAACCATATTTAATACAATGCAACCTACAATATATGCTTCATTCTAACTTCTCACAAGTATATCTTAGATTAAATCTATTCGAAATTTAAGATTCATATATATATAATAGTCTAAAACGTTTTCTACTATTTTATATCTAGTCAAATATTATCGATTACTATTTTATATCAAATTTTACCATTTTGTATTCACATGAAAAGTTTAATTTAAAATGTGTCACAGAAATTTGTTTTAATCGTGAATCAATAAATTATAAAGGAAAATATTTTTAATTCAAACTTTATACTCGCCATGCCTGAGTTAGGCATGGGCCTATATGCATACACAGTGTCTATGAGAAAACTAGACTAACGTAAACTAACGTAACTTTGGGTCACTTGAACCCAAAACAAAAAATATTTTAAATCATTGTTGGGTTTGTTGTTATGAAAACACAGGTGTGATTGTTGGAGAGAAGGTGAATCAAGGTCTATATTTTCATGATAGCAGACCCAGTAATGATTATATATATACTTTATACTTTGGGTCAAGTAAGGGACCATATAACCCCATGTTACGGAATACATTTTTTTTTAAAGTTACTCTTTAGTAGTAGAATATCTGAAAAATTTAAGTACAGACATATAAGAAATTAGAAGGCTTAATGTTAAGGATAGACCGAGCTTTAAGCAAAATACTTTTAAAAGACAGTAAAAATTGATCTACCAGGATGAGCTTCTTTAAAACTTAGAACGAAATAAACCTATACCCACAACCTGCGATTCATAATAAATAATATCTCAAAAAGACAAAGATGTATCTATCTCAACAGCTTAGTAATGTTATCTATAATTCCAACTCATCCGAATCTCTTGACTTCATTTGACTTTCCCCTCTTCTTTGCCATTAAGACAATTCAAAATAGCATCAATGTTTCAAAATCTCCATTCATCGCACGGTAAACCATAATCGGTTGCATTTTTAAGTTCTCCAACCCCCCCCCCCCCCAAAGTTTAAGGAAGGAGCCTCATTTAAATAAGCATTGTGTTCCACCAGTTGGAAAAGAGGTGGGGGACACCTAGGAATCTCAATTATCCAGGCGATATTAGTACCACCAACTTGAGGGAATCGGTGGTCCTGATGACTAGTCGGGGGGGTCTTGCCCCCCCCCTTAATGGTCGAAATTGACACTCAGAGGGTCTTAAATCCCTTGATCTCAGTTGCCGACTTCTAATGATGCCTTCTTCGTATTCAGGGAAGAAACCTTTAAAGGAGCTGGGACGCGTCTAATGTAGGCTAGAGGCGATTACTCATGCAAATTTTAGGCAAATTATTTGATGGCAAATGATGATGCTTTCCGAAGTTAAGTCACATTTTCGAATTTATTAAGGTTCTCATTTTCATATGGTCTTTCTGCGATTAATTGTCGATTCTGATCTCCATTTGTGGGGGGTAGAGAAGATGGGATTCGATTGTGGTATTCGATTTAGCCGCTTGTGGCATTGATGGTTCGGTTTTTAATTGCAGGGTGGGTCTTTATCGGAGGGGGGGTAAATATGATGGTTGCAGTTTTTAAATTAAACATGCGCCTGAAAAAATTATATTTTGATGTAAATAGCAACTCATTAGTGTGTTTATTTATGAAGTATTTGTTATGATATCTAGCTTGTTGTTTAGTTATTTTTCGATTGATTTGCGTATATTTAAGTGGGGGCTCGATTAAGATGTTTTTATTTATCAATTTACTTTTGTAATCAATTGAACTACTTATTATTCAAACGAATCTTTAAAAATAATCAGCAGGCCTTGTTGGCATGGTGCCGGAGTCATTATTAGAGAGTGTCGATTTGGATTATCGGTAAGACCAACCACTGATGGCATTTCTTTCAAGAGCAGCGGTATCGTATCTCTGGGTTCCATACTTTTGGGCACACATTATAGAGGTGGCGTGCCATGGTTGCAAGGATATAACATGATTTTAGTTCGTTTGTATGTTACAATTCTTAAAACGGTTTGGGTTTGTAAGAAAATTGTCCGTACAGATTTATTTTGCATTTATGGAAGTTTTCCACACAATCTTGAAACTTCCGCAGATACTTGGGTAACCAGGATACGCAAGAAAATCTAATCCTGAGTCTAACCTAAAACTCACCTTTCAGAGGGAGTAGTTTACGTTAAATCTGACTTGGTTTATATAGCTTTCATCGGGCTGGAAGTTTAGATCTAATATATTCGATGTAAGTTCGAATATATGCTATATAAGTTCCAATATATTCGATGTTAAATTCCAATATATTCGATGTAAATTCGAATATATGCGATGTAAGTTCCAATATATTCGATGTTAAGTTCCAATATATTCGATGTAAGTTCGAATATATGCGATATAAGTTCCAATATATTCGATGTTAAGTTCCAATATATTCGATGTAAGTTCGAATATATGCGATGTAAGTACCAATATATTCGATGTTAAGTTCCAATATATTCGATGTAAGTTCGAATATATGCGAAGTAAGTTCCAATATATTCGATGTAACTTACAATATATTCGATGTAAGTTCGAATATATTCGATGTAAGTTCCAATATGTTCGATGTAACTTACAGTATATTCGATGTAAGTTCCAATATATGCGATGAAAGTTCGAATATATTTTATGTAAGTTCAAATATATTCCATGTAAGTTCGAATATATTCAATATAAGTTCGAATATATTAAATCTAATATATTCGAACTTATATCGAATATATTTGAAGTTCGAATATATTTTATGTAAGTTCGAATATATTTTATGTAAGTTCGAATATATTCGATGTAAGTTCGAATATATTCGATGCAAGTACGAATATATTCGATGCAAGTTCGAATATATTCGATGCAAGTTCGAATATATATGGTGGTCACTTCATATACCCGATACTCCCACTTGGGGTCGAGTAATTACTTTACACTGACTGTGGTAAAGTATCGGTGTAGCATGCAGAACTTCCCAGATTCGATTCCGAATGACAGACAAAAGCACTGCACTACATATATAGGTGATGATAGACTTGGAGGAGGAATAATGTTTATTATTTAATACGTGTATTTCTGCTAGATCATAAATACATTACTAAATTGTTACAATACGTATAGTAAAAAAAGTACGAAAAATGCACTGTATACCACTCGGAGAACCATCCTTATTCGCGATCTTATATAGTCATAAAACCATTTAAAAAAAAAAAGAGTACTTGAGTAGTAACGTTTAAAATGTACACTTCCTTTTGCTTCACTGAGAAGGAAATGAAACGAAGACACTCACCTTCTCCAGCTACTTTTCGCAATTCAATTTCCTGCCACGAAGACCCGAGAAATATTAAATAAAACAATGGATATCCAAAAAAACAAAAGAATGGAAACACAAGGTATTATTTCTGCGAATCTCCGTCGTCCGTTTATGATATCTGATTTTTATTACTTCTCTTTTCTTATTGAAGGTTTAAGAAAACAGGATGAGTGGGAAAGGTCGGCTTTTATTGGACATCGATTTAAGTTTTTTTTAGAGTTTTTTTTTAAGAGGATAAAAACTTTTCATCTTATATTGCAGGATCTGGGAAAAAGTTTATTGTTTTTAAGAGTATTTTATATTTTTGTAATCTATTAATGGTTTAGGTAACTTTTAAATATATATATATATGGGATTTTTTTTATTGTGTCCATGAATTTTGTCGGAAATTTGAAGAATGGTAGCACTTGCAAAACTGAGAAAATTAAAAGAGTATATAATTTGATTATTCCTGTTTATTTTCTATTTGACAAAAAACATTTAAAATGTTCTGATACAGGTGACTTCATTTTAAATAACTTGTCTGTTCAAAGACACGAATAAAAAATTCGATGTTTTAATTGTTTGAACGAATCGAAACATTTATCGCCGTATGAACACGTAAATGAATTATGTATTTTTATTAGTTTAATACTGTAAGAATTCAAAGGAAAATCATAATGATATTTAAATAAATTATTTATTTTTATTATTGAAATGTTTTAAAAATGAAAAGGAAAATCGTAATGACAGTAAAGGACGCGATATTATGTCTTTTGATTTCCAGATTTTCCAGTAATACATCAAAAGTTTAAATTCATAAAAATACTTCACTTTAGACTATTTTTTTTTTTTAAATTGAATGGTTTGAGGTGAACCTTAAAAAATATTTATTTTTACAATTAATTTTTTTTTTAATGTTATTTAAAAAAAATATACACAGTTATACAAAAAAAATATACAAATTAGTTACAAGTTTAGACAGTGAAAACAACTTTATAAATAATTTCAAAAATGGCTTAGTGAATTTCTAAAAAATAATATTTAATTTAAATTTGTAACTTTTGAGTTACAACCACTCAGTTTGAAATGAAAACAGTTCCAAAACCTCAAAGGCATATGTTATTGATAAGTAAAACAATTAATTCAAATAATAATCAACAGAAAGCACAGTTCCTTAATATAATTTATTAACCGTATGGGGTTAAATAAACTACGCCAGTTACAATTTATTTGAAAGAATATCATAACACTATTTATATCTCACACGACCAGATGTGTTATGACTATTTTAATTCAATTCCCTTGGTGGCTTCGAAACACGCAAGATTACAAAACTATACATGACACATGGTAATTGAAGTTCAATTAATATTTTATTGAAAAAAATTATATAGGTACTAAGAATTAATGAGAATATAATTGGGTTGCAAGTATTAACATAAATAGTTCTTATTGTAATTCAGCTCATGTATTAAGCAACCCACTCCACTTCTCGAAATTTCAAAACTCTCGGTGGAAGAAACAACCCTTCACGACACCCTGAGCACTCTAAAAAAAGGTAATTAAAAATTAGTACTCGAAAACACTCGTTTTTCTTTAAGTACAATTGTATCGTAAATGAGAAAAAAACGGACTCAAATTTCAATAATCGTATTTTCTCAAAAATGAGCAGAGTGATTTAATATTGCTAAACTCAGATTCTGTTCAGGCCATTTTAACAAAGCGACCTGACCAACTTAAAATAGTTGTTCTAAAGACGGTTTTCCACATCATTGGATATCTGGAAACTGAGTTATTACAACTTAATTATCTTACTTTCCATTCCATTCTTTTCGCACACCTTTTCAACATTTCTTTTGTTTATAACTTCTTCATGTCACAGGGTAGTAAAACGGAAAAGGCACTGGACTGCGGTGCCTTAGGATATGGGTTCGATACCAGATCAGTCTTGGTTGTAATTATTGATATTTATTGAAAGTGATTTACGAAGTCAGCAACTGCTCTTTTTATTCATTGTACTCATATTTGTGTACATATGTTTTTAAAAAATGAAACTTATGTATTCGGAGCTATGATAAGCATCGAACGTACTCAAAAGTTATTACTTTTACTTATTTTTGAGTACCTATTTTTAACAGTATACTGCCAAAGTCGACAACACCCACAAAGCAAAGCTATCCAAACACCAGAAAATCACCTCTCAAGTTTAAAAACGCGACATTCCACCCAGAAACGCAAACAAGCCCATTCATCCAACTGCAATTCGACAAACGAAATCTATAATTACACACCTCATCCCCGAACCCCGATGCTCGAACGATCCCAAACGAGAAACAGAGAAAACGATCCCACCCACAAC
The DNA here is from genome assembly GCA_963932185.1 of Troglohyphantes excavatus. Taxonomy (NCBI): domain Eukaryota; kingdom Metazoa; phylum Arthropoda; class Arachnida; order Araneae; family Linyphiidae; genus Troglohyphantes; species Troglohyphantes excavatus. The sequence continues at coordinate 62,203,253 of OZ010669.1, read as the reverse complement.
AACAACAACCCAATTACAATAACAACCTTTAAAATTCACTTCCCTCAAATCACAGGTGATCGCCAAAAGCGTCGCCATTTTCGTAGAAAGGGAAAAAAAATCCCCAACAACATTCCAATATCTTTTCCGACACCCTATAATCTCCAAGTCACCGTTTCCCCCCCAAGAGCCAGGGGTGGGGTGGGGGGGTTCCTTGGCGACTAAATATTTACCAATGCCTTTATTATGCAGATGTAGGGTTAATTACGTGAGAGAGAAGAAGACTTTTACTACTGGTGGCGGGGGGAGAGGGGGGGGGGGGGTTAGAGAGCAGCCGAGAAATGGGGCATGTCAGCGAACAACAGAAAAGAAGAGGTAATTCATCCAAATGCAAAGGGGGTAGGGGGGGCTAATCGGGTTACTTGTGGGCCGCTAAACATTGATCTGCCCCGTTGTGACGTTTCGGGCACCCATGCCTTATGAAGCGGGAGTAACGGTTCCGCTCGGGCGCCGGAACCTTCATAACCTTGCCCCACCCCCGCATTGGAGAAGGTAGGAAGCAAAACGGTGTTAGTCAGAATGTAGATTGTTCATCAGTTTTTAATTGGGGTGATTGATTTATTGGAAAACTAGCTGTTTTGCCTCTTTTGAAGGGGAGCATAGTACATACATTAAAAAAAGGGGTGGCTCTGTTGTGAATTGAACCCACGACAAATATTCCCGAAGTCCCACGCGCTATTGACTAAGCTGAGAAGGCACGCTTTAGATTTTGGAGATATTTTTTTAAAGATGTCTGCCTCTACACTGTTAAAAATACGTATATAAAAATAAGTGAAATTAACTCATTTTTGTTCCAATGCAGTGTTCGTTCTGAAGTCTGATTTAAATGTAATGTTACAAGTTGTGTAATTTCTAACGTTCCCTAGCTTTTTCATTTGCTAATAATATTAATTTTCTTCATACATCAATTTTTAAAACATGAAATTCCCAAGTTTTTAGGGTTTCCAGATTATTAGGGGGGGGGGGGCGGCGTATCCCCCCCCCCCCCCAATCCCAAACCCCGATGCGACGGGCCTGCTGTTTTGTAGTTGAGTTTTCATTTGGGAATTTCAAATAATGACAATCAAATGGCACTTGTACACAAGGGAAATATATACAAATTCCATATATTAATAACAAATATTGCTAAAACATCGGTTAATAAATTTATTGCTAATAAAACTTGTCACCAATAAAAAATAGAACAAACATCAACTGATTGATTGTACTCTAATGAAGACCATTTCGAAATTCTAAGCAATGAATTCGATCCGCTCATTCATATTTGCTACACTACATTAACAATAGCAAAAAAGGCACCGACCAAAACTGCGAGAAAGATTATTAGAATTTCATAGATAGTTCGATAAATAAATACCACAACTAAGCCTCAATGATAATATCCTTGAATTTCCATTCTTGGAATCAGAAATGAATGAAATCTCCAGGACTTGCATCACATGTCCCCGAACAGCCAACCAGAGTTCTGTATTCCAGAGTGGAAGTCCGGAAAAGACTTTGAAAGCAGCGACTTTTAGCGGAACGAAGAGAATTTGCATCGGGAAACAATAACGAAGTCTTAGTGCTTGGCTCCCATTATTGAAATGAGAAGGCATCCAAGGTATTATTGGAACTTGTCCACTAACCACCTGAACAAAAGGACTGTCTTTTTTAAAAAATAAAATTAAAAAAAAGGAAATGAATATTTTAAAAACTGAAAATTTTTTATGCAACGGAGGGTTTAAATCGAGTGGTAATTTGAATATCGCTGAAACTCCGGAGTTCTGTTAGTAACAAACAATGGGAAAGTTAAATCAGAGTTTTAAAAACATCGGAATAATAACTTTAGAGGAATGAATCTGAATTCGGTAATAAACTTCTGGGTGTAAAGTTAGTAAAATTTGACATGGAGCACCGATATTTTTAAAATAATGTTTACAGATTGTCCCGAGCTGGCTAATGAATGTGTAATATAAATCTTGAAAAATACTGCTGTAGCTAACAACTGGTTGTGTGTGATTTTGGTTGTTATTATTATGGAAATGTTGAATTTGTGTGTTGTTTAAAATAATTCAGGATTTTAGTAATTGTATGACAAAAAGCTATGAGAAAACAGAAACTCAATAGTTAGTTTTAGGAACTGGAACTCAAAAAAGCCGGGATGTAAATAAATCGGGCAAATACAATACGCAAACTTTTACATAAAGCTGCGATTTCTGTCCGAAAACGTAATTATTTCATAATTTTCAATTGAAAAACAGAAATAACCACGAGCTTATTCCGTATTGTTGTCATGTTTATTACAAAAAATATTGAAAAAGATTTCTATAATAATTTTGTAGGTCTTGCTTCTTCAATAACTGAAGTGGCAAGTAGAAGGTGTTAATTTTTATGTCGATGCTTTAAGGACATATGCGCCTTCCCTCAAAGTTGTATGGCTCTGAATGGTTTATTTACGCAGATACATATCAGCAAAAAGTATGTGTTTCACTTATAACGGTTCGATTTCATTAAGAAAACCTAAATGCCAAATATGCGAAAACGCGCTAATTTTGTTAACCTATCACCAATAATCATGCTCACGATTGATGAATAGGAAAAAGTGTCGTGACAATTTTTCCTTGGCGACAAATAAAAGATACTCAACAGAAAGCGACGCAGATTGTTGTCGGTGAAAAAGCTGTTTATTTTGGAAAAGTGATTTTTGTCAGTTAAACTTTCTGTTTGACACTTCGAACATGAATGGACTGTAGAGAGATTATGACGTCATATTCGTGAAGCCCACATCTCAGAGCGGAAGGCCCATATCACGTGCCATCTCTTGCAATGTATGACTGATATTAACTAATAATCTATAAAACATAGGTTCAGCATGCTGAGAAGAACACCGACCGGTTTCAAAATATAAATTAAATAAATATTTCTAAAAAAAAAATCAAAATCGTCTATAGGGATTAATGAATCCTAAAACAGAATTGCATTTTAGATTTTGTAAAATATCTAAACCAACAAAAATGACGAATTTTCAAAAAACGCAAATATCATTTTAATAATCAGATCAATATATACCAATCAATCAAACAAGAACAACAATTATACAATTCAAATAATGCTGTTTGACACTTCGAGCATGAATGGACTGTAGTAGAGAGATCATGACGTCATAATCGTGAAGCCCACATCTCAGAGCGGAAGGCACATATCACGTGCCATCTCTTCAAAATTATGAATGAAAAAAATACTCTCGATTGGCTTATGAATTGAGAAATGTGTAACTGCGAAAATTTATGAATGGAATGCCGTAATTAACCACGTGTCTTGGGCCATACATGTTGGCTTCACTTTAAAGTCAGCGAGAGTGATGTTATGACTCGTCTACTACAAAGGATCTATGCTCGAAGGTTTGACGAAATAAATGAAAGTCAATACATTGCTATATAGCGTTTACAGCAAAAGTCATTTGTAACGACATGCACAACAGATGGAACAAATAGAATTTTAGGGAGGGGGAAATACTTAGCATCAAAACATGCGCTTTGTTTTCCCCCCAAGTCAAGATAACAGGTGGTAACGCGTTGGGATGTTGGTTTTGCGTGCGATGGCACGTATTCATATATTGCGGTGTGACACCAGGTCATGCCTGCTCATAAAGCACGTAAATAAATGGTGCAAGATAGAATATAGGACACAACAAAATAAACAATGTATAGCTTGGGAAGTCACAAGCATTTGTTTTAGAACTTTAATGAGTAATACCTAAACGAATTGAAACAACCCAGCAAAAAAAAAAAAAAACATAAAGAATTCATTGAAATCGTAAAATGATTTTTTTTTGCAAGTTTTATAAAGAATTTTAAAACAACAAACTGCAGGTTTTTTTTAAGTATTTAATTTTCCAACACAAAACTTTTTAAAAGTATGCACCTTCCCTTTAATAATTTCAATGTTTCGAAATTTAAGGTTTTCTTCCAAGTTTTTTTTAATTTGAACAAAACCCTTTATTGATTACATATTTTTTTGAATTTTTAATACAGCTTCAAAATAACTGCAATTTTCCTGCCATAAGACCTTCAATTTAAAAAAAATAATGAAGTTTTAATGCTGATATATTTTGCTGGGAAGGTGATGTATTTGACACTTTTCTTAATGCACAACAGTAACTAATATAACTAGTTAGGATGTTATAGTATTATTCATACTTTAAATGATATTTTTTTAAAGAATTTTAACGTCTTTAGTTATCCGTGAGTAACCAGTTTCTCAAGCAATACAAATAAATGTCAAGTTTATAAAATACTACAAATATATAAAATACCCTACATATATACAATATATAAAAACTACAAATATATAAAATACTCTACATATATACAATATATAAAATAAATATATGCAATATATAAAATACATATATACAATATATAAAATACATATATACAATATATAAAATACATATATACAATATATAAAATACATATATACAATATATAAAATACATATATACAATATATAAAATACATATATACAATATATAAAATACATATATACAATATATAAAATACATATATACAATATATAAAATACATATATACAATATATAAAATACATATATACAATATATAAAATACATATATACAATATATAAAATACTTTATGTTCAAAAATTTTTCAAAAATCCTTTCCAGTGATAACTACATATTTTTTTTTTTTCCTGTCGCTTAGAAGCCTCAAGGGACACCTTTTTTTATACCCACGGAATCTCAACACATGTCGAAATACAAAAACAAGATATCAAAATTTTGATCCCCAAACCAACTTCCAATACCTTGTCACCTAGTCACAGGGCTTAACTATCATAAATATTCTCCTAATTAGTCGCTAACAAGGGAAAAAAGTGTCTTAGTTTACGACCAATCCCTCAAGATCATCCTCTTCAAAAAAGTGAGTCACAAACCTCTGAATTAAAACAAGAGGGTCACCAACCGAAATGACAACTTTTATCTTCCACCTTCACTTTGTGCTCCCGCCATAAAAGAGGGACGACGTATAGATATATGTATATAAAAATAACGGCCCCTCGCCGAGCAGGAAGATTCTTTTAAAAATGATTATTGGACCGGTATAGGGGGGGGGGGGGAGCGTGGCAGAGAGATGGGGGTTAGACACTTGCCATAATTACGATATCCCGGTTGAGGAGTATCGTCCATCATCGTTCTGGCTGACGACTGGGTGCATTGTCTGTCTGTCCTTACACCCCCTGCTGCCTCAGATTACTCTTTATTAATTGCCTTTTCTGTGGGCTTCACCTTTTTTCCCCCGGGTATTTGACAAATGTTGAGTGCTCGCTGTCGAACGCTTTGGGGGGATTGTTTATTGGGAGCCTGCACCTATGGGTTTAAGTTCACAGGCGAGGCGATGGTTTGGTCGATTTCGGAATGTCTATTTTGGCTTTTGATGACTGATGCACTGTAGTATATGTGATGAAAACCCAAAAAATTAAAACATTACTAGGATAATCCACGTAATTTCGAGTTGTATATAGGTGAGATATACTGTCGATTCCTCACTGTCGAACGCTTTGGGGGATTGTTTATTGGGAGCCTGCACTTATGGGTTTAAGTTCACATGATAGGAGATAGTTTGGTCGATTTCGGAATGTCTATTTTGGCTTTTATTGACTGATGCTTTATGTGACGAAAACCCCAAAAATTGAAATACTACTAGGATAATCTACGCAATTTTGGGTTGTATATAGGTGAGATATACTGTCGAATGCTTTGGGGGATTGTTTATTGGGAGCCTGCACCTATGGGTTTAAGTACACAAGCGAGGTGATGGTTTGGTCGATTTCGGAATGTCTATTTTGGCTTTTGATGACTGATGCACTGTAGTATATGTGACGAAAACCCAAAATATTAAAATACTACTTAGGATAATCTACGCAATTTCGGGTTGTATATAGGTGAGATATACTGTCCATTGTTCACTGTCGAACGCTTTGGGGGATTGTTTATTGGGAGCCTGCACCTATGGGTTTAAGTTCACAGGCTAGGAGATGGTTTGGTCGATTTCGGAATGTCTATTTTGGCTTTTATTGACTGATGCACTGTAGTATATGTGCCGAAAACCTATAAAAATTCAAATAGTACTAGGATAATTCACGCAATTTCGGTTGTATATAGGCGAAATATACTGTCGATTTCTCACTGTCGAACGCTTTGGGAGATTGTTTATTGGGAGCCTGCATCTATGGGTTTAAGTTCACAGGCGAAGAGATGGCTTGGCGAGGTTTGGTCGATTTTGGAATGTCTATTTCGGCTTTTAATGGCTGCAGTATGTGTGTCGCAAACCAAAAAAAAAATAAAATACTACTAGGATAACTCTCGTAATTTCGGTTGTACATATGTGAGATATACTGTCAATAGGGACAACTTTTATAATTTTAAATATACGTAGAGTCTAAAATTCATAATTTTGTTAACGTTTTTTTGGTTACGTAGCAATAAACTCTCTCCAACTAACCAAAAGTTAAATAAATAAACTTTAACTAAAATAACGTTTTGTTTTTTGATTAATAATTATCTTTAAGTAACGTCTATTGAGTAACGTTTCCTCAATTATGTTACTGCGGAAACAATAATATGAATAACTTCAAGATATCTATATAAGTAACATTTGGTGTATTGATCGATAATTATTTTTAAGTAACGTTTATTGAGTAATGTTTTCTCAATTATGTTACTGAGGAAACAATAATATTAATAACTTTAATGTTAAGACATCTATATAAGTAACATTTGGTGTATTGATCGATAATTATCTTTAAGTAACGTTTATTGAGTAATGTTTTTTCAATTATGTTACTGCGGAAACAATAATATCAATAACTTTAACGTTGAGTTATCTATAACTAACGTTTGGTTTATTGATCGATAATTATCTTTAAGTATCATCTATTGAGTAACGTTGTCTCAATAATATTAATAACTTTAACGTTAAGATATGTATAAGTAATATTTAGTTTATAGTTAGATAATTATCTTTAAGTAACGTTTATTGAGCAACGTTGTCTCAATTATATTACTGTGGAAAAAATAATATTAATAACTTCAACGTTAAGATATCGTCTATTGAGTAACTTTTCCTAAATTATGTTACTGCGGAAACAATAATAATTATAAATTTAACATTAAGATATCTAAAGGTAACAACGACAAAGCATCCCTTTCTTTCAAAGAGAATACATCATTAAGATTCTGTGTCAAAAAGCATTCAAGTTTATAGTTAAAGTACCTAATATAAAAGAATTTAAAATATCAATTTCCCGTCATATATTTAATAAAAGTTTTTTCCCAAGAAAAATTCCACTAGCTTTTAAAATAACAATCAATTATGGGAATCATATTAGAAAGAATTCCGTTTTTCCTTTTACAATTTTTTTTTTGTATTGCAATCTCAGGTGAAATTTTTTCACAACTAGTAAAAAAGGTCAAAGAAAAAGAATCCCTAACCTCAAGAAAGACAAACAGAATTAAAATAAAATAAAATCCTCTACTGCATTATTCTCGTAATGGACCCTCGATTTTAATATTGCTTCCTTTCCGATATTGAATTTACTCCCCCACCCCCATACCCTCTTTTGAGAAGGGTATTTAAATGGCCACCCCAATGATTACCGCTGGGGGAGCAGAAGTGGAATCCTGCCCGAACCCTAGGGTTAGAACCCCCGGAACCCATTAAAAATCATTTAGTATTGAACACCGGCGATCGAAAATGCCCCCCTTTTTGGAATAGAAAGGGGGGTTGGGGGTTAATCTGCCAGAGAATAACTTTAAATCCGATCCCCATGTGAAAATACCGGGAAGTTTTCACCAGAAAGTTAATTTAATGTAACGTTAAGGTAGCATTCACACGTGGGAAGTTGTTAGTCGTGTATACAGAATTAAAGCGATTTACTTTACATTGTATCTAATTAGTGTGTTCACACGGGGATGTGCTTTTCAATGGGAAGTGAAAATATAATCGCCTCTCTTTAGCGGGTCATAATCTTTCATGTGAAAGCTCCCTAAATGACTTTGGTATTTGGGATAAGTTGGTAAAAGTGGTTAAAGTTAAAATTTAAACGACTTGTTTTCAGTATTCACATTGGTGGTAATCAATTATGTGCGATTTAAAAATATTTTTGAGACTATAAAACGTTTTATAAAATTAAAACATGACAACAATCAAACACAAAAACTTGTGACATGACATCGAAATTAAAACTTAATGTTTAATCTGCACTACTGAATAACAAGTCGAAAACATGGCCGAAGTTGTCAGTTATTGACAATTAGAGTGCATATACACGCATAAAGATCTTCATGATTGCGAAACTGTATTATAGACATTAATAATCCCAATTGCTATTTAAAGAGCGTTAAAGTGTTGACAAAGTGATTCTTAAAGATAATCAAAGTGATAAATATACAGTGGTACACACGCCTTATGTACCCAGTACGTAAATCCGGTCATGGCATGCGTTTCGGCGGCGAGGAATTAAGCGTTTTGCTACGGTTTAAAAGGTTCCACGACTGAACACCACTAGTTAGCGGCTTCGCTGCAAATATAATCGTAGAGAAATGTCAGAATAGTAATGTATACAATTTGAGAATTATCCATGCATTGTTAAATTTATAATGCTAAAATGGCAACATCACAACATTAAAATTCCTAAGCTTGAGATCACTAATAGTGGTTTTCAATTTTTGCGCAATGAAAAAGTATAATAAACTACATATATAAGTAAATATATGTATCTATTTTCCTTAAATTATCATTTAAAATTCCTTTAATCTACCACTCCTTTTAACCCTTATAATTTAATTGCGTAGAATAAATATTTCATAGTGTCTAAAAAAACTCCACATAAATTCTCTATCAGATTCGAGTTTCTTTCTTTACTGCAATGGAGTTCCCATAAACTTTCGCTGATGACTTCAAATCCCAAGCTGAATTTAGTATAACAACTACCTACATGCATATTTTGGGAAAAGTTTCACACAAGAGCAGTTTAAAGGTCTGACCCTTTTCCTGAGTCAATTTCCATGAGTCAATATGATCAAAAATAATCCCTAAAAGTCCCTGTCTTTGTAAATGAAAAGTCCCTACGGGAGGACAGACACTATCATTCAAAATGCAACCCTGACTTTGCAACGTGTCGTGCTCTGGAGGGAATGAATCTTTTGAACCTTAATTATCGTCCCTTTTTCCTATATTTTTTCGACTGACCCAACTTTAAACTCAGGACAACTACACCATGAATATAGAAACATAATATATATCATAAACTGCATACTGACATATAAGGTGCATGGGTCAGTGGTATACCGATGCATATCAATGGAAATTCTCCGTGACGATCCAAGAAATAAGTGCATGCCCCCCAGAAACCGGACAAAACCCAGATCTCGGATTAATGGCAGAATGGCAGCCAGTGTGGCCATCCAGCTCTGCGCTCTACCTTAAGTACCACCGACAATCGGGTTAGTCTATCTACAAGAGCGGAAGAAATCACCTTCAGATAGATAGAGCAGGATTCTTCCCCCCAAAGATTGCATCAACCTGTGCTCCGAAAGGCGTTTGATTAATCCACCGACTCCAAACCTAATGGCTGTAAAGAAAGGCAATTAAAAGCTAGGAGGGGGATCGAATTTCGATGACTCCGGTTTTTTTTTTCTTCCTTCTTTTCTTCTACAAGCTCCAGATCCCTCCCCTTCCCCCTTGTTCGTTTTTCTGGAAAGGTAGCTCTTGCGTAAGGACGAGTCCAATTGATTACTTTTCGGGTCTAAGTGTCTCCTGTTAATTCCAGTCGTTGTTTTTTTGTTACTTTTGTTATTTGTGCGAGAAAGTCGATGGCAGAGGGGTCGTGAAGTGTCATCATTGACGCCTGATCACCTATCCTTGGATATCCAGAGAGATTGGCTTTTGCGACGCCGAGCAAATTAGCCCTTTTTTTTTTATTTGTGCCATTGTTGGTTTTTCTATCTGCAAGAGAGGTTTTTATCTCTTTTTGTCGCTGTGAATGTGTCCCGCGCCATTTAAAAAGTAGAATTGAATTAGATTTGTGTTAAAGGTGCTGATTAATTACCTTTGTTTTGTTACGGAAATTTCTATTTTTTTAGTATGGAACGTTTTAGGTTTTCGTTCGATATTAGGGATTTTGTGTTGCTAACAAGGCATGAATCTATGTAATAATAGAGGCACTTTACTCGAGTATTTGTTTTAGAATGTGTGATAGCATAATTGTGCATAAGCTGGGATGCACATTATCGCATCTCATTTTAAATAATTGATTCTGAACAAAGTTAGGGCTAATATTCCTTTCTTTTCATATTAATTGATTTAGAAATGAAGATAAAAAGAAATTGTATTTGAGTAACCAAATAATTATTCTTACTCTTTTATAAAATGCCTGGACGCTTTATTAAAAAATGCATTATTTGTATTCAAAATAAAGTTGAAATGGAGTAAAAATCTTCGAGCATGAATGGTCTGTAGTAGAGAGAATATGACGTCATAATCGTGAAGCCCATATCTCGGAGCGAAAGGCCCATATCACGTGCCATCTCTTCAAAATTACGAATTCAAAAATACTCGCGATTAGCTGAGAATTGGGAAATATGTAACAGTGAAATTTTATAAATGGAATGACGTCATTAACCACGTGTCTGAGGCCATACATGTTGGCTTCACTTTGATGTTAGCGAGAGTGACTCTTCTACTACAAAGGATCTTTGCTCGAAGGTAAAAATTGAATAGTTACATGATTTTTACTTTTTTTTAAACTTTTTTTTTATTATTATTGCAAGAGATTATTTGGTAAATAAATTTCAATATAAAAATAAATGTATTCAAGATTAACAACATTTACTGGGAGTATATAAAAGCTTGATTTAAGTTGGTTGTCCCATATATAGCAATGAAAATGGAAATAAAAAATATTATTTAATTCAAAAGTAATATATATTTTTCTTATTTGTTTTTAAGTTATTTTATCTAAAGCAACTCGATATCAACAACGAAATACTGTTCATGCAGGGATTAGAGGGTTAACAATACATAAAATACATTAAAAACCCAGATATATCTTTGTTAAGAAAAACAAAATACCAATAGTCTTAATGCATTCATCCTTTACATTTATATATATCAAACTCTTACGGTACAACATTAAATATAGAGAAGCGAATCCCATTTTTTTTACCACGAACGTCCCATTTTCATTCTTTCTCTTTGAATCCGAGACCCAACGAATAAAAAATAAAGGAAACACACGGAAAAACACTTCTATTAGGGAGAGAGAGAGAGAAAAAATCACAATAATTACCTAAAAAAACCTCTCTCTTCATCGACTATCAAAAGGCGTTAAGTCTTTTTAAAAGAGAAGCCAAAAAAGCCGCCAAATAAAAACAAGCCCCCCTCCAAACACTCCGGCGTGCGAACTTATTATGTTGTGTTATTAATAGGCCATAACGAGATTGCTAGGAGAAGCTCGTCTTGAATGGTGCCTAAAGAATACAAGAAGAAATGCGCGATTCCCAACCATGAGATCGGATGGGTTGAAGATCATTTATCTCCGAGTCGCCACTGGAGATGCCGCAGTTACTATCAATGCTGGGAATGCTGCTATCAATAACTCTAGTATTTCAATGGGAGCGCCCCGGCATTTGTTTCGTCCCTTTGTCCAACAAAACCCCAACAAAAGTGGCGGTTGGAAGAAGAAGGGGGGAAGAGAGAGAATTCCCGAATCCCTTTCTTTTCTGCCCATTGTGTTGGGGGCGCTTCTTTTTAAAAGACCCGAGTTATTTTAAAGGTACTTACAAAACGACACAACTCGACTTTTAACCACCCGGAGTTTCTGTGTTTGAGGCCCTTTGTGCCGGGGCATTCCGTTATGCGATCCCCCCACCCTCTTATTCGATTTATGCATAGCCGATGAGTTTTATTTCTCCTTAAAAAGATTTCTTGTTCGTGGAAGGGGTGGAGGGGGGGGGGCAGGGAAGGGGGGGGGGATATATAGACCATTCTCTTTCTTCTTGGGGGTACTGGTAATTGAGTTCCCAGAGCAAATGGGACGAACGGCCGCAATGGCTCCCCAGCGGTTATCCCCCACAATATCTCTGGATGACTTGGTACCTTTATCATCAATTAAGTGCCATCGGACGTTTTGAAAAGAGTCCCCGGGAATATAATGCAGAAGTGACGGGGCCTCGTGGAAGGAAATCCCAGTCGTTACTCAAGAGATGTCGTCTTCAATGATGGCGAGCTTCTACTGGCGCAGCTATACTGCCTAAGTACTGCTCGGGTTTCTTTTCATATTTTTCCTCCGGAAAAATATACCTTTTTCTTTCGGGGTGCCCGGGCTCGCATCCAGAAATACTCAATTATTAGCCGAGCGGAATGGTGGGTATTCATTGGTTCTTTTTGGTGAGAATGGCGGGGGGTGGTGTTTTATATGGAGGGACTTTTGTCGGAAGAACTATACAGAAAGTGGGTTGGTTCGATTGAGTATTGTTCTCTGTCGGAACAAGGTCTTACAAGGGAAAGGTCAAGTGATATTTTGAGTTCGGAAAGTGACTTTCTGATTTGGCATGATTGCACGCTATCAAAAAAGGATCCAAGATTTTCGCAACATTGTCCGCAAGTGATGATGCTTTGATAAAATGCACAACGCGAATATACGAATATAATGCTTTTCGTAGTAAAGAGTTTTCAAGCTTCCTACCCATTATTTTTTTTTCTTGAAATTTACATTTGTTCCCTTTTTTTTTAATCCGAATATTAAGAAATTTTTTTACAAAAGGACGCAATGGATTAAAATTAATTTCCCCAATACTTGCTTTTCTAATATTTGTGGCATTTATGATTGCTTACAAAGGCTTTCTTCAATAATCACTTAATTTTAAAAATACAAATAATAGGGATTTTGATTATTAATATCCAAATGCGTTCAAATAGTTTTGTAAAATATAGCGAAACATCAAGTACTATCTGAAATCACATCGTGTGATTTCAGATAGTAATGCTTAATAAGAGTATTGAGTACTAATACATCATCAAATTGCCAGATACTAAGTAGGAATATTTTTCTGAACCGCACATTGCTCTTTTTAATTAATTTTAAATGCGACTTTCAAACAAATAATTTTTAAATATCAGCTTCTACAAATTAATCAAACATATAAAATATCAATAATTAAAAATATCAATAATCAAAAATATCAATGATTAAAAATATCAATAATCAAAAATATCAAGAATTAAAAATACCAATAATTAAAAAATATCAAGAATTTAAAATTTCAATAATTAAAAATAACAATAATTTATAATAACAATAATTAAAAATTTCAATAATTAAAAATATCAATAATTAAAAATTTCAATAATTAAAAAATATCAAGAATTTAAAAGAGCAATAATTAAAAATATTAATAATCAAAAATATCAATAATCAAAACTATTAATAATTAAAAATATCAATAATCAAAACTATCAAGAATTAAAAATATCAAGAATTTAAAAGAGCAATAATTAAAAATATTAATAATCAAAAATATCAATAATCAAAACTATTAATAATTAAAAATATCAATAATCAAAACTATCAAGAATTAAAAATATCAAGAATTTAGAATAGCAATAATTAAAAATAGTAATAATCAAAAATATCAATCATCAAAAATTTCAATAATTAAAGAATATCAAGAATTTAAAAGAGCAATAATTAAAAATATTAATAATCAAAAATATCAATAATCAAAACAATTAATAATTAAAAATATCAATAATCAAAACTATCAAGAATTAAAAATATCAAGAATTAAAAATGTCAATAATTAAAAAATATCAATAATTAAAAAATATCAATAATTAAAAATATCAATAATTAAAAATATCAATAATCAAAAATATCAATAATTAAAAATATCAATAATCAAAAACATCAATAATTAAAAATATAAATAATTAAAAATAAATAAGTAACCAGGTTGTCTGTTGAATTTTAAATATCAATCTTGTTAAACACTGGGCAACTTATTAAATACAACTAAAATGAAAACTAATAAATCGGACTTACAAAATATCCAAAACAATAATGGATCGTCAGCACTTAAAGATGTTTGCACGAATTTATAAATAATTTAATGAACATATTCTCTACACCTAAAAGGAGTTATTTGCCTGTTAAAGTCAGATTGCATCCTTTATATTCACTTAACTATTTTAAATTAAAAAACTATAATAGTTAGTCAATTATTGTTCACTAATAACAATTTAACCCTACAAACTTATACATCTCTGTTTGGACTACATTCCTTGTTTTCGACAATAATCTTATTGCCTCGTTAAAACAGATTTAATAAAAAAAATAAGTACTCAGTTCAACATATCAATTAAAAGAAATATGCACAGATTCTTTCCAATCTCCACAGAAATACTTCATAACAATGTAAGTTCCTTTAAATATCAAATTACTTTTAATCGATCTTAAATGGGAACACGTTTAAGGCTCCATTGAAGGACGATTTTCTTCCCTTTATTTTTTCCCTCCAATGTTACGAATACTTCGAGGAAAATCCCTTTAATCCGGCATTGCTCGGTACATTCAGATTAATCAAACGGGTAGAAGCTTTTAAAGAGTTCTTTATAAGGTGAGCGTTTGATTCCGAAATTTCTATTCCTTAATTAAATTCCCCGGATTCGGCGACGGAGAATTTTGTGGGAATCTTTTGCGAATCAGTTGCTAACCAGTGATTAAATAATACAAGGATAGAATAAATCAAAAGTATGTGTTTGGTTTTTCTGAAACTCTTTTAAGTGGAAATTAAAGAACAACTAAATATGTTCTATTCCCACGTTATCTCTATGGTGCCCTTTTTTCGCTCTATTGCCTTTAATTTTTAATATTTTGACTTGCGTTGTTTTGCAAACTAAAGTATAAAAAGTAGGAATGAAACGGATATCCGGTAACTATCCGGTATCCGGCTGCTTTTTAACTATCCGGTAACTATCCGATATCCGGAAGTAAAGTGCCGGATATCCGATTTTCCATGCCGGATATTCGGATGAATAAAACATCGAAGATTTTTTTTTGTGGCGATCAATTTTCTTTGTTCTTGCTTTAAGTATTTTACTGAAAATTCTACCAATGTATTCACAGTGTGCAGATTCTCCCTTTAACCAAACCCACTTTTTTTCAAATTTTTAACTTTAAAATTATATTTTTAACGAATCGGATGGTGGAGGGTCATCACATCTCACAACTAATATAAAGTTGAATTAAAAAATAAATTTCTCAAAAGTTTAAGCAAACTTGAGTTTTCATGTTTGGAATGAAAGGGCATATGGTAAAATTACAATTATTCAGAAATCAAGTGTAAAATGTACAAAACATACGACCATTGCTAGCAGCACCCTCGAATAACCCTTTGTATTTTTTTCTTTTTTTTTAATGTTTATTCAATTTTGGTATCACTTTAAAGATAAAGAATTTGGAAATATTACAGAATAAAAAATATTTTTCAATTTTCGACCGATTTCCGTTTTTTTTTGTGTGTATGAGAAGTTATTTTCATAAAAAAAAAAAACCTGCCGGATATCCGGCAAAATCCAGTTCGGATATCCGATATCCGGTTCGTAATGTGCGCCGGATATCCGATATCCGGCAAAACCACTATCCGGTTCATCCCTAATAAAAAGTTACCTAAAATTTATAATAACTTTTTCTTTAATAAAATATGTTTTTTTTACAAAAATGAAAAAAAAAAAGGAATTAAAAAAGTAAAGAATAATAAAATCGTCTAATGCAATTAAGAATTCAAGTATAATTAGGGGAAAAATTAATGGAGTAAACGCTATAAATTTATTGTCCTACATACTTGAGATACATAATATTTTATTAAAATGTGTGCGATCGATCATATAAAAATACTATCATGAAAGTTTTAATTTTTTTACAAATAGATTTAAGAAACGAAAATACATAAACTTTTATATGTTCAATTTTTATTAAACATACAGCTCGATTTTATTTCTTCGAACCGGTAGTCTACGAAACTATGGAAGTTCTTATTTTGTAGAAATGGAAGTTCTTATTTTGTAGAAATGGAAGTTCTTATTTTGTAGAAATGGAAGTTCTTATTTTGTAGAAATGGAAGTTCTTATTTTGTAGAAATGGAAGTTCTTATTTTGTAGAAAACGATAATAATCTAGTATCAATATAAAGTTATTCTTTTTTAAATCGATTGAAAATATAACAGTTATTATGTTTCGGGTATGTATTATTTTAACTTATATACTAAGTGTGGAACTTTTCGAGTATATATTTGGTGGAATCGAAAGAATTTTGTATCAAGAATTTTTTTTAATAGATAATGCATTAAGTTTTGATGTAACTTCGTTGCTAAAAATACAACTGACTTACTTCATATAATAATCAAGACATGTAAACAGGAAAAATTTTCCTTACCTGAAAAGAAAGAAAAATAATATTAAGTAAAGAAATTACATAATAATACGCAATAAAAAAAATTATATTTTATATAAATTACATTTGTAACTGCACATCTTAGAAGAATTCAAAATTATTTCAATTAGTTATATCCAATCATAATGTTTTATATTTCCAAAATTTTGCTTTTTTTTATTATTTTGAAGCAGATAGTAGTTTTCAATAACATCAAATTTAAAACTTCGATTCAATTTTTATTTTTTTATATCACTAATATATTCGTGTTATAAAACTTGTAAAAACGACTGCTATTTAATAATAAATAAATTTACTTTACTGGTCATTCACTTTTTCATTTAATTATTTATTATTAACACTAAATTTGTTTTCATTATCTGGATAAAGTTTCCAATAGATGGCGCAACGGTATCTGCGAAAAGTTTGACTAAAATTTTTAATTTCAAACAGCTCAATCACGAATATAATTTTTTTTAAAGATGTACATTTACATAGGGCCGCCCAGGGTTACAGTGCATATCTAAAGCGGGGCCCCTTTAAATTCACAAACTTATGAATAAGTTTAAATACAATTTATAAACTATAAAACATAAAAAAAAGTTTTAGATTTTAAAAAATCCAATTGGTATTTTTTTTTATCAACTACTTCTTTTTTTTGTATTGAAAATTAAAAATAAGTTTTATTTGCTATCGAAAGTGAAAAGTTTTTTTGTCAATAGAGCTATTTGTTACGGAGTTATAGTGTCTGAATGGATCGCCCTAAGTGTGGTGTTTCTATCCTGATACACCATGTAGGGGATTTTAAAGACATTTTACGCAAAGGAAACAACTAAAAAAAATTATTTTGTCTGCAACTTTTTCATTTTGCGCAGTTTTCTCTGATGATCGCGGGGCTCTGTACGAATACACACGTCGCACACCCGTAATAGCGGCCCTACATTTACATGCACGTCTCTTACGACATATGAGGGACTCACATTTGGAATTCAATTACGAAACTTGGTCTTGAGAGGTGGGGGTTAACACAATGGGAAATAGTCCATTTTCCTAAAATAATTATCTCTAGTACTTTATGATATAAGAACAAGGTAGGTTATTTTTAAATTGGATCTAATTCCACTACGCAATGGATATGTAAATATATTACTTTTAAGAAACATATGCATTCAAATTTAAATTCAAAGTGCCACATAGTTCATTTATAACGTATCCAAAGAGATGACAGTATTCGCGATGTTTCAAATTCCTTTTCATATATTCTCTTGAAAACTGATACATAATAATATACTACTTTGCCATAATATTGCTATATTCGACAATCGAATTACTTCAAGACATAATTATGTATTCCCCAATTTTAAGCATAGATATGATTTTTAGTTTAAATATATATATATCATAAATATATATCATATATATATATCATATATATATATCATATATAATATATCATAAATATACACACTAGCAATTTTAATGCGTTTCAAAAAATATGGAATTAAGTCAAACTGTAACAACTTGACAAACTATGGTATGAAAGATTTGGAAATAAATAAAATGAAAGTTATTTACGGTTACAAACAGAATAAACTTTTTAAATATTATAATTTAATACGACATGGGGTGAGAAGTACTCTTTTTGGAACATTAATAAAACACTTTTAATTTGGCTTTTAAGCTATTGCATATAAATAATAAGTTTTATTAAGTTATAGTGTACGAAAAAAAAAATTCTTTAACTTTAAAAAACATCCAACCACAAAATAATTACCACCAACCCCCATTCCAGAGAAACTTCCCCGAACCCAGACCCATCACGATCCAAAACACCCGCCAAAACGACACTCACAAACTACTTCATCTCATTCCCGAGTAATCAAACCGACACCAAAAAAAAACACAAAAAAAAAATCCACATTAACTGCGACTGCATTCGAACGACCCTTGCCCAAGATCCCCCCTTATCACCCAGATACAATTCCATATTTCCCCCCCACTGAAAATAGACGCTACAAACAGACGCTCATCCAGAATTCAGTGGCGGTAGGTCCAACAGCGTCCATTGCATCAACAGTGTCCATTCCCAGCTATAATGCCATCGAGACACTCCGGGGCCACGGAGCTTCGCAATAAACGGTGTGTCTATGGCTGGCGACGGCTTGGCGCTCCTGAGAAGCAATCTCTCGCTACTGCCCACTTTAGTGCGTGGATGCTACGGTTGCTAGGTTTGTGGGTAGTGGACTCACCATCCCTTTTTCTCTCTCCCATCCCCCATCCTTTGCTCTTGCGCTTCCGTGCGGGTTTCGGCCGATGCATTTGTGCTGCTCTCTCTCTCTCTTTCCTTGAGGTGATGGTTGGCTTGCTTTTTTTTTTGTTTTTGTTTTCTGGGATTCTTTCTTTTGGGGTCCTCTTTCTTCCTTCTTCGTCTACCACTTTTGAGGTTTGTTTTTGGTCAAGAGATGGGGGGGATGGAGTCGACGAGGCGTGGAAACGAGAGTTTTGTTGTGTGTGGGGGGTGGGATTTTTTTTGTTTGGGGTTGGGGTAAATGGGTATGGGGAGTTTTATTTATATATATATATATATGTATTCTCGGTGAATTTTAACGGTGGGAGAAACAAAGTGTGTCCGGGTAAAAAAAGTTTTGTAAATTTTTGATGTTGTAATGGTGCGTGCTTAGGTTTTTGCTGGAAGAATCTTATTCGGATGACCACTCTGTGCTTTCTATATATATTTTTGATTGAGGGTTTGGATTCGACGCAGTGAATACAGACGGACAAAACATATATCATAGACATGATTGTATTCATGACTTTATCAATATAAGATTATTTCCAATATTTATTTATTTAGATTTATAATAAATACTTTCGAAGTGAAATATAAGAAGTGTTACTAGTTTTAAAGTGTAGCGTCTTTAACATGAGCCACGAAGCAGCGTTGGCGCAGTTGCATCAATTTCACGATCGTCTGACGCACGCAAATGTCGTTCTAGGAACGAAGACACAACATAGAAAGTGTGTAGCTATTTATCCGGAATTAGAAAAAGTGTCATCACTTGATTTTGACTATCCCTTACCTTAAAGCTAACGGATGCAGTGATAGACAGAGCCTACTTATTATTATTTTTTTGTTAAAAATTGTTTTTGCCCAAAATCTATGCAAAAGAATTCTGTGATCAACCCCAATTTTAAAAAAAATTAAAGCTTTACAAACTAGCTATTTATTTGCCAATGGAGTAATATTAGAAATCAAAGATACAGCCTTTATGCTAAAACGAAATAACTCATAAGTCGATATAGAGCTCTACAAGTTACTAAGTTTAATTATATATTACGAAACTACTTATACATAAACCAATAGTTTGTCTTCTAAATTTTTCAAAATAACTCAATTTCATTTTCCATTAAAAAGAGGATTTTAAAATAGTAGTATGGACAATTCAATTAAACATATATAATTAAAATTTTAATATATAAAAGGAGTGATTCCGGTTCATAAATTTTTTTATTTATGAAGTTTAATTTTTATAAAAAGCAACAATTCAATTTTCGTTAAAGAACCTTTACAATTTCATTTCTGTATAAACATTTACATTTTTTCACTTCTACGAAAATCCCATCACTTAAAACGAAATTCAATACCCTTTCCCCACAACACATTTTAATCGGTAACTGCCATCATATTACAGGGGCAGGATAGCAAAAATGGCAACGGTGTTATGCAGGATGTCCCCTCTATATTCCCAGGAACGTGGTACACAAGTCAGGCATGGATAATTGGAAGTCCCTTTGTGTTCGCGGTAACGGTTAATCGAGCGTACGTTATATATGACACAGACCCTCTTCGCTCTACAATGTAGGGGGGGGACCTGCAAAATCAGCTCATTGTTTGTACTTTGATGTGCCCTCCTCCCTTCCCCCCACGTTAGCATAGATTTACATGTGAGCTAATGAGTTGGCTTCCTGATGGCCCTTTAGTACCGTTCAATCGATACGTGATTTTGTATCGATTGAGTTTTGTATCGATTGCGTTCCTGTTTTAATATATGCTGAGGAATTTTTATACAGTTAATATTGGGGTGTATTACTTCAATTTTAAATACCTGAGTAGCTGTTATCATTGAACCTATTCAGATAAAGTATTGAGTCAAGCGTGGATATTTAATGTGAGAACTCTTATTAAATAGAAATTAGCACACGTGCGTTGGAACGAGTAGGTAGGTATATACATTAAATTTAACAATATACATTATGCAAAATCACTGGCAATTGGTGATTTAGTTACTGTTGATACTAAATTAACCAGACTTCAGGTATTAAAATAAAACTAGTCCTTCCTTTTTTGGTCGCTGTCGTCGCACGCCATGTGTCCAGCTTTCTAAAGGAGACCGCACGAGCCTGACAATGGGCAGAATAAAACAGACGAAGGATTAGCAGGATAGAACAGATAGGGACTTACGGGCAAGGCAATGGACAGGACAAAAAAAAACAGACGATGGATTAGCAGTATAGAACAGTTGATATCTATGGCCCTGACAATGGGCAGGATAAAACAGATGAAGGATTAGCAGGATAGAACAGATAGAGACTTACGGGCAAGACAATGGACAGGACAAAAAAAACAGACGGAGAATTAGCAGGATAAAACAGTTGATACCTATGGTCATGATAATGGGCAAGATAAAAACAAATGAAGGATTAGCAGAATAGAACAGATAGAGACCTACGTGCCAGACAATGGACACTATAAAAACAGACGAAGGATTAGCAGGACAGAACAGATAGAGATATATGGCCAGGACAAAACTGACGAAGGATTAACAGGATAGTGACGTACGGGCCAGACAATGGGCAGGACAAAACAGACGAAGGATTAGCAGTATAGAACAGGTAAAGACCTGCTGGCCAGAGAATGGGCAGGACAAAACAGACGAAGGATTAGCAGTATAGAACAGGTAAAGACCTGCTGGCCAGAGAATGGGCAGGATAAAACAGACGAAGGATTAGCATGATAGAACAGATAGAGATCTATGGGACAGACAATGGGCAGGATAAAACAGACGAAGAAAAGCAGGAACAAGAGACATATGCTTAAGGACCAGACAACTATAATTCACGAATTGAAAGAAAAAAAAATCTTCTTGCAATGAATGTAACGGAAACTCGAAAAAAAGGACCAAGAAGGAATTAAATACAGAGTGTGATTGAGATAAGCCTTAAAATTATCATAAGCTTGTAAATTTTTTAATTGCATATTTCTGTGCCTTTGTGCAAAAAGATCCAAAAAGGGCCTTTCTGAAGATCTGAACTTAACTCATAACCTTCTTCCAAATAACAAAAGTTATAAATAAAGAAATAGCTTTAAAAGAGAAAGGTTAACAGCGGAAGTTGAACTAAGAAAAGTTTGATAATATTACAAGTTGTCTTATGGTTAAACAAGTATGTAGTAAAGCATAAATCAAAAACGAAGATTGGAACTTCCAGCGAGACTGAGATTCAATCTGTGCCGGACACATGTTCATTCTGTCCCGGGCTTGATGATTAAGTTCTCAATCCGTTTCTCGGAAACGCCAGAAAAGAAAGCGCTTTGGTATGCATCGAAGTCAAATATTCAGATATCTTGATGGGGAACTTCTTGGCAAGGATCTCGTGTTTATCAAGCCCATTTATTTAGCACCAGTTGTAAACACAAAAGAAACGTCCTGATATATAGGTCCTTGTTGTGTGCGCGCACAAAAGGGGTGAAAAACATATTCCTCAGGGAGCAATTGGTGCATATCTGCATACACACTGTACCATTCAAAGAGGGTGCTTTATATTGGGCACAACGCGACAAGTATTAAAAAAAAAAGACCAACTTTTGCGCTATCTGCAAATACATACATCTCACTCTATGGAGAAGAGGACGGGGGGAAAAAAATGTTTTGTTAGGGGGCCCCAGCTATTTATCAGGGAGATGGTTTTCTATTTTGCATACATGCCAGCGCTTTTTAAAGCGTACACACAACTGCCACGCGACGGCCCATAGATCCATAACAACTATGAGGTGTGTCAAAATGCTTTTCACACGCGCGCTCTGAAAGAAGATCGAGCCCCAAAACACATTTGAAGAGATGGATAGATGGAAAAAAAGATACAGAAAAGAATATGGAGAGGAGAAGGGGGGAGGGCGAAAAAATGGCGCTGTGTTATGGGAAATGATCTATAGCGAAAGATGCAGACGAGAAGCTGAAAAAGTCGGAGGGATGGAGGACTTTTTTTTATTTTTTAAGAACCGTGCCTTTTTTCAGGAAGTCCATAGGAATCTAATGGCGGTTGTGACACAATGGTCGCCAGCTCTTTGCTTACAAAACTCGATGCATACCCTCACTTGCATAGCATGCGACGCCAGTGGACCCCTCTATATGTATGCAAGAGGGGGGCTTATAGACTTGGCACACTGTAAATGCAGGTCACAAGTGAATTAATATGACTCTGGTACTGGGATTTTTTTATATATATAAAGTGTCCGAAGGCGAGTATTAAAATATTTCAGATATGATAATGCATTTGAGAACCGCATTTGTTCGCTTGAATGCCGATGTAAATAAGTGTATTAAATAGCGGCCTGTGTGAATAGGTTTTCGGAGAATAAAAGGGTAAAAGGAGTTTTTTTTTAACTGTAAGGAAAGAATGGATATTTTTTTTTAAAAAAAAGAAAGGATAATAATAAGAAGAATGGCGTTGAGACGAAAACATGTCAATTGAGAACATATCATGGGATGTGTAGTGAACGAATGCCAAGATGGTATTATTCTTGGTAAAAAAAATCGAATTACTTATCTATGCAGACAGTGTAAAAATAAGTATTATATATTCATCTCTAAAGTTATGTCCAGTTTTGATTTTTTTTGTACTTTAAAAGAAATATAAATTTAAAAAAAAATACTTTATAGAAGTAATTGAATTGTGATAATTACGAGTATTAAATATCTTCCCAGATTTTAATATACTTACTCTATATTTAAAATTTTTTAGAGATTTCTGGCAAATGAGAAAAAAAATCTTAAAATATGATTATTAAAAAATATAGATGTAGTGCATCTATTTATCTCTTCTCGAAACTGGTTACAGCGAATCAACAAACGAGACCGAACGAGTTAACCAATAGGCTTGTTTGTATCTTGTAAACAATGTAACGTCATAGCGGTCATTTAGAAAAAGCCCTAATATATCTATATCTGAAAAAGTTCTTGTTTTCTTCGCTCATTGCCCCACGGCGGAGTTTTTCCACACCAAATCACCACATTTCTCACCCAAATCTTTGAAGGTACAAATTACTCTCTCGTACTTAAACTGAGAAAAATTCACTTTAACACAGTTTTACAACTCCCAATCACTCGGGGCAGTGTTCCCGGTAACACAGTGGGCTAGAAGAAGCCCTATAAGTGGCAGAATATGAAGTATTTTCTGCGCAGCAATCTGTATCCCGAAATGCATTGCGTCCATGAGTTTTCTTTTGTGCGCTACGACACCGGTCTTCAAGTTCTGCGCATAACGAAACTGTTGACAGTATCCCAAGATACATTGCGCTGAGGGCTTCTTTTGTGCACTACTGCGCATCTACTAGGGCCTATCTTTCACCCTCCATTACCTTTGATTGGTAAAGGCTGAGGTTCTCTCTCGGCGGAAAGACACAGGAACACTGTCTTGTATTTTTGAGACATAGTCAGATGACAATGATAACACCTGAGCTGGCACCCGACGCAACCTCAATAGGGGTCGGGATACTGGACCCCAATAATATTTAACGAGAAATTTCTGTATCTCAATATTTTTTTGGTCGCGATAGAACACATTTGGAGACTCTCCGATTACCAAACTGTTACACACACGCTGGGGATCGAACCCGGATGCTTGTCCGTGCCCCTAACCATTCGGCCACCCCAATCACTACGGGGGCGAATCTCAATATCTCCGAATCCTTTCCAATCAGCGGAGTATCCACTGTGTATCTCCATGTCCCTGTGCAAAGATCTCATTTGTAAACACGCCCCCACAAAACCCTGCAATAAACCCCTACGCACGTTGTGGATAATCCCTCGGATTTGGGGAGGGGATATCCTCGACGAATATATCCGTCACCATGATCACCTCGTACACTTTCTTCTCCCCTTTTTTTCTATACATCTATATTCTTTTTCTTATATATTCCCCCAGCATTTACCGACGCCTCCAGTTGTGTTGAAAATTCGTCGCCACTCCGTCGCCAACTTTTCTATCTTTTTTCCCTCTATCTCTCTCTCTCTCTCTAGCCTAGGTCGGCACACACATATTTTTTATCAGGAGGAACAGTTCTCAAGCCACCAGCTCTTCGATATATCACTTTATTCACTCGGACTTTGGCAGCACACGAAGATTTTTATATTTGCTGGTTGAATGTGCTGTAGCCGTCTTTCCAGGGCCGCAACGAAAAAAATGGTGGGGAGGCGGGAAATTGTTTTTAGGTGTAGGCGAATTTCTTTGTGGCGGACGTTGTTGGCTTTTGAAAATGTCATCTGTTTCGGTTTCCATGATACTTGAACATACACTAACGAGATTTGAAAGATATGTGCATTCGTTTTTAAATTTTACCCAAAAAATAACTCATATAATTTATCTATATAATATAAAACACAGCTGCGTGATAGTTTACAAGTTGAAATTCGCTGAACGGATTTGGTTATATTCCAATTAGTAGAAAGCTTTTAATTAGTCTGCGCCATGATTTCTTATATGTAATACTATAACCTTCCTATGGAAATTGGCCCTTTTCGCTAAATGGAACAGACATATCATTATGTTTCACAGAAAACTTTGAATTGTGAAAATTTGTAGATAAAGACTTTTTTTTTTCTTCAAGGAGTACAGGAGCTGTAACAGCCTGATTGTAAAGCACGTTGGGGATGGTGTGTGGGAATTGGATAGTTGGGAGCTAACTTAATTGCTGTCCTTGTTATTTGAACATGGTTAAAAACTATGGGAAAGTGTTCACTTTTTATTGCTAAAGATTCTGGACAGTCGTCAATAACCCATCGTGTAGTTTTAGTGCAAGTTTAATTAAATGCAAACAACGAGCAAACAGTACGAAACTAAATCACCATGTGGAGCTACTTATAAAAGCACTAATTTCACAATTTCAACATTTATCTAAGTTGCCTTAAAATAAAAAAAAATTAAAGATTTAAAAAAAATTATAAATGATACAGAATTAGTATTATTACAATATGTCACTCTTATACATTCTTTGTAACTTTATTAAAAAAATAATAATGTTTTTACAATTTCGTTGTATCCTCTCACAGAGAAGAGAGAGAGAACAGTGACAGAAGAGATAGAGAGAAAAGAGAGAGAAGAATAGATAGAAGAGAGAGAGAGGGAAGAAGAATAAGGGAGAGAAAGAAAAGGATTAATGACAAAATTCACGGCGAATTTAGTGCAAATTTAATTGATTTCAAACAACCAGCAAACAGTACGAAACTAAATGGAGAATGATTAGAATCACCATGTGGAGCTACTTAGCAAAACACTAATTTCACTCGTACCTAAGTTGTTTTAAAATAATTAAAAAAAAAAAAAAAAAAAAAAAAAAATTTAATGTTTTTTTATATATAAAAAAAAATAAAGAATTATAATTATTACAATATGTCACCTTCATATAATCTTTTTAATTTTATTTAAAAATAAGCATGCTAACAAGAGATATTTTTACAACTTAATTGTATCCTCAGGTAATGACCATATTCACCGCTTTGCAGTGCATTTATAGATACGATACTATCCTTCCCGAAACGATATAAATATAAAAAAAATCCAAATGTCATTCTCCCTCAGACATTCCACAATTGATTGGCCTCATAAAAAGATGAATCTCTCAACAAATTCGATTCGGGCAATTCATCCAGAAGCTTAGCAGAGAGATCTCTCAATGCACCCCCCCCCCCCCCACTTCACAGGAAAAGGGGGGATTCGAACGCCACCGCAAGGAAAATCAACTAAAAAAAATCTTCAAAATTCATCAAACCGATGAAAATTCCATTAGTGATATCACTTCCGATAGGGGGGGGGGGGGGGGGATTTTTTTCTCTCTCTTTTGCTAAGAGAGATGGGAAGAGTGTGTTAAATGCGTCTCTAGCAGGGGCGGAAGTTAAAATATTTACCGAGCACTGATGTGCGAAACGCCCCGCTCCCTTCTTTGGGCAGAGTGGCCAGTGGGGATTAGTATGCTGCCCCTCTGTAAAAGGAGGGGCTATTCATTTATGGCCTCATAACCGTTAATAATACGGATCGCCCTTTTACCAGAATGGCCCCTCCTCCCCCCCTAAAGAAGGGTTTTGAGGAAGAGTGGATTTTGGGAAGAAATGCAACTTCGTATATCTAGTACACTGTAGAAAACAGGTACTTAAAAATCAGTACCTGAACCTACTTTTTTTTCTTCTTTTGAGTACAATTGCATCGTAAATGAGCGATGACGTACTCAAATTTAAGAAACCGTACTTTCTAAAAAATGAGCACTCAGAAAAATGATGATACTATGACCTTTGTAACGATATACAAATGAACATATGTACACTGCAAAAAAAGGTACTTAAAAATGAATACCTGAACTTACTTTTATTCTTTTGTGTACAATTGCACCTTAAATGAGCGATAACGTACTCGAATTTAAGTAATTGTACTTTCTCAAAAATGAGCAGTGTGATTTAATATTGCTAATCTCAGCTTCTGCTCAGGCCGTCTTAGCAAAGCGGCCTGACAATCTTAAAATAGGTGTTTAGAAGATATGGTTTTCCACATTATTTGATGTCGATTACGTAAATGGAAACTAAGATATTACAACTCAATTATCTTACTTCCACTTTTGGCACACCTTTTTAACATTTCTTCTACTTATAACTTCAAGGTTCCGGGTTCAATTTTCGGTAAGTCTTGGTTGTAATTGTCGAAATTTATTGAAAGTGATTTATGAAGTCAGTCTTTGAATGCAAGCAACTGCTCTTTTTATTCATTTTTCCTCATTGTACCTTTGAATACATGTCTTTTTCATAAACGAAACATGCATTCGAAGCCATGGTAAGCATTGAATGTGCTCAAAAATGAGTACATTTTAATTATTTTTGAGTACCTATTTTTAACATTGTATCCATTGGCGAATTAGTAAATTTTCCACCCAGGTCCTACAAAAATATTGCAACTCCCTGGTTTAGATAAGTAGAGTGAGGTTTAAAATGTGACAAGTAATTTTTAAATATATTCTTCGAAATTTTATTGTGTTTAAAAAACTATGTCTGTTTAAACTTTTGAAAGAAAAAACATATAAAATCGTTCTTTTTTATTTCATATTATTTATATCTTACATAACGAATTAATTAAAAGCAACGAAAAGGTGGGTTCAGGGTGTTCAAATCCATTCATTGAAAATTGAATTAAAAGAAATACCGTAAAAATCGTAAAATTAGAGTTTTTCTTGGGAGAGATGGGGGGGGGGGGGGGTAGAATATCTGAACCCCTGACCTATTTCTAAAACAACCTCTGAATCTCTTTTTCGAGGGTCCTGCCTCGGAAAACAATTGTCAAAAGACGGTGATGAGGTAATTCAGCCTAACTTGACGTCATTGTATTTCATTGCCTGGCATTTTGGTTTCAGCAACAATGGGAAAAGATCGCCAAATGGCACAGTATAAACAAGAGGCCCCAAAACATGTTATGGAAACCATATATTATATTATAAGGATTCTCGAAATTTAAATTAGTTCTTGGAATTTACTTCATGATCAGGGAGGGAGTTACTAATTTTAAAAATAGTTATTGACAACTGTTAAAAATAGTTCATGACATTGATAGCTATTGCCGTTTCGATATTTATCTGCCAATGTATTCCTGTTTACTTGATTGACAAAAAAGGGGGGGGGGGGGGGAATAAGGTACCTAAAGAAATCCGTTGCTCAATTGTGATAGAAGTATTTTTTTTTAATCTGCCAGAGAGTCTAAATGTATATTATACAATTAATACATTAAATGAAAGGAATTATTTCAGACATTTTCAAAATAAAACAACTTTTTAAAGGAACTAATATAATCTTTAAATAAACCTATTTTTGCATGCTGAAAAAAAAATTAAAAGATACAAAGTGTTTAGAAGAAATCCAAGAACTAATTTTAAAAACATTAAATATTCATCGCTGTAATAATCAATATTCAATACATTTTAAAACACCCAAAAATATTGATATGTATATCCAATATACACCGGAACTTTAAAGAATGACTTAAACCGCTTTGGAGTTAAACAAGAGCAGTTATATTCTGTACGACGGGAAGCTATATATTAAGGCGACCACTTAGTAAGGACATCGAAAGAATTTGGGGGGAAAACCCCTGGTCATAAAATCCACAGGGGAAATGTCCTTCTAACTCTGATGGATACCGCAAAATCTTACTCTGACCCACAAATATAAATATAGGTATTTTTCTATAACACATCGTTAAACTATTGATTGAAATAATTAATAAATTTGTTTAAAAAATGGGCTTTCGCTTTTAAAAAAAATTGGGGAGGGGGAGATACTGATTGACTATTTATTTCAACTGATCCTTTTGCAATATCGAGTTACTTTCATCCCCACAAAACGAATACAGGGTGCAACAACATTCTGGAAAAAAAGTTCCCTGATTTCCATGACGGTGTCACAAAAATTTCCCTGATTTTAACAATTACATTAAGAAATGTTGCAATACGTGCTTTGTATAAAAACAAAGTATCCACGCTACGATAATACTAGAAATATATTGCATTATAAATGAAAAATTACCAGCAATACTTATTGACAGTTAAAATAATAATTTATGGATACAACACAAATTGTGCAATTGCGACAGGCATTATAGTAATTAAACATGTTCTCTGGAAGCAGAAAATGCAAAAAAAAAGCGAATTTTTTCCAATTATTTCTTTTGTAGATAATTTTACATGTTTTATATGCTTCATATTTCCTTTTCCAATCTACAATAAATCAAATATTTATTAGCCCCTCACATGCTGCTTACAATTCAAGGTCCAACACACTTGGTTTCTGCTTCTCCCTCCAGCAGTGGTTCACTTTTTTACAAAAATAAAATTGAAAATATGAAAATGCACATAATCATGCTTTTTTCCCTTCAGAACTAAAAGAAAATATTGATAATTAAATTACACAGAACGGAGGGCATAACAGACGATAATTGCCGTTTTAACAGATCCAAATTTGAAAAATTCCCTGACTTTTTGTGAAATTTTGAAAAATTCCCTGACTTTTTGTGAAATTTTGAAAATTTCCCTGACTTTTCCTTGATATTTCCAGACTTAAAAATTTCCATGATAATTCCCTGATTTCCCTGACTAGTTATGTTTCCACCCTAGAATAGCACCAACCGCTGTTCAATGTTATGGCTTCGCCTGCAGATAAATCTGTAGGAAAACTAAAAATAAATGATATAATTTAAATATCGAAAAAATGGATCCATCTTGGTTTGAAAAAAGACGACACTAAATTTCCTTGGTATTTAACTATCCCCATACCAACTTTAACAACTAGTAAACGAAGTAAATGGTAAAACATTTATTTACCGAAATGTAAGAAATCTCCCCTAAAAAAATAAATGGTAAACAGGAAACGCATTTACATAAAGTAAACACACTTTTCCATAAATTAATTCCGTGCAGTTAAAAAGTGACGCTGTAAGTTTAACTTCCGCGTTAGAACGTGTAAATAAATTAAGACGAAATAATAATCAACAATTCGCGAAAGAGAAGCTTTTGGGGTCGTTTAACCGTGGAAGATTTCATAAGAATATATAAATTCGTCATTTATAAAAAGTTTACAACATTTAATCGTTTTAGTTTGGCATTAATCAGCATATCACACTCTTGCTTGGGGGGGGGGGGGGGCATGGAGGGCGGTTGCCCCCGCACATTTTTCGGAAGTGGCCCCCCTCACTTTTTTAGTATAGCACTTTTTAAAGATAAAATTTAAGTCAATTGTTTTACTGCATTGCCAAAATCTGGAAAAATTTGCACACCAACTCCCCCTCCCCACCCACTACTGCAGACGATAAACGCGTTTACTGAACAAATAAATGCGTGCATAGCCATTGAAAGTAGTTAAACAAGGCTAGGCCGTCATTTGAAGTGTCCAGTCTCTGTAACTAGTGTTTAAATAGCCGCTGAAAGTAAAACTACGAAATTCTTTTAGCCTATTTTGAAAACGTTTTGTAATATTAATATTAGTTAACATTACCAATCCCAAATAAAACTTTGTTAACTTTAAAAAAGTAATTTTACAATAATGAATAATAATACTTTAAAAATGTAAAGTCTTTGTAACTTATTTTCCATTTGCTATCAAATGTAATAGAACCTTGTAACAATTAAAACTGCTTCATTTTATATGCTTAACTGAGCTGGGAATTAAAACATTGAAATCAATATCTTCTAAACGGAAAAGAATTAACGTTTTGACAGCCTACCTTTATTTTGCATTAAGTCGAAATGTTATTATATCCAAAGACCGCGCCAGTTATTAAACATAAAAATTGTACATAAATAGGTAGTTAAATTTATATAAAAATTAAACATTTTGTTTTTGTCGTTATATTAAGGCGTGGGAAACTTCATAATTTCCGGGTTACCGACCCAATCAAACTGAATCCCCCGGTTAGATTAACAAAGTGGTATGTATTTAAAAAAAAGAAAAAAGAACGAAAATAAAAAGTCGCGAAATTTGTCAATCGTAGCCACCAGATGGCACTGGTGACAACGAATCGGCTAGAGTGAGATGAATTATTTGTCGGAGAGAACCTTTTGCAAGCAGAGTTAAAATAAAAATAACAAAGTTGCTTTCAATCTAAGTGAATTCAAGTATTATTTCGGTTTTAAAATTTCGACGTCCGGGTTGTGGGATTTCTACAGGTTTTAAGGAAATATGAGTCCAAAAAGGTATTTTTATTGTTTATATTAATACTCAAACGTGAAAGGTGTATATATAGTAATATTTTCATAATTTAAAAGGTACAAATTATAATTATTCCCCATGCAAAAAACTAAACTGTTTTGCCTTTGATATGATAAATATGTATTTTCTATAGGTCGTCCGATCCTTATTTAGAAAACTCAGTACTATAGGGATATGATGAGGGCCCGATTACCTAATAGTCTCATGAAGCCGAGGCTTACAATTTAAATTTTTGAAGGGTTCCCAAATAACACATTTTACATAAATATTTAACACCCCTAACATAGTTTGCTCCTAAATTTATCTTTAAAAATTGTATTACAAACTTTAGTAAAAAAAAAACTTCTACTTGTGTTAAATTTGTTTGAATATTGGGGAAAAAATCAAACATATATAATAGTAGGAAAACTCATTATTAATTAATATATTTTTTATAAGGTTTGAATTTAATGCCATACATGGAGAAAGGATTTGAGTACATGTAAAAGTTCAACTTGATGTTGCATGGTCTATTTGGGAGCAATGGGGCCCCCATTAAAACGCGGGCTTCCCTTGCTTTAATGTCTTAATCGGGCCCTGCATTATACATGATGACTGAGGAAGCTTTCCTTAAAAGATAAATCTTGGAGACTAAAATACTTCTCTGTTTCTCGCATATTAAGTTAATTATACATTTCAAAAACAGTGAACAGAAACAAAATATTATAAGGATTATAATAAACTAGGAGGCTCCGCCCCCTGCTCCGCGAACCCCCGGATCTTTCTGGTTGGTCACAACTGGACATCTGGCAAATCAAAGTGAAAGAAAAAGTTGACATATAAATGCATAAGGTCAGGAGACAATAACCGGTGGGAAAATTGAAATTAGAAGAGAAGGGCAAAGCTCACTTTCGTTTTCTTGCTTAAAAATATTCTGGAGAAATTTTATTAAAAATTTCTTTAAGTAAAAGGTATATATAATTTGCTTGTTTTTCGATTTTAAACAGTTATTTTTTCTTAGTTCATGTACAAAGGAATTTAAAAAACTATTTTTTTTACCTACCAGCTACATTAAAAAAAAATTGCCGTGCAAACCATATTGAAGGTCACCCAAAAACAGAATTCGAGTTAAATAGATTAAGTCATTGTTGTTAAATCAATGAGGATTTTCAATGCAAATGTGAGAATCTACTTGATTTTCTTCAAACTCTTTTTAGAACAAAACGTTATACCAAAACAAAGCCACACAAACTTCCTAACCAACTGAATAAAAAAAGGAAAAAACAGCAACACAAAACGACAAACGCGTCATCCATTTCGGCAATTTAACATCGTCGAAACGTCAATTCAACGTCCTAAAAACACACCAAAAAAAAAGACTAATGCTCAAGACAAGGTGGTATACAGAAGGGGAAGATAAGATTCCACGAATTCCGTGCATTGACCGCATCAAGAAAGGGGCCCCGCCTGTATTTATGGGGGCAAGCGGGCCCCTTCGCCGCCCCCGCAAAGTGTGCGTCAACGTTCCCATTAGAAGGTGAACTCTGTTCCAGGCAGGACACTTTAGCGTTAACCCTAAAAGAAAATGGCGAATTAAAAAAGGAAGAAGAATGATAAGACGAAATGTCTGTTGAGTCATTCCCCTGGTTGATTTGTGGGCGACGTCGTGTTGCTGGAGAAGCAGAAAGTATGTCCTTAATGAAGGTTGATTCTCGGTGGTTTTCCCCCCTGTGCTTTTTGTCGTTTGGGGGGGGGGGGGGGGAAGACACATGGGAAAGTGTTTCTGAGAAATCAGGTTGGATGACGAGATAGCCGAACTGTACAGCGAAATTGTTATGAACCAGATCCAAAAGAGCACCGTTTTTCGGAGTGGGTTATATTTTTTTGTGTATGGTATACACATTCTTGGTATCAATTCACATGTCTAGGTAAAGGTTTTAGGTTTTTACTGATTGCAACAATAATTATGAGATACTATACAGTGCCCGATTAAGACATTGAAGCAATAGAAGCCGGCATTTGGGAGAAGACACATGGGAAAGTGTTTCTGAGAAATCAGGTTGGATGACGAGATAGCAGAACCGTACAGCGAAATGGTTATGAACCAGATCCCAGAGAGGACCATTTTTCGGAGTGGGTTATATTTTTTTGTGTATGGTATACACATTCTTGGTATCAATTCACATGTCTAGGTAAAGGTTTTAGGTTTTTACTGATTGCAACAATAATTATGAGATACTATACAGTGCCCGATTAAGACATTGAAGCAATAGAAGCCGGCATTTGGGAGAAGACACATGGGAAAGTGTTTCTGAGAAATCAGGTTGGATGACGAGATAGCAGAACCGTACAGCGAAATGGTTATGAACCAGATCCCAGAGAGGACCATTTTTCGGAGTGGGTTATATTTTTTTGTGTATGGTATACACATTCTTGGTATCAATTCACATGTCTAGGTAAAGGTTTTAGGTTTTTACTGATTGCAACAATAATTATGAGATACTATACAGTGCCCGATTAAGACATTGAAGCAATAGAAGCCGGCATTTGGGAGAAGACACATGGGAAAGTGTTTCTGAGAAATCAGGTTGGATGACGAGATAGCAGAACCGTACAGCGAAATGGTTATGAACCAGATCCCAGAGAGGACCATTTTTCGGAGTGGGTTATATTTTTTTGTGTATGGTATACACATTCTTGGTATCAATTCACATGTCTAGGTAAAGGTTTTAGGTTTTTACTGATTGCAACAATAATTATGAGATACTATACAGTGCCCGATTAAGACATTGAAGCAATAGAAGCCGGCATTTGGGAGAAGACACATGGGAAAGTGTTTCTGAGAAATCAGGTTGGATGACGAGATAGCAGAACCGTACAGCGAAATGGCTATGAACCAGGACCGAAAGAGGACTATTTTTCGGAGTGGTTTACATTTTTTTTGTGTATGGTGTAAAATACACATTCTTGGTTGCAATTCACATGGCTAGGTGAAGGTTTTAGGTTTTTACCGATTACAACAAAAATTATAAGATACAAAGGGGCCCCGATTAGCATTGAAGCAAGGGAAGTCCGCCTTTAAATGGTGGCCCCATTCGTATCAAATAGACCCTGGAACATTAAATCAAGCTTTTATATGCACTAAAATTCCTATTCCTGAATGTTCATTAATATAAAACTTATTATCAGGCCCGTCGCACCGGGGAGGGGGGAGGGGAGGCAAAAACCCCGAAAAATCTGGAATCCCTAAAAGTTGGGAAGTTAGTTAAGTTGAGAATTTCGAATTGTTAAGTTGGTAAATTTCTTGTTTCATCCCTCCCCCAAAAAAAACATTTTTTGTGTGACGGTACTGCTCAATATAAATAATAAAATTAATTAATAAGTAATGAGTAATCCTAATATACCGTATGCTTTGATTTTTTTTTTCAATAATCTAACACATTTAATGCCAGTAGCAAGTTTTTTTCTAAAGTTGGTTATGTAATTTTTTTAAGGTAACTTTAATAACAAACTGTAGGGGTGTTAAATAAAGTATGAGATTTGAGGGGGGGAGAGGGGGGGGGGGGCCCTCAAAAATGTAAAATGTGAGCTTGGGCTTTACTATCCTATTCGGTAATCAGGCCCTGAGTAAAAATATAAATGTTTTGGGGAATAAGGTACATGGAACCAAATCCTTCGAGCATGAATCCTTCATAGTAGAGAAAACATATATTTGTAATATCTCTAACATCATCATGATGTATAGCCTCAGACACGTGGTTAATGACGTCATTCCATTCATAAATTTTCACTGTTACACATTTCCCAACTCATCAGCCAATCGCGAGTATTTTTTAATTCATAATTTTGAAAAGAAGTCACGTGTCTGAGGCCATTCGGTCTGAGATGTTGGTTTCACGATTATGACGTCGTATTCGCTGTACTACATGCTCGAAGACCAAATCAGAAATCAATATTCGTGTTTCCGTCATTTTATATAAATATACTTTATTAGGTAGTTTGAACCATGTTTAGAAACAATAAACTATTTTTTAAAAAGCGTTTAGTCAATAAAACTATTTTTTTTTAAATCTACAGTCACAAAAGTAACTGTATCAAACGAAACATAAAAATCTACCTAACAGTTACAGTTATTGCAAAAAGAAACGGATCTTAACAAAAACAAAAAGATTCGGAAGTATAAATCCCCATCAATCTCTTTTATACCATTCCACGGAGGAATCCAGTCTCCTCGACCCCCCCCCCCCCCCTTTATATATTTCCACCCACTCGGAAAAGAAAACGAGGTAATAAAACAGGTGAGTAGCATATAAAGTCGAAAGCTTTAATTGAAGCCTATAATTTCTTTCGGGTCTTTTCGCAGAAGAGGGATATTTAATTGTGGACTGGCAACGATTGGTGGAGGTCCTCGTAAAATATTTATCACCCATAAAAAACCTCGACTTCAAAGAATCATTCGAGGACGTATAACGGAGAACTCCTGGGGAATTTGATGTTTTTGTTATTGATTTCGAAAGTGCAACTGGGTCTTGGGTATTTTTTTGAGAGGCTGATTACGCAATGATTTGATGAAGGACATCAGAAGAGACAAGAAATGCCAATTCGTTTTCATTTTCAACATCAGGAAATGTGAAAACAATGACATTGGGGAAAAGCGGAAAGTTTTTACGTAATTGGAATCTTGGTTTTTTTTGTGTTATAAGCGAAAATGAATAAATAATTTAAGTGCGCTGGATGTTTTAACAAAATGTATATCAATTTAAATGAAAAAAAGGGTAATTTTAATTTGAAATATTATAAAGCAATTCATATCGATTTCTAAAAGTGCATGTTTGTGTCCCCTGCCAGTGTTCCTGATTTATCACAGACGTTAGAATAATTCTTTGTAGGGGCCGAATTTAGACATATGTTACATAGGTTGCAGCAGGCCCGCCGCACCGGGGAGGTTTGGGGGGGGGGGGAGAGAGTCCGATCCCCCAATAATCTGGAAACGTTGAAAGTTAGGAATTTCAACTTCTAAAAACTCCGAGTTAGGAAAATTTATGCCTGAAGAAAATTAATAATTGTTAACAAATGAAAGCTAGGGAAGATTAGAAATCGCCCAACTTGTATAGAGTACATTTAAAGTAGACCTCAGAACGGACATTGCATTGAAGTATGGGTGCAACAAATCAATGTTTGTGAGATAACTGTTTAATATTACATAAAATATATAGATATATAAAAAAGATGAAAATTGTCGATAAGTTTAAATTGGGAATTTTCAGCACTGTTGAGTTGGGAATTTTCGAATAGTTGAGTTGAGAATTTCAAATCGTTAAGTTAGGAAATTTTTTGTTTCAACATCCCCAAAATATTTTTTGTGTAACGGCACTGGGCTGCATCAGCCGAGGGGCCCGCGCCACAAAAGGGTCCAGCACCATATACCAAAAAAACAAAAACAAAAAACAGTCAACTTGCGCAAAAAATTATTTGGAAAAATGATAGTCCAAATCCTAATGAAAATAATATACTACAATCTTTTTACGATGGAGAATTTTTTTAACAGATTTGTAAAAAGAATATACCCTGATACTGTTATGTTTTTTTTTAATATGTTTAATTTCCGATAATTACAATGACATTGCTTTATTCTTTTTGGAAAGTTTCTGTTGTATTTATTTTTCTAAAATTATTTTTCTTAGAGCCATTTGAGGGTCACAGAAAGACAAGTGCAATATTTTATTATAATTTTCATAGATTCCAGAATGCCATTGCACTTTGAGGTTCCTTAAAACCGTTGAAATTTTGTAACATTCACCCTATGTGAGTAAAAAAATATTGGAAAACCTACATACACAGTCGAATTATTTCTATAATTCTATGTCTTGGTTGAATAATAAAAATTTCTATTTTGCCTAATATATCTTTGCTCGCAACTTTTCGCGAAATAACAAAAAACTATAAAAACCTTTCTAAATTCACATTTCCTAGTGGACCCGTTCTTTAGTTAATAAGAATATTAAAAACCTTCCTAATTTATAAACTTAATATTTTTTGACGAAATTTATATATAAGCAAACCTAAATTCATATGGATAACAAGGTGGATAATTTATCCTCAAAGTTTAACACAAAAAAAGAGAGGAAGGGACTGTAAAATAAGTAATTGTTAATTGGGGGAAAAAACGTATAGTTCCTGCACGTGCAAAACGTCACAGTTCACCGAAACAGGACACTCGGTAAACCCAAAGAAGAAACCTTACGCCAAGAAATTATGTTATCAGCGTCCCACGCCATTTTCTCTTGTGAAAACCCTTTTTGTGAACTTTTTTTTCTCCCACCAAACATCTCCTTAGTGAATAACTGCGATAACTCTTTCGGCCGCGTTATCAAAACAGTCCCAAAAAACCCCATAACTGAGATAAAGACGAAAAAAATGCAACCACCACGTGGTAAAATCCAACACCTCGTAACACCAACA
This sequence comes from Troglohyphantes excavatus, assembly GCA_963932185.1. Taxonomy (NCBI): domain Eukaryota; kingdom Metazoa; phylum Arthropoda; class Arachnida; order Araneae; family Linyphiidae; genus Troglohyphantes; species Troglohyphantes excavatus. Next base: position 62,165,273 of record OZ010669.1, on the reverse strand, counting down.
AGGGTTGTATGAAATTCGGAAGATATGACATCGCCAAACAAAAACAAAACAATCGCCAAATTTATAAAATCATGCTGTAATTATTAAAAATGTAGTTATATTAATAGGAAGTATACGTATTTATGAACATTAACACATAATGTCAGGGGCGGATTCAGGATTTATTCTCGGGAGGGGTAACTATTAGTAAAATGTTTTGCTACTTTGGGAGGTTAGATACTAAAAAAAAATTTTTACGTTTAACATATCATTTTACTAATCAAACCTCTATAAAATTTTATTATTACTTTTATCATAAATTAATTAGCATATCTATTAAATTAATCATAGATTTAATTATGGTGCAAATAGTAAAAAATTTAAATTCTGTTACACTTTCTTATTTGTTAATATTTGAATATATTATTCGTTTTGTTTTTAATATTCATCACGGTACTAAGTCTAAAAATTATGTATTAGCAACAAAATCACCCAAATAATTATAATTCACCAAAACATATAAAGTCGTCCTTTACAAGGATACATTTGATTTATAACCCAACATGAAAGTACACACCTTAACATTTGCCGAATTCTCGCCAAATCTGGCAACACCCCGTCCAACCCCAAGAATGAAAAAAACGTATAAAAGGAACCACTGAGGCCACTGACGAAGAATTAAGAACGAGAGAAAATAAAATCAAAAAAAAAACAGGCAGAAATGCAGGGATATAACTGTCTTGAAAGAGAGGGGATAGCGACACCTACTTGAAGTTCGAGTCCCACACTGGTAAGAAAACAAATCAAAAGGGGTCAACCCATGAGTCATCGCGGCAAGGTGGGGAGCATCTGTTGCTGTCATTTCGGCAGCCTTCTTTTATTTTAACATTCCCACACTTGTGAAACAGCGACGTGAGATCTGCTGTACAAGGATTTGGCTGCCTTTATTTTGATTGGCGGCTTGGAATGCAGCAAGACTGTGATATGCAAGGACGTACCAGCCCAAAAATTAAAGCAATTGAGATTTATGAACACTTACATATGTTTAATTAACATACATATTTTACATTAATTTACACAAATTAGGAAAAAATATTCCTATATACACTCATTTTCTTTTTTTTGTATATTTTTTTTTTCATTTACACACAATGGTGATAGGATGGTGATAGGCTATATGCATCGTAGCGACCCTATGATATGTCTGGCTGGACCTGCCCGTGATTGCATCGCAACATCCTATGACCAGTCTGCCCCTGATGGTGATGGTGATAGGCTATATGCAGGCACGTAGGTATAAATTTTTCATGGGAGGGGTTCAGTAACTGAGCAACGGATTTCTTAAGGTAGCTTATTTTAGTCTCCTCCTACAAAAACACCCCCCACCCTACCCCCCAAAGAAATCAACCCCTCATGCCCATTTTTTTAAAGCTGTCTAATTTTTATCTAAGTGAATAGGAACATCATTTATTTTTCAGGAAATCTTTACCAATATCAGTCATTACCTATGTTCAAAATTAATATCACTACCTAATTAGGAAAATATCAGTCATAACCTATTTTAAAAATTAATATCACTACTTAATTAGGAAAAAAAATTAAAGAGCAAATTTAAATTTTGAGAACCCTTGTTTAGAATAATATATGTTTGGAGCATCTTGTTTATACGGCCCCGTTCGACTATCTTTTCGCTTTGTAGCCGAAATAAAAATACTAGATAATGAAACTCGATGACGTGATGTTAGCCTTAGTTTGAGATAGAAATGACCTCAAAACACGTTTTTGAAGCCTTTTGAAAACTATATTCCGGGGTAGGACTCCGAAAAATACCAGGTTTTCCCTCATGCAACTCGAAGTATTATACAAGACATTTGAATTTTTCTAGATTTTTAAAGTGTTTTTATGATTTTCACAGTAATTCGATTATTTTATATTTTTTCTTCTAGACTTTCAATGGGACCCCCTGAACCACCCCCTACCTACGTGCCTGGCTATATAACAACAATGGAGAGAAGTAAGGTCAAGGCGATATCGCCATACTTATTTGTCAATATCGGGCTGGAAGTGCCATGGTAAATAAAACTAAGTCACTCTGTAAATGACTATTGGCAATGAAACAGAAAAGGTACCAGTACATGTTTGTCTATCTATAAATAAATATGAGTTGTATGAAAAACTCTAGCTCATGTACTAAAAAATGTTTGAAATTTTGTGCGTAGGAAATTGGGGATATATGTAAGTAAGTGATGGAGAGCAATACTTCATTGAAATAGAACATACATTTATACCATTGTATTTGAGAATAGATAACGATAGTAAAATAGAACTTTATCATGGTTCATACAGATTTTCAAAAGTAAAAATTAAGTAGTTCTTAAGGACTTTTTAAGGACCTCTCGATACTTTTTAAGGACCTCTTAAATTTTTTGGCGCTGTTAGCGGAAAATCTCATATTGTTTGGCGCAAAATTGGCACATAATCACATGTCAGTGGGGTTTTGTAGCAAGTTGGCACAGGATACCACTTCCGGGAAAACTCTGGCGCAGAATTTCCATCCCTTAAAGATGTTACATTTTTCTGAATTTCCTCGTTTTTCTAGAATAAGTATCAATTTTTCACAAAACAACAAACGAACTGAGATTTTCCAACGATGAAGTGTTGTGTATTATAATGAAATACCACTGACTAAAAACTCGAACAAAAGAGATCAAAAGTTCACTTTTTTTTAACACTAAATACGTCTATTCACGCCTCTCTCCTTGCGGATTTATACTTATGTAAAACGGTCAAAAGTGTGGACACGATCAACGTAAAATTCGGAATTCTACATTTCAATAATTTTAATGCACCCGGAATTCTGAGTTTGAAAATTAAAAAAACTTAGAATTTCAGGTTAGACACGGAAAAATACCATCCATGAGAATTATTTAAAAAAACATGTTTGAAAAAAAATTAAGGACCCTAGTTGAAAATTAAGGACTTTAAGGGCCCTTAATTAAGGACCTACCAAAATTAAGTAGTTCTTAAGGACTTTTAAGGACTGTGCGAACCATGTTTATCAATAACTGTTTTATAGTAAATACAAAAAATTATAGTACCAGTTTAATGTGGGAGCCGGTAAATACGGCAGAATCGTGCGAGGGGTCGACCATACATTGCAAAACACATGTAGGGGAAGTTATTATCTACCCTGCATGGATTTATGTTGTTTATCTTTCTTTTCTTTACCACACATATTATTTAAGCTGCAGTTCAATTTATTAAGAAAAAAAGACTAATTACTCTTGCATGCGCGAACACAGTAGTTTGACACACAAGGCGAAGCATTTAAGTGCGAGGTGCCATACCTAATAGAATGGGGTACCAGCTGCTATCCTGAGTTGTCGAAGGCGGAGATATAATGGCAGGTGCATTGGTTATTATAAAATTAGGCTTATTTTTAATTTTCAATTAAAAACAGAACAAAATAATGTAGATTTTTTTCGTAATAAAGTTATCTCATAAATACTATACGCAAATGAAATGCAGTATCATACAATTGTAACTACACTTGCAGTAGATAAAAATCTGAATAACTTATTCATAAGTTTCATTGGAACTTATCAAAAGTTTGTTTGGAGGATAAAAGGGAGCTCCGCTACTATGCTTTACACAGGGCCGGCTCTGCACATAAACACCCTTGACCATTGCTAACTATCACACGCAACTACCACAAACAACTACACTCTTCTAACGCATTTGTAAAAAAAGCCCTAAAAACAAGAAGACAGCCATAACCCAACAAAGGGCAGCTTTGTAGGCGTAGAAGCTTCGTGGGAACGTTCACTTTTACTGCCACCGAGTCGGGTGTGGAGGGACGGGGACAGGGGGTGTAACATGAGAGGCCGTCCATGTGGCCCCGCGTTGCTTACCTTGGAGGAAGGCCGTGGATTGGTCGACGGGCCACCTGCGGGCCCCTCCCCGAGATAAAAGTCGTCCTTGTTGTTATTCCAGGAGTTCTACTGCCACCCCCCTGTGGGGGGGAGAGGGGGGCGGAAGGTGTGGGGACAAAGAGATGCACAGACAGGAGGTGGGGTGAATAAACCGGTCTTGATGCGACTACCACCTCTGGATTGAGCGCAGACGACTTTCTGGGGGTTTGTGGTTGTTTTACCCTCTAGTGTCGCATACCTGATGTTGTGGAAGTTGGAATGGCTCATCGGCAATGAGAAGAAAATAACTGTTTGTTTCAGAAACCCGTCAATTAAATTTTTTTGGGGAATTTGTGTTTGGTACGGAATCAGAATCTCAAATGATAAACACATAATTTTGCGCACAGTTCCGTCAACTATCATTTCGTTTCATGGGTTATTTTTTGCAGTAAATGTTACGTGTAGTGCAGAAACCCTACAATCGAAGTGGGTACGGACATATAGCGTGAATGCAAAATTGAATCGTCTGTTGACGGGGTTCCTGAAATAATATTTTTTTTTTCAGAATCACGTACATGCAAAACTCATATTTTTGTGCACAATCCCGTCAACTGACAAATGAACTTTAAAAATGTACATTTTTACTGTAAAAACGTACTCTGTAAAAAGGAACTGATAAATCATACACTAATCAAAAACAAATACTATATATTGAAAATTAGGAAAACGTTCATGTTTAACCACATATTAAATTAACGTGTGGTAAAAAAAATGTTTTTGGTACAGAATCAGAATCTCAAATGATAAATATAATTTTGTGCAAATCCCGTCAACTACCGTTTTGTTTCAAGGGTTATTTTTTACATTGTATAATGCGTGTATAGTGCAGAAAACCTACAATCGAAGTGGGTACGGACATATAGCGTGAATGCAAAATTGAATTGTCTGATGACGGGGTTCCTGAAATAATATTTTTTTTTCAGAATCACGTACATGCAAAACTCATATTTTTGTGCACAATCCCGTCAACTCACAAATGGACATTTTAACTGTAAAAAATTACTTTGTAAAAAGGAACGGATAAATCATACACTAATCAAGAACAAATACTATATATTTAAAATTAGTCAAACATTCATGTTTAACCATATTTTAAATTAACGTGTGGTAAACAAAATTTTTTGGAACAGAATCAGTATCTTAAATGATAAATACATAATTTTGTGCACAATCCCGTCAACAACCATTTCGTTTAAAGGGTTATTTTTTACAGTGAATATTGCGTGTATAGTGCAGAAACCCGACAAGCGGCGTGGGATAGCATGGTACGGACATGTAGCGTGAATGCAAAATTGAATCGTCTATTGACGGGGTCCCTGAAATAGTATTTTTTTACAGAATCACATACAAGCAAAACTCATATTTTTGTGCACAATCCCGTCAACTGACAAATGAACTTTAAAAATTTACATTTTTACTGTAAAAACGTACTCTGTAAAAAGGAACGTCAGGTTAATCATACATTAATCAAAAACAAATTCAATATATTAAAAATTAGGAAAACATTCATGTTTAACCATATTTTAAATAAACGTGTGATAAAGAAAAATTGTTTTTGGTACAAAATTTCAAATGATAAATACATAATTTTGTGTACAATCCCGTCAACTACCATTTCGTTTCAAGGGTTATTTTTTACAGTGAATATTGCGTGTATAGTGCAGAAAACCTACAATCGAAGTGGGTACGGACATATATAGCGTGAATGCAAAATTGAATCATCTGTTAACAAGTTAAAAAAATAATTTTTTTTTAATATTTTTTTTTTACAAAATCCTATATGTAAAACTCATATATTTGTGCACAATCCCGTCAACTAACAAAAAAATGTACGTTTTTACAGTGAAAACGTACTGTGTAAAAAAGAACATGAGATAAATCGTACATCAATCTAACATCCAAAACAAAGGCTATTTAAAATTATGAAAATATTCATGTTTAACCATCTTTTAAAATAACGGTTTTGTTAAAAAAAAAATGTACATATTGAATTTTTTTTCTGATAACTGCCTTTTATAACTAACAAGGTTGTTTTATTTTGTATAAATCAAATCATCATATTTTCTCCCGATGTATATACTTAACATAGATAAAACTCACATTATTTATTTTATGCTCTAATCCTATTTAACAACAAAAATATTTAATTCCGGCCAAAAAATATGACGCTAAATCTCAACTGTGACTTTTCTTATTAAACCAGGCCGTTTGTCGAGTTTATTTGTTTATTTATAACATTACCTGGGGGGGGGGGGGCAGAGAGAGAATGCACGTTTATTACAAGAAAATTAAAGACAAATCAAAATTCGGCCATAGGCTTCGAATAAATTAACTGAGTTCTCCAACCATTCAAAACATGCGTGTAAAGCCAAAACATTATGACACACTATTTGAGAAATAAAAATATTAAACTAAAACTCTTTCTTTATCAACACCTTATTATATAAGTATAAGTACTGCTGTCATGGTTACTAGTATTTCATTAAGTATTACTTTATTAAGTATTTATTCTTGAACAAATAACAGGCAGGTATAATAAAAACACAAATCAGTGGAAATGGAGACCTTAAAACAGCTATGTAACCATCCCGCACGAACACGAAAAATTAAATGTTCAATCAGTGTGAAATTCAGTTCTGTGTGAAGTCAACAAACTAATTTATCATAAAAGATTAGTTTACATTACAGAATTTTAACATGATCATGACATATGTACAAGAAAGCATTGCTGATAGGGAAAGGAAGTCATTAAGGTAGCAAAAAGGAAAATAAAGTTTCCCCACACATTAAGGATGAATTACTGTTCTATCTGGTCAGGTGAATAATTAAGGATTAAGGCTTTTCAAACACTAATTGACTCATTAAAGGTTAAGATAATTTAACAACGAGCCGTTAAGGTGGCATGTTTAATTCCCATAGTTGTCAAAGTATTTGCCAACTTACTTATTCGAAACCATTTACAAAGATATTAATGGATTATGCAGCACTAAAGCAAAAGTTACAAACAAAGCTAGTTAAATTCTTAACTGCAAGCAGAAAATCAAACCGGTTTCAATTGATACGTCTTTCACCATTTTTTACACCAAAACGTATCCAAGCAAAAACAGCAACAATTTCTGTACGTTAGACAAGCGTCAGTCGACGAAATTGCATTCAAATGTTGCGTACTTCAACAAGTCTATTCGCTTATACACAAGAATAACAAAAAGAACTGCTTTGTATGTGAACATCTTATTCATCTAAAAATATTCATAAATATATCTAATTTATGCTTGCCTTGCTATTAGCAAACGTTCAGTAATAAAGCTAGTTAAATTAGTGACGTAAAGGTTCAGGGCTCATTCGCAAAAAAATATTTTAGGTTTCCCCTTATTTAAAGTATCAACACATGAAGTTTATTGGATGAAAATTTGCTTTTAAATTTAATTGACATAATACACAAAAATAAAAAAAAATAGCATATAGGGTCCAAATCCTGGACCGTCCAGGATTTTACTTCTTTATAAAAAATCCATGCAAAAGTAATTTTTTGCTGGACTGAAGCAAATAGAAATTGAAGAGTTTTAGTTACGAGAATTATTACCTGCTATTGATGGAATATTTATTTAATTTTGCATTACAAAAATTGTCACAGACAATAAAGTCACTTTTGGTTTGGAGAGATTTTTTGTTGTTTACAAAATGCGCGTTGTTTACTTATTGCACGCCTCGGCGGGCCCCCTAAAAGCATGGGCCCCCCTGCTTTTGCGGGCCCGACCGTAACGTCATTATACATCAGAATATTCTAATTTATTTCATTAATTATTTCACTCAACACAGATAACCAGCAAACTACTCCACTCACAAGCAGCCACAATTCAGTTACCAGCCGAAACTACACTTCAGACCGCATCAGCAAGCCCATTCACGTTATACACAAGAATGATCAAAACAACTCACCTCCGACAAGAACATCATCACACCACTACATCCCCTTCAACAATCCACTCGAAGCATCACATTCCACTCACAATTCCAATCAAGATCACTCTGCATTTACCACAAAGACAAAGGCCTCAAACCAAGAACGGATCCGAAAAAAGCACTGTATTTCCCAGTCTATTCCTATTCCTCTAAACATTGACAGCATCAGACAATCCCAAATCCAACCTGGTGGCACAACCTAAACATGCACACCTCTCCCTGTCGCCTACAGCTGATATTCCAGCCAATCCGAAGAGGGGGGAGTGGGAGTCCCCAAATCCCCCCCCCCTCTCTCAATGCACCTATAGAGGTCCCATTCCCCCATCCCATACCTTGTTTTTTTACTTGCCAAACGGTAATAAAACGATGAGGGGGAGAAAGTGCAGGGGCCGTAGATAACTTTTCCTTTCCCTGGATTTTGGAGGTCGCAAAAAGGGTCACCAGAGTCACAGGGGGGTGCCAGGCAGGAGGATATTTTTTTTGCGGCATTCCCAGGTGTGGAGGAGGACTGACAAGGTCTGGCTTGTTCTTTGTTTTTGATTCGTTCGGTGTGAGGTCTTGTTCGGAGCAGGGTGGAATTTGCGCCAGAGTGGAGGATGGACAAATGCTCATGATGGTTAGGGAGCATTTATTTATTATGTCACGCTACTTTTCATCATTTTGTGCTAACTCCTCCTCCCCCATGTCAATTCAAGATAAAATTTTGCAATTAAAAAAATTCAAATTGTGTATTTTAAGAAATATCCTACCTATTACAAGAAATTATGATTTCTGTAAAAAGTTAGTTTTATCAAAGTTTGTGCAACAATTAAAAAAAATCTACAAAGTTTTGTTACGTCAGGCCACCACATGCCTACTCTAGGTATTTCCACAGCATCGAAAGCTAGCACCTCCCCAAATCTGATGTAATATATAAATGGCATCTCACATAAACATGGGTAAAAATAACTTGGGTCTTTAGAAATTAAGATAAAGAAAATTAAAATTTTGATAAAGATTAAGCATTTAAAAATTCCAATTTTAAACGCGCTCTTTTGGCACATGCAATACTCATTTGAATCCATGTGATCAGATGCCAAATGCTTATAAAGCTCATCTTAATTTCTTTTTTACATGATATCATCATTAATTTTCTAAATATATTATACCAGTACCAAATCATCACAGCAATAATTTCGAATGACATTACAACTAATTGGTATTAAAGAGCTAAAACCTTAACAAAACCATGCCCATAAACTTTATTAACTGTAAAAAGGTAGTAAAGAATAGTAAAAAAAGTATATGTGTAGTTAAACCGCCAAAACATTGATCATCGCCCAACTATTAGAGCCAATCTGTAAAATAACTATTATAACGAATAAGTAACGTAACTTTTTTGTATTGTTTACATACAAAATACGCGTTCCAAACAATTAAATTAAACACTTAATACTCGCCAAAACCAATTCAATTATTGAGTCTGCATAGACGAGACCTCAAGCAACAAAGTAAATAGCAAACAACTCGCCAAAGAAAAAACGCGCCAGAAAGTGGACACTGTGCATTCAAAATAGCACGGTGAAAAATTGCTATCTGCGGAGAGCGACCATGATTGGCGACAAGTAAAAACAAGCCAAATTGTGGTGAATGTAACAAGAACTATGGCTGGTAGTCTGCCAGAAATAAGGAACAAGAGACCTAGTGCGAGTCGATTGTGACAGAATAGTGTGAAGATTCCATGACCAATTTGATAAAAAGCGAATCGCGAGCTTTAGATTTATTTAGTCTGACTATTAAATCACTGATACGGTTAACAGAATCTGGTTAACCAAAAAAATTTCGTAATGACTCTTACTTTCACAAAAGCTAAGCTTAAAAGTGAAGCGAGAAGACGCTTAAAAGCAAAGCATACTTAATCTATCACAAAATTAAATGGAAATGTAAAATTTCATTTATAATAAACATACTTAAATAAAAAAATTTAAACCAACATCAGGTATATTACTTTTCTAAAAAAAAAAATACAATACTATAGCTACATCAATAAACTTACAATTAATTTGAATTTGTATGACTCTTACTTTCACAAAAGCTAAGCTTAAAAGGGAAGCGAGAAGATGCTTAAAAGCAAAGCATACTTAATCTATCACAAAATTAAATGGAAATGTAAAATTTCATTTATAATAAACATACTTAAACAAAATTAAATCACATCACTATATATATTTTACTTTTCTAAGAAAAAAAAACATTACTATAGCTACAGCAATGGACTTGCAATTATCCTGAATTTGTATTGCAATTGTCATAAATAATATTTTGAATATTAATTGGAAAATTTACAATTCACAATTATTTTATTAATTTAAACAAAGCCGTACATTTAATGACATACTTTCTATATGATTGATTTTATGCCGTCGATAGCAAAGGAAACAAACTCATTGCTATGATGTGATATTTGTAAGATCACTTTGTAAGATCACTAAGATATGTCCTTTTTTTTAATGTCAATTGCCATAAAAATGTATACAATTCAAAATTGTTAGGTAAGATTCTAAATAAAATTGAAATTCTGTTTGCAATTTTTTTTGCAAATCTTCATTTTCAGATTTATTTATTACAAAAATGTATAAAGGAAAGAACCTTATTTTTTTTATATATGTAAGTTGACTAGTTCTTTTCACTGAGCTAAAATAAAGGGAGATAAAAAAAATGAGCCAAAATAATTTTTAAAAATTCCATACCAATTGCCATAAAAATGTGTACAATTCACATTGTTTAAAAGTAAGATTCTAAATAAAATTAAAATTTTGTTTACAATTTTGCAACTCTTCAATTTCAGATATTTGTATTAGAAAAAAGAATAAAGGAAATAACCTTTTTTATATATATATTAGTAGACAGACTAGTTACCTCAACTGAGCTCAAATAATGAAGACTGGAGAGAGGACTTCCATTGGAGGAAATGTACCCGAGGCACGCGGATTAATACTGTTCGGAAGACAAGGTAGAGAAAACATTCTTCATTCGCTTTTGCGCCATTTGTAACGTTGCATCAGTTTTTAGTATTTGATTAATTAATTCATATATTTTTTCTTTTTCTTGTAAATAAGAAAGCAAGTATGGCAAAACTTTAAATGTGTAATATTTAATGCTTTTTGAAAGCAGACAGAAATGTGGTTTTAAAACTAGGATGTATGCACAAAATTCTATGTCCAACACCATGAAAAATGACTATATTTTTCTACATTCGCTTAAAAAGTGGTCAGCCTACTGAGCTAGAATATAATATAACTTATAAGCACAAGAGTGAGGACTCCTATTGAACGACAAGGTACTTTACCGTGCCGCGCGGATGCATACAATTCGGAAGAAAGGTTGAGAAAACCTTCGTCCTTGGCTATGACGTCTCACGTGACGTCACAGAAATGTTTAAAACTGTGTTTATCGGTGCCTTTTGTCTTCTTTTTCTTGTAAGCAAGAAACATTAAATGTGTAACATTTAATATATTTTTACATAAAGCCAGAAATGCGTTTTTAAATCTACACAAACCTACGCGAAAGGATTTATTTTCTACCTTCGCTCAAAAAGGAGTAAAGTGATCGGCAACGCTTAGTCCTCACTCCAGCGCTTATATTATTCTAGCTCAGTTGGTCACCCATCTTCCCGTCCAGTAATTATTTAGCTCAGTATTCTCTGAAGGAAATTGTAATTTAACCTTTTCACAATATATCACAAAACTAAATTTTATTTATAATAAAAAATACTTAAACTAAAACAAAATTAAACTAACCTCATTATTTGACTCTTTCTAAAAAGAATACATTACTAGCTAGAGCAATCAACTCGCAATTATCCTGGATTTCTATGAATAAAATTTCCCAACATTACAAATATACTTAAAAAGAACTGAAATAAAAGAATCGTTTGCAAATCCAAATGTTCCATCCAGAAATCCTTTCGATATTCATCTCTTTATGCAAAGTTTTTTTCGATATTTTTTTTCGATATTTTTTTTCGCTCCTGGATTTATGAAGTACAAGAAGAAAAAAAAACAGTTCATTATCCCACATACTCATCGAAGCGTGTTATGCATTAGTATATTAAGAATGAGATGGAAAAAAAAATTCGAAATTTACTTTTCTTGCTACCTGTGGTGCCGCGGTAATTATCCGTGTTGAGAAAAAAAGAACTTCGACTTTATTTCTGTCTTTTCATTTCCCTGTGTTTGGCTTTTCCGTAGAGACGTGTTTTTATTTGCTTTTCATTTGTGGTCGTTTTTTGTGTGTGTTTGTAATTTTAACTTTTGATATATTTTTTTTCTCCAACGTTGAGGACGTTTTTGGAATCATTTCTAGAACGATTTCACGTTTTTTGTAAGTATTTTAGAGAGACAGTGGATTGAGTCAGGGATGGTATCGTTTAGGTTTCATTTGAATTGATAAGGATGTTTCATTGTTACAAATTGTAATATATTTTTTGCTGACTGTTGTATTTAATTTTTACAAACTATTTTATCAATTTTTTTTTAAATATAACTTATTTTAACAAATTGTTACATTAATATTTTAATTTGTTATAATTTCTCATTACAAAATATTATACTTCACAGGCTGTAGTACCCGGCGTTGTCCGGACATTACGCAGAATGTTGTCGATTTCAGTGTTTCCACTCAATATTTTGATGAAAATTCTCAGACTTTTCGAGGTTTTTCAAAAAATTCCAGACCAAGAAGTAAGATATTTTTTCATATATTAATCTTGAAGCTGGGAAAAATAAAGTGTTTGTAAATAATGGCATGCAAAATTGAAAATTTAACATTTTTATTTTTACGATAAATGACAATAAAAAGAATATGATTTGCACTTATTGCTAACATTTTTAGAAAATTTACCTGACTTTTCCAGAAATTTTTTAAAAAAAATTTCTCCTGACAATTTTTTGACTTTTTAGGCCACCCTCATTTTCCCTTACAAATTGCATTACACCATTATTACAAATTGTTATATTTCATTATTTTACAATTGGTTAAATATTGTTATTATAAATAGATATAAGTAAATATATATAAAATATGTTCGGAATTTTAACGATGAAAATGTTCTCACTGCAACTGTCTCCACATTACTGTAGGAATTTTCGTTGGCCAGCAAATGCGATAAAAATGTGTATCTAAATGTTGCTAATTTTGAACTAGGATTTGACTTCAGTTCATATACTGTTTATAAATAATACAGCTTCATATAAAAACTGATCTAACACTTAGTTTATAACTTATATCAACATATACAAAAGTAATTTTTCCTCCTAAATTAAAATATAATTTATTTTTTGCATTAGGCAAATATTTATACATTCCATAAAAGAACAGGTATAGCAACTGACGCTGAAAACAATATATACCTGAGATATTATGTCTTCAAAGAAGCTTACAAAACTATAAATATTTAATATGTTTCTGAATAATATTAAGACATTAAAAAATGAAATTAATAGAAAAATATGTCACTAAAACATTTTAATATATTACGTTAGATTAACATCGATACTAAAATTATATGGAATCAACGTATGGCGTGAACATTTATTTATCAGTAAAGCATAGATGACCAGACATTATATAATGAAACTACGAGCAGTTCAACTGGCCATCTCGTCACCAATTGACTAAATCCGCTGTCACTATGAAATATCTCAAAAGACCTCAGCCCCCCTCACACACAATAAGAAATAACAGAAACATACACACATATATATAAATAACAGTTCTCGAATAAAAATCAAAACGGAGAGATCTCAGTCGGGCATAGATATATCCATGCAAAAGCTACGAAACAGGAAAAACCGGGAAAAGAACAAAAAGAGAGAGAGAGAAAAGGGAATGAGGGGAGAAAATAAAAACCGGAATAAAAAAAAAGGAGTCTAGGAGTCACAGGACTGGGATAAAAATAAAAGGAATACAAATGAATGGGTAAAAAATGCCCGTGGTCATTTTAATAATGACACATTTTTACGTCTCAGCGGGAAAACTTGGAAATGAAGCGAGATTCATTAAAGATCGTTAGAGAGTAGGGGACGCTTCGGGGTGGGTGCGGGGGTGGGGGGAGGCAGCAAAAATGCTAATCTGGAATACGCAAAGATTTTTCATCTTTTCTGTGTCTTTCAATCCATTTCCATCCCCCCCACACCCACACTTAAATTTATTTTTTTTTGACTCGTTTCTTTCTTTCTCTTTAAGTCCTTATTTCTTCAATTTTTATCATTACTTTCTTTCTCATTGCGGCATTTTATTTTATTTTTGTTAAATATTTTTTTTTTTATGTGTATATGTATTTCTCTTTTTTTCCCAGTCGTGCTTTGAATACAAGACGATTTCATTGTTTCTACTATGCAAAAAAAAAGTAGAAAAAGGGGGGAGGACAACTTGCCAATTCGATGCCCCCCCCCCCTCCCCTCTTTTCGGGAAATTTCAAACAAAAGAAAACGAAGGGGGGGGGGGGAGGTGAAAAGAAGGGGGTTTGGGGGGGGGGGTCGACAAAATACATGGCTAACGGTAATGAAACAATGCAATGACAAACTCGGAGAGCAAAAAAAAAATTATATATATATTAAAAAATCAAAATAAAAAGACGGATGACAAGACGTGGAAAGAGCGAAAAATGAAATATGGTATGAATTTAAAAAGATTATTTTGATATTCAAACCCCCTCAGCGTACCGGTCCTCAAAGTAAAAATTGAGCGTTCTAATTGGCTGCTTCCCAAAAACTTTCCCTTGCCCCCACCCCGCTTTTCCCATTCGATGATCGCGTTATTACAAAGCCATCACGTGAGAGTTTAAATTAATGATAACCGGTTCAATCACATCCTTTTCAGAAGCACTTACAGAAAAGGGACGGTTATGAATTAAGGAAAGGGGGGGGATGCAAAAAAATCGTCAGCATCGCGAAACAAAACCTTCCTCGTCGTTTTTATGCGTTATTCCGGCGCCGCGCGAGGGAAAAAGAGTATCCCTTCTCCGTCTGTCGAACCCCCTCCCATCCCCCTACAATTCAACCCACTTGAATTGTTATCGCGGCGGCAAGGGCAATCTATCAGAATTAAAAGACGAGGTTTTTGTTTGAATTTCTTACACGCACAGCCCTATTGGAAAAGAAGGGGGGAAGAAATAAATTCAGAAAGTCATAATGAAATCAACGCAGTCATTATATAATAGGGGAAGCCATTAGCTATATCAGTAGTTTTTGGAAAATAATGCGGGATATGTTTATGGAGGGAAAAAAACGTCAAAGAATGTAGGGGAACGTGATACATGGTGTGCGTTCGGGAAGAGGCAAAAGTAATTATATCCCTCGAAACAAAATATTTCTTTGGATGTGATTCTTTTGTAGGGATTTTTTTCCCCCTTTCTATGTGATACAAATTAATAGATCTTGGATTCGAACTAAAAGCCAAGCTTCAAATGCATTTCAATTAGCAGAATCAATGAATATATTTCTATTTTTCATATAATTTCGCTCGCATTTGAATGGGTATAGGGAAAAAAAAGACAATGCGAATTCCCGCACAATGCGTTTCGTTCCTATATATAGGGAATAATATCCGAGCGATTGTTTAGCTTCTAAACAATGGGGTTTTTCTTGCTCGGTTTTTCGTATAGTGCAAATACGAAGGGCCATGAATCAAGTGTCATTTTGTGGAGGGAAAAAAAAGCACTCTAAAAGTTGATTGCAATTACAATTTGCCGAGAGAAACGCTGGGATGAAAGGAAAAAGACACAAAGTGAAACGAGCGGCAATTGAATTATTCTTTAAAAGTATTGATTTTGCTTTGAAAAAAAAACTTATACTGAATTGTATTAATGAAACTAATGTAAAAATATTTGGTTAAATGGTTTATTTTTTAATGAAATTATAATATAATCACAATTTTTGAAACATAAAAGCTAGGGCTAAAAGACGCAAAGCAAATTTCCAATTCGTGGATAATTGGTATTGATAGTTACTTAAATTTTCAAAGGCCTCAAACGACTACTCGAAGGAGGTATCAGCATATTTTTAAACAGCAATGAGCTATTGCCCACTGCTGAAATAGACTGCGCAATGGGGATGACATGCCAAAAACGACTTCTCAAAAGGGGTACACATATTTCTGAGCAGCGTGATGGGCCAATATTTCCTTATTTATTATCAGAAGACGACAAGAAAAGATCTATTCTTATTAAAAAAAGCAGTAAATTACGAAGAAAACGTCACAGAGTTGCTTTTTTTACATCGGCAGTATTTATCTGGCCAAGACTTCAAAATAATATATATTTTGAGACGGAATTTACACGTACCGTTTAATGGTTATATTACGTATCGAAATTCTTAATTTGTATATACCCCCAAAATTATATCACACAGAAACAAGCCAACCATAGAACACTCATCTTGATGGTTGTAAAAGAGAGAAGGGGTGAGAAGATCACTATCTACGTCATGAAGTTATTGTTATAAATATAATCAACTATATATTTTGTTTTATAATATTTCGTTTACTTTAACAAAGGCTTCTAAGGCGTATAGCCAGTGGGGTGAGTAAAAAAGGGTGATGTAGAATTTGTAAGGGGACGTTAAAAAATTTTGACACCCCTTTACAAATTCTACAAACACACTTCTCTACATAAAGTTGTTTGTTGTTAAATATATATATTTATCTTATTCAGGGTAGTAACAACATTATGGAAAAAAAGTTCCCTGATTTCCATGATGTTGTCACAAAAATTTCCCTGATTTTACAATTACATTAAGAAATGTTGCAATACCTGCTTGGTATAGAAACAAAGTACCCACGCCAAAATAATACTATAAATATATTGCATTATAAATGTAAAATTATAAGCAATACTTATTGACAGTTAAAATAATAATTTATGGATACAAAACAAATTATGCGATTGCGACAGGCATAATAGTAATTAAACATGTTCTCTCTGGAAGCAGATAATTAAAAAAAAGCAAGTTTTTCCGAATTATTTCTTTTGTAGATAATTTTAAATGTTTTATATGCTTCATATTTCCTATTCCAATCTTCAATAAATCGCATATTCATAGGCCCTCACATGTTGCTTACAATTCAAGGTCCAATACACTTTGCTTTTTGCTTCTCCCTCCAGCAGTGATTCACGTTTTTACAAAAGGAAACTGAAAATATGAAAATGCCCACAACCATGTTTTTTTATTTCTTATTAAGAACTAAAAGGAAATATTGACAATTAAATTACCCAGAATAGAGGGCATAACAGACGATAATTGCCGTTTTAATGATCAAAGTTTAAAAAATTCCCTGATTTTTTGTGAATTTTTTTGGAAAATTTCCATCATAATTCCCTGATTTCCCGATTTTCCAGGTTATGTTACCACCCTGTTATCACATTTCAATTAGTGATTTTGTGTCATCTCCAAAGATTTTAAATTACCGGAAATGTAAATCAAAGTCCATTGACAAGCGGTCCAAGAGTCAATACTTGACGTCAAGACCTACACACGACGACGTCACGGGTTCGACATCTGGCAAACAAAGGCTTTTTATCCAACAGTAAAACCCAAACACGAAACATTTCTTTCTCCCGGTAAAACAAATGCCTGTATCGGTAACAAAGGCCCTTATAAAAAAAAATCCTCCGCAGAGAAAAGAAAGCCAAAAAACCTCCTGTTTCACGCCAAATAAGAAGTGAAAACATTCCGTCTGGCTGGATGTGGCATGCAAATGGCGAGACGGAGCTCGGGGCTACTTTTTAACGAGCGGTACGCGCCCTTCGTTTATCTGCACACGCGCAAATGCACACACCTATTTGGAGGGTGTGTGTTCGGTCAGGAGCGAAGATGGTTCACCTAGGAAAGGAATAGATGGATTTAAAGGTGAGGATGTTGGAAGAGGAGAGAGAGAGGGACAATGGTTCAACCCACCAAGACTGATGCTGATTTTTCCCAGTATTTTTCTCAGAGTTTTAAAATTTCTCTGCGAAATGGTTTCGACTTTAAATAGCGGCTGTAAGTATTAAAAAAAATATTGAAAACAAACCCCTGTGTAAAAATTGGGGATGAGCGATATTTTAGTAACAGTTAAAATATATCATTATTACGATTTCCGATAGTTAAAAATATTATCTCGAAATCGGAAAAAAAGTAATAAAATATTTTGGAAAGATGAGTTTAATAAAAAAAAGGTTTTTCGATTTTGGAAGTATAGCTTTTGTATATTCAGAAAGTGTAAGTTGGGTATAGTAATAGTTGGTAATATGGATATAGTAATAGTTGGTAATATGTGTATAGTAATAGTTGGTAATATGGGTATAGTAATAGTTGGTAATATGGGGTATAGTAATAGTAATAGTTGTAAAATACAAAATATAGTATAATTTATTTTTATAAAGCTTAAGATGAATCAGCAAATTATTTTTTAAACTTTCGTAAACATTAAAAGATCAACTTCTGCAATATTTCTACAACCTTCTGTCTAAACTCTGTGATACTGGGGGATTTTTGATATTGAAAAGTTATTTCACAACTTGGAATCATCTGTAATTTAAAAAAAAAATATTCATTTTAAAGAGATAGGTTTTAAGAAAAACGCCAGGCAATTATATAAAGCGTTGCAGATACAACGGGCGAACTGCATTTTTTTTTAAATTTCGACATCTAAAACGCCAAATACAAGGTAATATTTTTGGGGGGGTTTTGGGGTCTAATCATATATAAAAGTAAGAAAGAAAATAAAGCACACAGTATAAACTTTGAATGCATTTTTCTCGATACCACCGTTTGTTGAGCCCGTCGTACGCATCCACAAACCTGTTATTTAAAAAAAATTAAATAAAGTTGATAAAAACTCTTCCGACATCCTCTCTATTTAATAAAATTATAATTTTGAAACCAATCTTTCAATAAATTTATTTAATAATAAAATAATAAATGAAAAAAAAAAAAATCTCAAAAGCAATTACGACAAATGTCGCAGTATTTGGTAATTGAACACCGTTAGAAATACATAATAAATGATAAAATAGTAAAAGTAACAAGTTAGATAATTTCAAAAGTCATATTAACTGAAACACCTTTTGGGAAGTTATTCTGCCATTAATTAATAAGGATACATATAGAGTGAATATATTGATCGCACCTGTTAATTAAGCTTTCAAATGAACAAATGTTAACAGCTATCACCGATAACTGAAGACAATTATCGTTTCAATTTCATAACTGTAACTAATTACTAAAATGTAGCTTCACGTTAAGTAACGTTACTTTAATTAACTAAATTCCAACTTTTAATTAAACATAATTTATTACTATTGCAGGAAGTTAAAATAGTAATTGAATGCTGAAATATTAAATCAAACAACGGTAAATTTTATTTTGTTTAAATTTCTAAAACTTCTTAGGCATATAATATGAAATGAACAATAAAAAAATTAAACGTTTAATTCCGAACTTACAATTTTTTATTCTGAATGTTATCAATTTAAAAAAAATCAGTTAATAAACATCACTCAAAGATGTTTACTTTTGACAGTAATCTATATATGAAAGTAGTTTAAAATAAAAAATCAGTCGCCATGGTCCATTGGTGAAAAATTAATATAAAAAAAATATTATCACAATATTATACAAGCAGTTTAAATTATTAAATTACATTACAATGTTTAGCTAATCTAGATTTTTAAATAAAATTTTAAAAATGACCTTAATTTAAAAAAAAAATAACTTGTATCGTCAACAAACCTCTTTCTCTGATGGATATTTAACGAATCAGGAAAATTTGCGAAAAAATCCTTCTATATGCGACTTTTTTCTTGAAACTGTTTTAATTTCCATATCAAAACATTTAAAAACCCGATTTAATCAAATAAAACTTAATATCTATTAACAATAATTAATACAATTATTATTGTTTATAATAATATAATTAATTTGGATTGAATATTAGAAATTTATAAATAGTTACTTAACAACAAATATTTGCGTCATAGCCAGAGAGTAAAGAGAGGGATATAGCCGATTTAAATTAAAATAAATGTGATTAAAATTTGCCATATATGACTAATAAATCTTCTTACACTAATTTAATTTTTTTTCACATTTAATTCATATTTTCTTTAGAAAAAAAATGTATGCTAATACTCCTCCCTACCCCACTCTCAGAAATAACTCTCACTTTTTAGCATTCTGCGATCGTCAAGGGTACTTTCGTCATTCATTTCGTCATTAAATCACTTCCCTTTGACGAAACATGAATTAAAGAAAAATAAGGAAATTAGTTTACTTCGATCTCTTTGTGGTGGTACTAGCACACTTGTTCTAATTTTGGTTGTTATATATATTGCCATAAATCCAAAAGAACTATTCTGGCTCGGTCAATACCGCACGTGACATTGGACCAAGAGATCCTATACTAATAGCAAAAAAAGAATTTGAGAAAAAGAGAGTTTTAGGAACAAGAGGGAAAAAGGCGCAAATTGTACTTAGTTATTTTAAGGATTAGGTGTTACGGAATTTTTACAAAAGGTTTTACAAAAAAGAGGTTCGGGGTTTGAAAAAAGGATGGTTACAGGAATTTTCGTTCACATATATATATTCGAAAAAATCTACCTTGTTAAACTTTTGGAAAGGGAAATCTGCTTCAATAAATCCATTATACTACAATCAGTCGCTTGTAAACCCTCAAAGCCAACACTGGTAATCAACCTTTTTTCAAATCAAGAAATCAAAATATTCACTATTCTATATAAGCGAATATACATAGCTCAGTATTCCCCATCACACTAAAGCAAAAGCGGGAAAGGAACGATTCCAAGGTGGAATAATACTAAAAAAAGAATGTTTAATGCACTTGGAATTGTTCGGGTAAGGAAAAAAACCCCAGAAAGGAGCAGAGTTGAATGTTTTATATGCTCACTTTCATATATATAACCTCAAGGTATGCTGCAGAATAAACTACTAGTAGGAGAAATAGGTCTATAGCCCCCCTTTGAGATCAGGGTTCCCGAAAGATGGTTTGTTTGAGCAACATATAATCACGTAAGGAATACGTCTACGCGGCACGCTCCCAGCCGCCATTTTACTATATTTATACGCCCAGAGGGCATATTCAAAATGTTCTAGTATTCGACGGAGAGACGGAAAACAAGCGGGGTTAGTTTTTCGTAACCTTAAAGTTTTGTAGTTTTTGAGATAAACTTACTTTTTATGTTGGAGCAGGAAGGGGGTAATCTTCAGCTAACAAATTGGAAGGCATTCTGTGGAGTAGAGTTGGAAGAAATGGTGCGTCAATGTTTTGAACAGAGCAGTAACAACTAAACTCTAGGTGGATAGTTATTCGTGTTAGGGTGTGTTCTTAAAGTAATTGTATAGTAAAAGGTGTTCAACTGAAATAATCGAAAGGTTTTAAAGTACAAAATTTTATAACTGGTACTGTATAATGTTACAGAATACTAGGTTTTAGAGAGAAGACAAGAAGTATGAAAATATTAAAGCAGATGATGGATTGTAAAGTGCCAATTACAATAAGCCCGTTGGTGCAAAACTGAGAGTTTTTATATAAGTCATGCACAGAACTCTTCTTTATTTATATACAAAATGAAAGTTACGTCAAGAGTTCCAGAAACATTGTATTTCAATAAGGAAGGCGCTCCAAGTACAAATTTTTTAAATGAAAGCGTACGCAGTAGCAGGGATCGACTTACAAGTTAAGAGTTAATATAACATTTGGGGACCCTCCGACGTACTTTAAAATAAAATTGCTAAAATTATGTATTGCTAAATTAATTTCCAGCCTATGGCCTCCGACTACTCAGGATAACAGTTGGTACCTCCTTCGATGATTCAATTACGATGCTTATAGGCAAACATCCATGCAGTATATTTACGTGTTTTGTAACAAACATTATTGCTAAATATCGTGGATACCGTGAACTAGGAATTAACTAGGACCTACAATCAACATAAATACATGCAGTACAGAACCCTCCGACATATCTTAAAATAAAATTGCTAAATTTACGTATAGGCATACAATGCAAAATAACATAATCAATCAGCTTTAATGCAAGTGTAAATACTGCAAAAAATAATCTATTTTTATAAAATTAATAAACTTTTCACCTAAGTAATGATTACAATATCAGAAAATTTGGAACAAGGAAAACGTATCCGAAAAACGACAAACCGCAAGAAATTAATAAACACTAAACAGTTTGTTTATCGTCTTAGTTATGAATTGAATTTTGTAATTGATCCAAAGGGCATTCCGTTGAAGAAACGGGATTCGAAAGATGACCATGGCATGCATCATAAACACAGAGGAAACATGAAAGGGATTTGATTGAATACATTAAAGAGTAGAAGTTTTGCAAAAAATTAATAAAAAGAACGACTGTTGATGTCAAAAAATATATTAATCAGTAAATTAATTTTTAACTTTAATATAAAAAACTTTATAAGCATAATATATAAGCACGTTATAGTATTGTAAGCATATAACTTTATGAGACCCCTTAGCTGCTCAACTATAGCACAGAAGAGGAACTAGTAAACCAGGCCGGATCAAGCGAAGGGTCGTACAGCTATTGCATAACGTACATATATAGGGGAAGATATTTTCTGTACTGAATTTAATTATTGATTGTAGGTTTTGGTTAATTCCTAGTTCACGGTATACCTCCGATATTTGGCGACAATCAAGTAAATCGACTGCTCCAATTTTTGATTATAAACACCATAATTGATTTCTCGAAGGGGTTACTACAGGCCGGAGACCAGAATTACCCGGGGCCATAAATCGACGTTATGATTCTGTGAAGTCTTTGCGTTATACAATATATAGACCACCCCTCGCTTGATCCGGTACGTACAGTTTACCTCAGCATAGTTTACGCACATCCCACGGAGTAAAGAAAAAGGTGGAGGTGAATTGGCGATCTTTACTGGAAGTAAGATAGCAACCTTAAAGTAGGTACAAGCAAATCCAGCTGGCAATGTGTTTCAACGTGGACTGCGTTATTTAACACACGAAATTAGAAGTATAAAAACTAAAAGAATAACAGTTTTTATAGATGTCAGATGCAGTACAAGTTGCATATTGATAAAGAATGCTATTATTTCCACTTCATAGGTAAATTAAATTGTAAAATAAATTATCGCCAAGTACTGGTGCAAAGTAGTGCTTAGGAATAGCGCCAAATACTTCGCCAGTATCTACTTTTTAAGCGATTGCTTACTTCACATTGCAAACCGGTTTCAGACTTGATCGCACCTCCACCGTCTTCTTTGCTCCGTGGCACACCCTAATTCAACATGTATCAAACATCACACAGATTCAAGTATACAACATATACTACCTCATATCAGATACCAAGGTAAAAGGTACACAGCAGAAAAATTGCTAAATCCTGACTTATCACCAACGAAACAGGAAATCTTCATTTATATGAAACAGACGTTTTAATCCAACGAGTATCCAGCATGGAGGTATCCAACAACGACAACTGCACCGAAAGGTATCCAACATTACAAAGTGACAAAACCTGCCTTATTCCCCGGAAAACGAATGCTCTTCCCCTTTTCACCTAAGAGGGGCACCCTGGGCAATCTTTCCCTTGCTAATTCTTCCGAGATGCCGCCTAATGAGCAGGGCTAATGGTTTCCTGCTCATTATCTCCAGCTCGACAGGTGAGCACAAGGAGGACCTTGAAGGATTGATTCAAGTGTGGGGAGGGAGGGGGGGTCGCAGGGTGATTAATCTATCACATCCGAAGAACACGTGTGTGTGTGCAGAGATAAGAGATGAACTTAAATACCACCTGATTGATTAGTTGATGAGATCCGCTCAGGTACCTTTGGATCAACAACGTCGTCAAGAAATGTAAGCGATAAGTGTGTCCCAATCTATTACATTAACTGCTAAGTAGGATTTGTTTTATCAAAATCACTTTATTATTTACAATTAATTTTTAAAAAAAATATTTTTATAAGAATATATTTTAGCACTTTTAATTTTACGAAAATAGATACAGTACTTGCATTAACACTTTTCTTCAGAACGATTGTCACTAAAAATCGCAATATATTTTATTGCTTTCCGTAATATTTTTTTTTAAAACTTGCAATAGCGAATTAACTTGCAATACCTTTCATTATAATGACAATCTCTCATTGGTTACGTGAGATACGAACACATTGAAGACCTTTTGTAAAACGAATATTTACACGCCTATTTTAATCAGCAAATATTTTAAAATCATAAATCCCACAACTAACTCGCTCATACAGTAGCCCATATTTCACATTAATTTTTAATTAATTAATAAATAAATAAATATTTAAAAAGTTTTAAATGGACTTAAATTATTATGAGGTTACATGTTAAACTAGTAAAATCTGAGGATTAATACGAATAAAAAATTAAATACAAATAGCAATTTTTCAAAACATGCGAACACTATATTTTTATATACACATTTCCATCATTCATAATTTTTCAATGAAAAGCTGATTTATTGCCCATTTTTAAATATCGCCAAAACGATTCTGCATAAGTCACGTGGTAAACACTTTAAAAATATACCACAGAGATCGGCATTGATACCATAAATATATTAACTGCAGTTGAAATTAAGTAATGGTAGTGTGGTATTTCCCTTTCATTCATAATTTATCAATGTAAGACATGATTCTTCCCCCATACAGATATAATTATCCGAAGGAACTAAAAAAAATTCTTATACCAAAAACAAATAGTATTACAAGCAGTATACTGGTATCTGTAGCGATCGATAGAAAGTTTGATAGTTAGGTTATTTGAATTTACTCAGAATTAGGTACAGAAAATATGAAAAACAATAAAAATATCAATTAATATAAAACAGTAACTAGATATACATTACTGTGGGTAGATATTTCATTACCTCAACAGCTTGCACCTTAGCAACTGGCTGGGTACACTGTTTAAAATTTCAGTTCAACGTTGCACCATATCTTGGTGTTCTGCAGCAACTCACACCATATTATGGCGCAATCTAAGTTGAACCAAAAATCCCTGATCGAGAATGGCGCAACTTTTACCAAAAAATGGTGCAATCTCCTAAACTGCAACCTAAACCTTCGTTGAATCTACAAACCAGGGAATCCCCTTAATCCTCTTGCATTAGGGACCCGCTTGCACAGTGGATAAAGGCGCTCAGCTGGTAATAAGATGATTGCTAGTTCGATCCCGTTCGGTGGATATGACAAAAAATGTAAAAAAGAAGTTGCCAGCTTCGCTACAAAAATACTAGAAAATCGTCTAGAACATCCAACACATTATACCGGCGTTTCACCATGTAAAGAAAATGCGAATTTTGGTTCAACGTTTCACAATAAAATGATGAAGCGAAAATATGAGTTTTTGTGCAACGTTTCACCACTAAATGGTATCCGTGGCAGCACCATAAAATGGTGAAACTAAGCACCGAATAATGGTTGCAACTAAATGGGTACCAAATTTTGGTGCAAGGTCGTACTAAATTTTTAATAGTGTACTCAAATATCTTTAGTGAGTATATAAAATAAAAAACAAATAAAAATCACAAAAATTTGAAAAAAACATAAAAATTATGCGTTTGTTTTCTAAACAATTTTTTACTCTTTATAAAAAAAAAATACTAATCATATTATTCACTTCAGGATTTATTAATGCAAGCTAATTGCTCAGTGAGTACACTTTAGTGGGTATTAAATTAGGTGGGGCACCTAATTTAATACCCACTAAAGTTCTCCTATTTACTAGGCTTAATTCTATGAATGTGTAAATACAAAATTGTCAATACATTCTGATATTACAATGCTGATTTATAATCTAACTTGAATATTATTTTTAACTTATTTGGAGAAACAAGTAAGATAACCATAGAAAAGCATGAAAACAATATTTTTCTAAATTAGTTTTTAAAAACAATTTCACTGAAATCATTTCAACTTCATCCACTCCCTACCCGTCATCCCAGACTGCCACAAAGTTAATACAATCTCCTTCATTTACTACACACGGAGACCACAAAGTATTTAACCGATTCAATCTCACGAACGTATCAGGTAGAGACCCGGGAGACAGCAGACGACATTCGTACCATTTCGATTGTCTGAGGTAATTTTATTGGTCTCGACGGGGGTGGTTCTACCTAAAGCAATCAATCAATCGGAAGGGAAAGGGACAATTCAATCTAGCCACCATCACTTTATGTTTATCTCTTCTCTCCTCTCTCAATCCGTGGGATTCTCCTGCTCCTACAACTAAACTCAACATCCCTTTCTCTATCAGGGAATTCGCTTCGGATGGCAGGGTTGCCGGTTGAGAAGTTTTCCGAATCGCCAAATTTAAGAAATTGTAGAATTCAGATTTTTTTTTTAAATAGGGAATTTTTTAGGGAAAAAATTGGAAAATAGGGAATTTCTTATGTGTTTTTAGGGGAAAAAATTTCAAAATGTGATTTAAAAAAAATTGTAAGCTGTATCGGAGCACGGCTAAAATAGTTTTACATGAAACGTTATTTTAGCGCATTATAAAAATTAGGAATGGTCGCCAAGCAAAAACCTATCCAAGAAACGAAAGATAAGCAAGCCTCTAGCGTGGAATGGCACATTTTTATTTCAAGATTTTACACGCATTGGTACCTAATTTTTTATCGAAGGAGATCAAATCATCAATTGTGCTACTTTTGGAGCAAAATTAATTTATTATGTCAAGTTATTTTAATACTTCTGTACTTCCCCCACCCCCCATGTCACGCACTGTCATGTTAGCCTTACTCTCACCACTTTCCCACGACACAATACATTTTTGCCATTCAAAAACCATAGTCGTTAAAAAACAATCTGTGTTTTTTCTCAAACATCCCTTTAAAAATCTTGTGATTTATTTCTATAAAAAGTGGCTTAAATCAAAGTTCGTGAACCAAATTTCGGCATTTTTTAAAACAGTTTTGCTGACCCCATTCCCCCCCTCCTGCTAGTATTCGTGACGTAATAAAGGAATGACCCCATTTCACTGAATTATAGTACCGGAATAAATTTTTTAATAAAATGAATTTCTGCTAGTTTTGCTTAATGATAAAAAGTAAACTGTTTTTTGGGAAAGAAGCAGCGTACTGCCACTCATTGTGTTTTCTTAAAACTACACACACATACATATATAAATTAATAATTATATAATTAGAATGCATTTTATTGTCGGCTGTTTGTTTGTTTCTTGGTTATGGTTTGATGAGGGATTGCTCTCGGTTAAGTTTTTTTTTGTTGTTAGTATTCTTGTAATTTTTTAAATAGCTTGTGTTTTCACTTTCTTATTAGATTGATAAGTTTATTGTAGTGGGCCGTAGCCTATTTACAAAGGTTGGAAACATAATTTAACAAAAGCGGATACAAAAATAGATAACACAAAATACAAGATACATTAAAAAAAAAATTAAACACAATTTGAACAAATATGCAAAAAAAGACAAAAATACATTACATGATCTATTAGAATTAGGGTTTTAATCTGTTATTCTTGCACAAGTTCACTGATCAAGTCCTCCCGGAATTTTAAAACAGAGATTGAGGAATTATAAAAATAAAAATATTCTTTTTTGTAAAATTTTAGTTAGGAAAAATTTTGAAAGCGCAACTCTTTTAAAAAATATACGTGATTGATTGCAACGAATTTGTATAACAATTCTTTTATAGTGATATCTATTAAATAGTCTTCGATTAAATGTGAGTTTTTGATATATTTATACTGTGAGTGGTTAATACTATTGTTCATTGAAGCAAGATCATTTTTGGTGTATTGGTCATGGTATACTTGTACAATCGTTGAAATGTAATGTTCAGCGACTTTATAGTCTTGCAAAAGCCAAACAAAATAAAAACCGGAGTTTTGTAAAATATTTCTTATTGAGATGGCCCATTTAAATTTATTGTTTGTGCAGTTAAAGGATAAATTATACATGTTTAAGTAGTAAATTTTAGTAAAATATTAGCAAATATATATATTTGTAAATATGCAAATTTAAAATTTTGCCTTTTTCTTCTAACCGCTCAGAGGTTTTAAGAAAACAGACTAAAATTCGCCAAAAAGGTCATTTTTCGCCAAAACCCAGCACCGCTCTTTGGAATCCTCATCCTTTATTTACTTTCGATAAAGACGTCTTGTTCGACGGTTAGTCATTTGCTTTCCACCGGCAGGTAAGGATTTAAGGATTATGGAAAAAAGGAGTTTCTGTATGCGATCCTTGAGCCTTCCAGGGGATGGGAAACTGGATTTTTCCATTATCCTTTTGAGATATGTCGGTGTCGAAAATGGGATTGGCCGTCAATGAAGTGGTTCGGAGATGATATCAAACAGAAGGATTACAAACTTTCGTGATTCGAATACAGACGCGAATTATTTAAAATTGGTTGCGCTACATATATCTGTTCAAAAAGTATTGTTTTGCTGTTACAATTGAAACATTTTACTTTAGTCATGGCTTTCCGTTATAATTGAAGCGGTTAATGTAATAGTGGTGCAAATCCATTTTGATTCACGAACGTATTATACTCTTACCGCAAATTGAAAATCCCTATAATGCGCTAGAACGTCCGTAAAAGAATTGCTCTGTTACTACAAAACACAGCGATTTCAAATGACAAAATAGCGTGTTTGAATTTTTTTTTGGTTTGGGTTAATTCGTCGCACTAGGGCTGCACATTGGGCTATTGGCGACGGTTCGGTGCCTATCTCGAAGGAGAAACTCGGAAACAATACTTCATATTTTTTAACCATTGTCAGATGACGAGGATAACACCTGAGCTGGCATACAACGCAACCTCAATAGGCGTCAGGACATCAGATTTATCATGCACCAGTCCTGTATACACGCTAGTATAATTTATTGGATGTTCTGGACGACTTTCTGGTATTTTTGTAGCGAAGCTGGCAACCCTCCGATTGCAAGATCACTACTTTTTTTTTAACTTTTCTTTAACGAGTCCACCACACGGTTCGAACTAGCAATCCTCTGATTGCTAGTTGACCGCCTTTATCCACTGGGCAACTGGAGGCCCATACCGTGATTGAAACATTTGAATCTTAACGTGACCATTTTTTAATCTGGACAATGTTATAAAATTTTTTAGTGCATCCCAGCGAAGTTTCACGAACTAGTAACAGTAATATCAGTTGTAATCACTGATCTCTAACTGTAACTTCTGGATTGGGCAAGACATTTTGTTGACTTGAAACCAATGTAGAAGTAGATATGCTGTGCCCCACTTTTACGCTACAGCAATATGTCGTATATTTTTCATGTTAAAATAAGCCAGAATATATTGCTTTTGGCTGAGTTTTTTTTCCACTTTTTTTAAACCCATTTTAAATGCAATCTGCAATTAAAATAGAAAGTCATTTGCAAGTCGAAGTAGTTAAAAAGCAAGAGCAAACACTATTTGTTTGGCAATATAAAAAAAAATTCTATAAGAAAAAAATATACTATTTATATACATTTAATATTTCTATAATGCTCTGATATGTAAAAATACTAAATAACTTTTAAAAAAGTTGGGACACAGTGTGGCTGATTCCACATTGGCTTCAACGCTCTTATAGAGGAAACAAGTTTTGAGCCTTCCAGATGTTACAGTTAAGTGGTTGTAATCAACGGAGAAAAGTGAACATCTAATATATAAAACTATAAATGAATTCGAATACCGGTCTTTACAGTTACAAAATCGAGTAAAACATTGCCCGGAGAGTTAGAGAAAGTTGTAGAAATACGTACGACATTGCATACACAATTATTTATTGATACATTTTGAAAATACAACACATTAAAATCATAAAAAAAATTCTTAAATATTCAAAATCACACTTTCGATTTTTATTCAAGCCCAGCTTTGCTAACACTCAAAATCAAAAGGTATAGGAAACAAAAACCTCAAAGTAGCGTCGAAATAAAAGAGAGACAAAAAAAAAATGTTCGACACAGTTTTTCCGAACTCAAATATTTACCACCACACTTTTCCTATGAAGTGGTGGGAGGGGGGAGTAGTGTGGCGGACAAAGACAAAATGCAAACGATTCCATTCCACCCACGAACCGAAGTGAAGAGAGGAGGAAGACACTGCAGAGAGTGCTCACTCACTCCGGCTTGTCATCGCAAAAAGAGTCCGCTAGGGGTAGCGGGGGAGGGTTGGAAGGGGTGCCGACACAAAAATTGCGAAATCGCCAAGTTAAAGTAAAAAGCGCCAAATTATAGAAAATATTGTGCATTCCTAACATACCAAAACCCAATAAAGAAATGTTTTGTATATATAGGCTTCTAAAATTTTTAATACACTACTGAATAAATATTATTTATAGGAAATAGTTTGGTTTGGTTTGTTTAAATAACGTCGCACTAGAGCTGCACAGTGGGCTATTGGCGACGGTGAGGGGCCTATCTCAAAGGAAAGACCCGGGAACGATGCGTCGTATTTTTGAACCATGGTCAGATGACGAGGACAACACCTGAGCTGGAACCCGACGCAACCTCAATAGGCGTCAGGACATTGGACCCCGATCAGATGTATCGTGCACCAGTCCCGTATACACGCCAGTATAATTTGTTGGATGTCCTGGACGACTTTCTAGTAAATTTTTTGTAGCGAAGCTGGCAAACCTTCGTATAGGAAATAAAAATAAAATAATAAACTTAAAACAGAGATCAAGAAATATACCTTAATAATTTCTTTAATATTGACGAAGAAGCCCCTATTAAAATTATGTAATATAATTTTATACAGCCCAAACAATTTTTGAAAAACGTTGATGTAATATTTTGCTGAATTTTGAAATGTTTGAAATTGTTTCGTTATTGAATCACTTGACTTTTAACAAGAGTAATTTACACAAATTCCTTTACGTTAGAATTGGCCTTTATTTGGTTTTTTATAGTTATATTGGGCTAATGGATAGCTCGGACCGAGGGATCGCTGGTTCGAGTCGGGCCACTGGCATTTACTTGCAATTGTCCTCGTTTTTAACGAAATAAATTTTTAAAAAAAAACCAGTTTGGCGAAATATTTAATCGGAGCACATAGCTGGCGTCAGCTTCGTCAAAAAGGAGGAAAGGTTTTTCATAAATAGGCCTTCATTTTCAACTCTGAAGTAATCCAGGGTGGTAACAACATTCTGAAAAAAAGTTCCCTGACATTTCCCTGATTTCCATGATGGTGTCACAAAAATTTCCCTGATTTTACAATTACATTAAGAAATGTTGCAATACATGCTTGGTATAGAAAGTATCCACGCTACAATAATACTATAAATATATTGCATTATAAATGCAAAATTATAAGCAATAATTATTGACAGTTAAAATAATAATTTATGGATACAACACAAATTATGCAATTGCGACAGGCATAATAGTAATTAAATATGTTCTTTGAAAGCAGATAATGCCAAAAAAAACCCATTTTTTTTCAAATTATTTCTTTTGTAGATAATTTTAAATGTTTTATATGCTTCATATTTCCTATTCCAGTCTTCAATAAATCCCATATTCATTAGCCCTTGACATGTTGCTTGCAATCTAAAGTCCAACACACTTTGCTTTTGCTTCTCCCACCAGCAGTGGTTCACGTTTTTACAAAAATGGAACTGGAAATAGGAAAATGCGCATAACCATGCTTTTTTTCTTTTAATTCTTTATCAGAACTGAAAGGAAATATTGAAAACTAAATTACTCAGAATAGAGGGCATAACTGACGATAATTGCCGTTTTGAAGATCCAAATTAAAAAAATTCCCTGTTTTTTTTATGAAATTTTTAAAATTTCCCTGATTATTTTTTATGAAATTTTTAAAATTTCCCTGATTTTTTTTATGAAATTTTGAAAATATCCTTAACTTTTCCCTGATATTTCCAGAATTAAAAATGTCCATGATAATTCCTTAATTTCCCGATTTTCCAGGTTATGTTGCCCCCCTGTAATCTATATGGTTTTGAAATGCGAGGGGTCATTTATCCCTCATCCAAATATCAATACCGAATTTGGTTATTTTAGTACTAAAAAAAGTATTCGGAATATATTCAGGCTCATCTGCATTATGAGCATCCGATTCGTGATTTATCGCCAAATCTAGCACCGCTGACCGAGCTCGGGTCAGCTGGTCAGCCGATAAAGGGGGTGTGTCCCCAGCGAGTGCCGATCCATCACCGCCTGTCACAGAGAAGCTCTGGCACGGAAGTTATTGCCAGGTTACCATACAACACAGCGGTTGCCTCGCTGAGTGCGCTACATTAGACCCTGGTTTTGATTCACTACGCCCAGACCCATCCTTCCCCCCATAGAAAAGAATGCCTCTTTCCTGTGTCTTTCCCTCAACAAAATATTATTTATTATTTCTATTTCTCCACCCTTAAGAAGGGTAAGAAAAAAAGAAACGATTCGACATCGACAGCCATTAAGGGAATCCATCTCCGTTTTACATGGGGGGTTCGTTTTTTTTTCTCGGGTTCAATTTGAATTTAATGGCAGTTTTTGTGGGGGGGCTAAAGAGGAATTTGTAAAGGACCGGGGGGCGATTAATATTGTCCACCTATTGAATGGGGGTTGTGTGTATTTATTGCAGCTGTTGCAGTCGGAGGTATGCTGAGGCAGGAATCGGGGTCGTCTTGTCGACGTATCCATCATCCACTTAAAAGCGTTGGGGGTTTTCGACGTGTAGCTTTTTGTGCGGGAATCGGGTTATTTAATTTATTATCTCGATGTTAGAAATCTCTTGGAGAATCAATTTTTCATTTATTCCCTTTTTTTAAAAGATGAATGGTATTTTTTCATTATTGTGTAGAAATAGACTAACGGATTGGAGCTTTGAGATTGGTGTCTAAAGAAATGCTAAATAGACTGTAGAATGGCTATTGAAAATAGAATGTAATTCTGATTATGTTTTATGGGAAGTTTCTCTTTGTTGATGATCCTTTTATTATATGTCTAATAGATTTTAAGTACACCATTGGAGTTCGCTTCTAAATAAATATAACGTTATTTTTCTGAATAATGTATTTTTACTTTTTAATAGTTCTTCTATATTAGATTATTTTACTATTTTGCTTTATTTTTATTTAAAGAGTGCTAAAATAGAAATAAAATTCAAATTGACATTTAAAAATGTATACTAGAAAAAAAAAACTACATAACAGACTCTTTGATAACCTTTCGACTTGGCGCGTTGGCGGTTTTAATTTAAAGTTTCTGTCGGTTTAATTTTAGAGTTTTGGTAGGCGCGCTGGGCAGTCGGTTAAAAATATATCCAATACGTAAAAGAAGAGCCACGTTCAGTCGTTAAAAAGTACATGTATACAATTTTAAAGAATTGTATATTCATTACATTATGTATAATACACAGGAATAACAAACTCAATTTTTTGTTGTCTTGTTTAATTTTTTTTAAATTTAAATTTTATCTTTTCTAAAAAAAACTAAACTTCTTAAAAGGCATTAAAAAAACGATAATATATAAGCCATGTGTGAAACAATGTTTAGGTTATAATCGTTCTAGATTAATATAGTGGATATATGCAATGTTGTGCCATACATGCAGTCATGAGCTCCTTCACTAATAGTTGTCATTTAAATCCAGAAATTAATTATATAGGCGCGAGCGAGAAAGAGTGTTACAGGTAAACTCAACATACAAAAGACTAAGAGATATATTTCTATATTTCTTAGTAAAAAATTAATTTCAGTAAATTGAAATTTACAGAAATCGATATATCACGTAACTTTTTTAAATTATTGATTTTTTAATTGTTAAATTTTAATTAATAACTACGAGCATCATTATGTCTATAAACAAAGACAAATTAACAATCGCAATAAGCTTAAGAACTTTAATGAGCGTAGAGCATGTATAGTTCAACTCCCCGATACAAAATGGCCGCTGTGACGTCACATTATTTACAAGATTTAGGTAAGCCAATTGGTCAACTCGCTCGAACTTGTTTGCTGATTCATGGGAACCATACGCCAATTAATTAGAACTGTACTATACTAATGCACTAGAGTGGCAATCATGTGCAACTACATTGGTTTCATATTACTAAGAGATGCGTTATAAATTTTCGACTTCTGATAAATGGCATCTATCACGTCAAAATGTTTACATGATTTCCATAAGCTGATGAATGGTCAACTCATTTGTTGATTTGCTAAAATCAGGTTTGAGAGCGTTACCCAACCGTCAATTAATCAGAGGCAGACTATAACTTGGATGCCAATCTTCAAAATGGCACTATACAAAGAATATACAAACAGTAAATAGTAATTACCTCATCCCAGTTGAGCATATTAATATTTTTGCCTGTACAAACCGGACATCTAGTTGAAACATCGAAAGTCAAATGATTGGCACGCTAATTTACTAATATAGCTGTCTTTACTATAGATGTCCTCTACACAACCATTCGAAAATTTGTTCCGTCTTCCAGTAAGTAAATAATTATCGTTTTTAATATAAAAAACAAAGGCACATATCCTTTTAACTTTACTACCCGCAATATTTTCCAACCTTCAAAAATTCAACCAATTTCTCATACAAATTTCCAAAATAATATCACCGACCTTCCGGTCCCTTCACGTAAATTTCCCGACGAAGCAACCCTAAAACTGTCAAAAACTCGGGCATTCGATCGGGGCAAGAGGTAGGACCTGTCGTCCGGGGAGAGACTAATAATAAGGGTGACATACCCCGAAGTGACAGGCGATCAACGGCCAGCCCCCCCTCCCCTTTGTCACGTCGTTTGGCGAATGTAATAACTGCCAGAGAAGAATGCACCCCTGGTCCCCTTCGGCCACAAAGGGTTAATCTCCCGATAAAGGCGTCTGATTGGCTGAGAGGCGACTGGAAGTCATCTTCTTCGATCTCTTTCAAGCAAATGAGAAAACCACTTGGTGAGAGAGGGTCAAGTCTCTTCAGTACTCCCCCGCATCTTGAGATTCGGGAATGCGGGTTGAGATAGAAGGAGATGGTACGATGAAAATGCGATCAGAATATTGTGTTTGTTTTGAATTGTATCAAATATGAAAGGTGGGCATTCAGGAAGTGTCATCACAAAAGTGGGTCGAAACTATTTGAAACAATTCTATTACACTATATTTTTGATAAAGATGTAGTAAATGTAAAAAGCGGTCTTTGCCTAGGATTTCGTGAAATCCCAGTGAAAATTTGAAATAAGTTGTACAATTGTTGAGGTACAAAATGTGGTATGATAATAATGAGATTTGAAATATTGAATTTGTTTTGAATTGTATCAATTATAAAAGGGGGTATTCATGATGTGTCATCACAAAAGTGGGTCGAAACTATTTGAAACAATTCTATTACACTATATTTTTTATAAAGACGTGTTTAAATGGTCTGTGCTAGGGTTTATTCCTACTGAAAATTTCAATTAAATTGTACAATTATTGGGGTAGAAAATATGGTGTAATAAACATGCGTTTGGAATATTGAGTTTGTTTTTGAATTGTTTCAAATATAGAAGGTGGGAATTCAGGAAGTGTCATCACAAAAGTGGGTCGAAATTATTTGAAACAATTCTATTACACGATATTTTTGATAAACAGGTCTTCGCTTTCGCTAGGGTTTATTCCTACTGAAAATTTCAACTAAATTGTATAATTGTTGAGGTAGAAAGATATGGTATGATAAAAATGCGATCAGAATATTGTGTTTGTTTTGAATTGTATCAAATATAGAAGGTGGGCATTCAGGAAGTGTCATCACAAAAGTGGGTCGAAATTATTTGAAACAATTCTATTACACGATATTTTTGATAAACAGGTCTTCGCTTTCGCTAGGGTTTATTCCT
This sequence comes from Troglohyphantes excavatus, assembly GCA_963932185.1. Classification (NCBI taxonomy): domain Eukaryota; kingdom Metazoa; phylum Arthropoda; class Arachnida; order Araneae; family Linyphiidae; genus Troglohyphantes; species Troglohyphantes excavatus. The sequence goes on along the minus strand of OZ010669.1, from coordinate 62,129,484 downwards.
ACTGAAAATTTCAACTAAATTGTATAATTGTTGAGGTAGAAAGATATGGTATGATAAAAATGCGATCAGAATATTGTGTTTGTTTTGAATTGTATCAAATATAGAAGGTGGGCATTCAGGAAGTGTCATCACAAAAGTGGGTCGAAATTATTTGAAACAATTCTATTACACGATATTTTTGATAAACAGGTCTTCGCTTTCGCTAGGGTTTATTCCTACTGAAAATTTCAACTAAATTGTATAATTGTTGAGGTAGAAAGATATGGTATGATAAAAATGCGATCAGAATATTGTGTTTGTTTTGAATTGTATCAAATATAGAAGGTGGGCATTCAGGAAGTGTCATCACAAAAGTGGGTCGAAATTATTTGAAACAATTCTATTACACGACATTTTTGATAAACCTGTCTTCGCTTTCGCTAGGGTTTATTCCTACTGAAAATTTCAACTAAATTGTATAATTGTTGAGGTAGAAAGATATGGTATGATGAAAATGCGATCAGAATATTGTGTTTGTTTTGAATTGTATCAAATATGAAAGGTGGGCATTCAGGAAGTGTCATCACAAAAGTGGGTCGAAACTATTTGAAACAATTCTATTACACTATATTTTTGATAAAGATGTAGTAAATGTAAAAAGCGGTCTTTGCCTAGGATTTCGTGAAATCCCAGTGAAAATTTGAAATAAATTGTACAATTGTTGAGGTACAAAATGTGGTATGATAATAATGAGATTTGAAATATTGAATTTGTTTTGAATTGTATCAATTATAAAAGGGGGTATTCATGATGTGTCATCACAAAAGTGGGTCGAAACTATTTGAAACAATTCTATTACACTATATTTTTTATAAAGACGTGTTTAAATGGTCTGTGCTAGGGTTTATTCCTACTGAAAATTTCAATTAAATTGTACAATTATTGGGGTAGAAAATATGGTGTAATAAACATGCGTTTGGAATATTGAGTTTGTTTTTGAATTGTTTCAAATATAGAAGGTGGGAATTCAGGAAGTGTCATCACAAAAGTGGGTCGAAATTATTTGAAACAATTCTATTACACGATATTTTTGATAAACAGGTCTTCGCTTTCGCTAGGGTTTATTCCTACTGAAAATTTCAACTAAATTGTATAATTGTTGAGGTAGAAAGATATGGTATGATAAAAATGCGATTGGAATATTGAGTTTGTTTTGAATTGTATCAAATATAAAAGGTAAGAACTCAGGAAGTGTCATTACAAAATTTGGTCGAAACCATTTGAAACAATTCTATTACACTATATTTTTTTTTTATAAAAATATGTTTAAATGGTCTTTGCTAGGGTTTATTTCCACTGAAAATTTCAACTAATTTGTACAGTTGTTGAGATTGAAAAAGAAGGTATGATAAAAATATGATTGGAATAGTGAATTTGCTTTGAATTGTATCAAATTTAAAAGGAAGTAATTGAGGAAATGCAATAGAATTACAAAGTGGATCGAAATTATTTGAAATAATTCTATTACGCTATACGTTTGATAAAGATGTCTTTAAATGTTAAAAGTAGTCGTTGCTAGTGTGTATTACTACTAAAAATTTCAACTAATTTGTACAAGAAGTAGTACATTGAAGTACTACTTCTTGTACAAATTAAGGTACTCATTTTTAAGTACCATTTTTAACAGTGCAGTAATGCGGGGACAGACAACTAATAAGTAATAATTTCAATCAACATCAGTGGCTTGAACAGAAGCTGAGATTAGCAATATTAAATTGCACCGCTCACTTGTGAGAAAGTACGATAACTTAAATTTGAGTACGTCATCGTTCATTTACGATGCAATTGTACTCAAAGAAAAACGAGTACGTTCAGGTACTCATTTTTAAGTACCTTTTTTTTACAGTGCAGTAACACGAGGACAGACAACTAATAAGTAATAATTTCAATCAACATCAATGGCTTGAACAGAAGCTGAGATTATAGCAATATAAAATCGCACTACTCACTTTTGAGTAAGTACAATAACTTAAATTTGCGTACGTCATCGTTCATTTACGATGCTATTGCACTCAAAGAAAAACGAGTACGTTCAGGTACTCATTTTTAAGTACCTTTTTTTTACAGTGCAGTGACACGAGGACAGACAATTAAGTAATAATTTCAATCAACATCAATGGCTTGAACAGAAGCTGAGAATAGCAATATTAAATCGCACGGTTCACTTTTGAGAAAGTACTATAATTTAAATTTGAGTACGTCATGTTGATTTACGATGCTATTCCAGTCAAAGAAAAAAAAGTATGTTCAGGTCAAACAAGTATGTATACTCATTTTTAAGTACCTTTTTTTTAACAGTGCAGTAACACGAGGACAGACAATTAAGTAATAATTTCCATAAACATCAATGGCTTGGACAGAAGCTGAGATTAGCAAATATTAAATCGCCCTGCTCACTTTTGAGAAATTACGATTACTTAAATTTGAGTACGTCATCGTTAATTTAAGATGCAATTGCACTCAAAGGAAAACGAGTACGTTCGGGTACTCATTTTTAAATACCTTTTCTCTACAGTGCAGTAAATGCGGAAACAGGCAGACAATAAGTAATTATTTCAATAAACAATGGTAGACTTTCGCCATTCAACAAAAACGTCACCTAATAATAAATACATGGCCAAAGTCTTAATTTTCTTCCGATCCCGTGTGACGTTTTCTGTATCGCCGTGACAGAGAAAGACACCACGTCTGCAACATTATTTATACTTCTAATCATCCCTCCTTTTGCGGTGAGCAGATTCTGCGCCCCCAAACACACGGTGGCACTTCCCCGAATCGGACACCCCCGCCCCACTGGGTTAATGTGCCAGTGTTTACATTTATTCTTTGTTCCAGCCCTGGGGAAGAGTGAAAGTAAATATTTAAGTTCTGACGACCAACTGCCGGATTTCTCTTCGTCCCTCCCCTCTTTTTCCGGATGAAGATACAGGACACACCTTTTCGGGAGTAACACGATACTGTTCTTTAAAACATTATCCAGTTTTCCCGTTTATTTCCAGGACAGGAGTGAGTTGGGGGGGTAATTTATACCTTACCTAAGCGTCTGGGTTACAAATGAAAGCTGTAGATTACGGTGTGGAAATATTTTGTCGTGCCTTTGGGCGATTGCATTTGAAGCCAGGTAAAAAGCTGTGCAGTATTGAGGGGATGGAATACAATTTTCAAGTGCTTTATTAAGGATTGTTTTATTTAATATTAAATAAATTCTTTGAACTTCAGTTATTTAAATTTAAGGGTTTTTGAATAATAATGTAATTTTATAAGGAAGGGATTTTGCGATAATTTTTAATGGTAAAAGAGGCTATAAAACAATTTCTACGATAAGCAGATGTAAGCAAATTTCCTGATTTCCATACTTTCATATTTTTGTGCATATATATATATATATATATATATATTTGAAGTTGGTGCCAGTTTTCAAAAAAAAAATCTTAAATTTTGGCGCCGATTAACCAAAACACAAACAAAGAACAAAAATATTTGGACGATATCGTCGGTTTAATCCACAAACCGCGGATTCAGCAGCCGAAACGAAAGCTACTTGGCAACCAAATTCAAGACATTCACTACAAAATGTAGAATTGATTAAAAACAAGAAGCGATCGGAATATCTTAGATTATAAGTGAGGGATTGTTTTGAGGAGTCATTTAATTTTCGAGCTTGAATTTCGATGTCAAGAAGCTTTCGCTACAACTGCTAAATCCATGGTTTGGAGTCATGTGGTTTTACGTACAATATCAGTTTAAATTACAGCACCCACTAACGCAAAGTATGGAATCAGCTTACATGGAAGTCAACAGAATATATGTAGGCATATAAAGACGAGAGCCAGAAATCAACTTGGACTATCTATAAGAGAAATATAATAAAAGAGTTTATCTGTGGCACGCAAAACACTGCTCGGACATCTCTGATGTCTGGAAAGTTATATATAGATACTATTTAACTTCTAAAAACTATCGCACCTGAGGCTTGAAATTTTAAAATTCCGTTTAGTTTTTTGTTTATAACGGTTTTAAAAGCTATTTTTTTTAAATGGTCATTAAAAAATAGTATCTACATTGTTATGAAATCATAAAAAGTTAGCAACAATTTAATCACTTTTAAGAAAATGAATATATATTTATTGTTTTGAACAATTGAAAGACAGCGATCAAAAATTGCTTTGGGAATTTTTTTTGTAGGAACCTAGTCAGAACGGTTTGCTGAAAGTCACACTACAAATCACATTTTCAAACGATAAAATTGTGTTATATCTTAAGGACTCCAGAAGCAATGAATATCGACCACTGATCTCTAACTGTAACTTTTGGATAGGGCAAGGCATTTTGTTGACTTGAAGCCGATGTAGAGGCAGCCATGATGTGCCCCACTTTCTTTGCTATGGCGATATTTCGTATATTTTTCATGTTAAAATAAGCCGACGTGTATTGCTTTTGGCTGAGTTTTTTTTCTATTTTCTTTTTAAATGCAATCTGCTATTAAAATAGAAAGTAATTTGCAAGTCAAAGTCGAAATAGATAAAAAGCAAGAGCAAAAACTATTTGTTTGGCAATATAAAAATTAATTCTATAAGACGAAAATATAATATTTATATACATTTCATATTTCTACAATGCAATGGTATTAAAAAACACCACTAAATCACTTTTAAAAAACATTGGGGATTTCAGCATGGCTGATTTCAATTGGCTTCAACGCGCCCATAGAGGAAACAAGGTTCGATCCTTCCAGCAGTTACAGTTAGAGTTCAGTGGTATCAACAAACATTAAATGTGCTGTCATGTCAAATGTGAATTTGTTTCAGACAATTATTCTTCAACTGGAAAACTGACAGAAAAGCCAACATTCGGAAATGTACAAGGAGATATCTGAACAACAGACCAGTTATTTTGCCTGGTCTATTGTTCAGACACAAGGGCGGATCCAGAGATTATTGTTGGGGGGGGGGGGGGGGGGGTAATACAGTATATTGTTATCATGAACACCAAATTTGACCCCCTTAGTTTCAAAATTTTCATTGCCTAAGGTGACTTTTGAAAATATAATCTTAGATGTTAGGGGGGGGGGGGGTAATTTCCCTTTTACCCCCCCACCTGGATCCGCGCTTGTTCAGACAGCTCCGAATGTTCATCCTCCAGCTTTGAGAAAATAAGGTAAGGAATGTACATGGAGGACGAACCAATACGGTAAAAAACGTTAGTATATCGTACATATCTGTTGTGCAAAGTCAGCAAAGAACCGTGTTCCATCCATGCTTTTCGTTGGCAGCTTATATACATAATTCTCCGAAGAAGAACCCTCCTCATTTCTTTCAAGAACCTCATCCGTCAAAAGACCTACACGCTGAGGAAAAGCCAACATTCTAAAAAGCCTAACAGAAAAGCCAACATTCGGAAATGTACCAGGAGATATCTGAACAACAGACCAGTTATTTTGCCTGGTCTATTGTTCAGGCCTCTCCGAATGTTCATCCTCCAGCTCTGAGAAAATAAGAAAAGGAATGTACATGACGGATACCAATACGGTACGGGAAACCAATACGGTAAAAAACGCTAGTATATCGATAAGCGGGTACATATCTGTTGTGCAAAGTCAGCAAAGATCCGTGTTCCACCCCTACTTTTCGTTGGCTGCTTATATACATAATGCTACGAAGAAGAACCCTCCCCATTCCTTTCAAGAACCTCATCCGTCAAAAAGGACCTACACGCTGAAGAATATTCCTCCCCCCACCCTCTTCTGGCGTTGACAGTACCGTCTTCCTTCCCATTACACGCAGTGGTACACACACCTCCTGGAAGGAAGAACCATCCGGAAGACTTATTAACTTCCAGCCAAGTGGCTATGCACCAAACCCAAAATGGCGATTAAATACCAATGAAGGAGAGCGGGGGAAGAACTTTTGTGAGCCGAGTCCCCCGCCTACAGCATGTCTCGGCGGAACAGGTCAGAGGTGAGTTTGACCCTGAAGAGTCATCAGTCATCTGACACACGTGCATTCCTGGGGCGGGGGTGGAAGGGAAGGGGGGGCTTTGACAGGTGTGTGATGGATGAGGGAGGCACAAGAAGATCTTCGTACTTCGTCCGCACCTCACCTAGAATTGGTCTCGCGGAAGGAAATAAAAGATCCAATCGATGCTTTGTTTCGTTTCCCCAAGCTGCAACAGCGGGCAAGGGCCTAGGGCCCGAGGGTTTATATTGGGGGTAGTGCTGACTCGTACCAAGGGCTAGTCTAGACCTCATAGCGTGTGACGCTGGCTTTCCCATTGTAATGCAATGGTTTTTTGGAGTTTTAGGGTTATATGGCGCTGATGAATTGGATGTTGCATAGATAAAGACTGTTATATGTGTCTTTGTGGCTACGAAGTGAAAGCAAGAGTAAAGGATATTGAAGATTCACCTTATCTCAACAGCGTTGAAGAAAAAAATGGTACAACCATTTGGATCCTCATAAGAAAATGTAAGAGGAAGGCAAATGAAAACATGATATTTTTAAAATCCATTACAACATCTGGGTTAGGATCTCTTCACTATGAAAGAAAAGCAGGGGAAGAACTACTTATGCATATGGAAATTATCTAGAGCATTTTTTTAATTACACCAATTACTTATGAAACTTCATTAAGAATTACACTTGCATTACTTATTAAACAAAATATCTGTATGGTCATAATTCTGCAAAAAAAAATCACAATTTCCTTCCGACGCCATTGTTAATAATGATAGAATTTGTATCAGTCCTCCAATAATAAACTCATAAATGAACAACAAAAAAGTTGGGGTTTCTGAACGGGGTATATATGTAGTTATAGAGAAATAAGAATTAGTTGTAAAACACTGACTACTTTTAAAATCGAATAGGTTTACATTTGAGCGAACAGTTTAACTAAAAGTTAATTACACATTACTAACTCACCCCCAGGCAATGTTTCGACACATTTGGATTGCACAAAAATGTCCATTCAATAATGAAATCATCTTCGAGGAATTTCTTTTTAACTTACCTAAAATAAAAAATAAAAATAAGTAAACCAAATATTCATTTGTAAATGTAATATTAGAACATATAAATTATATCAGAAACACATTAATTCAATTGTAAAATATACAAGCTAAATTTTCTTAAATGACAAATTTACAAAAACAACTACGGAAAGTTTTTTAATATTTTATAAGAAGAATATTTTATAACTTACTAGCAAAACATACAGTTATTTGTTCGAAATCACACATATTCATTTTGCTTAATATACAATCCTAGATATAACATCAAATATATAATTTTATTGTTTGTCTGACTTCCCAATCAAATAGTTCAATGTGTATTTTCGTAGATGATATTCTGCTAACTGAGACTCATTTCCAAGAAAGCACATTTGAAACAAGTTTGGTCGCGGAAATGGCTACAATAACACAAACAAATGTTGTGGTCAGATTTAGGCTGTTCCACAGTATTTTATATAAAAATTCGAAAATTATTACTGAGTTATTAATATTACCAAGAAAATCATTACCATGTCACTTATTACTAATTTATTATTATTTGTCAAATAATGACGTACAAAACCTTCACTGTAAAAAAAAAAAAAAAAAAAAATGAGTATCTGAACGTACTCGTTTTTCTTTGAGTACAATTGCATCGTTAATGAGCGATGACGTACTCAAATTTAAGTAATCGTACTTTCTTAAAAATGAGCAGTGTGATTTAATAGTGCTAACCTGAGCTTCTGTTGAAGCCATCTTAACAAAATTAAAATAGTTGTTGTGAAGATAGTTTTCCACGTTATTTGATGTCGATTGTTTAAATGGAAACTGAATTATTACAACTCAGTTTTCTTAATTCCTATTCTTTTGGCACACCTTTTTAACATTTCTTCTGTTTATAACTTCTTCACGTCACCCCGGTAGTACAACGGATAAGGCTATAGTCTGCGGTGCCCGAGGACCTGGGTTCGATTAGCGGTAAGTGCCGGTTGTAATTGATGATATTTATTGAAAGCGATTTATGTAGGCAAGCAACTGCACTATTTTTTTTTTTTAATATTTACTCATTGTACTCCTTTTTGAGTACATGTCTTTTTCCAAAACGAAACTTATGTGAGCAATGATAAGCATTGATATTTTTTCAAACATGAGTACAATTAACTTATTTTTGAGTATCTATTTTTAACAGTGTTTTCTCAAAAATTTAAATACTGCAGATTTTGTTTTAAAACATAATTTTAAAAAATCATAAAAATTTAAGCAACTTGATATCAGAAAATTTTATCTTTTGCAGAAACACACACACAAAATTAAATTCTGAATTGCTATATAAACATTTATTTGCACGCTCTATTTAAAACCTTACGACCATAAAATAAACAACATTCTAAAAAATATATATATAATCAAACCATCTCCTCTAGCTACGGACAAAACGATGTGATTTATAAACGCTCCATTATGTCAAGACAAATAATTCACGCTTCACAATTAAAAAAAATCCTTTGTTTTGTTAAAAATTATGTTAAAAATTGAGCTTAATTACGGATCCTTTTATAAACACCCTTTTTTTATGTTCGGGAAAAAAACCCGCCAAGTGAAGAATTAAATGGGAACACCCCACGCGTAAACATGCCAAAAAAGCTGCCAAATACTGCGCCGTAAAACTTAACCTACAATGAATTTCTTTATGACTAGATTTACTTCCCATAAAACATTGTCCGTAATTAGATGTCATATTTTTTTAATGTTCTCTTAAGATCTGTGTGTTTTGTGTGATAAGTTACTGTTCTAAGTAATTTCAATAGCCCGAGAATATTTCGTGGAGCATAAGGAAAGATGAGGAAGAGAATGTAAGAACTTTACGAAAGAGATTAAAATGATTTTTTTTGTTCCTCTTTGGGGTGTTTAAACTATTTAATTGACCGCGTTATATTTATGTTTACTTTTATCTCGATTATTATTCATTCTTATAAAAAATATTTAAAGTTTAAAAGAAATCAAATTTTTAGTAACTTAATTACGAAATTTATTTATTCATTATTTTTTCATAACACAAGGCAATCTACATTTATTAAAAAAATAAATTAAACTTTTACTTGGAATAAAAATGCTTTGATTGTATCAGCTGATAAATGTTAGATTATTTAAAATATTTAAAAATATCTGTACATCGCAGGTAAACAAGATGATATTTTTTATTATTTCACAGTAGAGCTCTTATAAAAGTTTTATATGCCTGTAGATTTCATGAACATAGAGTTCTTTAAAAAATAATATATGCGTCGGTAATCCGCATAGAAGATAGTGTTACGCCTGTAAGAGTGTGAAAAACACATAAAATCGCAATTTTAACCTTACAATCGAAAAAATTGACATAGTGTGTTTGTTATCTCTTTTAAAAAACCTTATATAGTAGGGCTTTGGGGCATCTAGTAAACTGTTAAAACCAAAAAAAAAATGGGACCACCATATAGCTATAGACTTTTCAGACAAACCATTTTATAACTCATATAATCTATACTAATAAAAGTGGAGGGGGGGGGGGGGGATTATGTTTTTTTATATTTTAAAAACTAATTATACGATTACGATGAAAATTACCTAGAAAATCACAAATTCCACTAAAAACGGGTTTTAACATCCGGATTAATTTTAAATATAGTAACTATAGTCTTATTTAAAAATTAATTAAAACTAATAAAAAGTTGTTCTATGTGCTTTTTACAATTAACATAAAAAACAAATTGTTTACGCTTTGATCTCAGCATCAGTTAGGCGCCGATCTTAGCAAAACTATAATATCTTAAAATAGCGATTGTGATGGGTGGAGGTTTCAATTTCATTTTGTGTCGCTATATTAAAAAGGAACTGAATTATTACATATTTCTTCTCTTACTTTGATACATATTATTTAATGACAGAAAGGCGATATTCGATAGTTCTCCCATCCCATTTCGTGCAAATCCATTGGTTTTTATTAGGGAGTAAATAATTAATAAAACAGTTGTTATGCGGTATTTTTTAATTTATATAAATATATATTTCTCTCTTGGGTTGCGTCGTTTTAATTAACCCCATGCATGGAATGGTATTTTTGAGTATTTTTTACGTCACGCATCCTTAGGTAGGGGAGGTGGTTTATCATGTGGAACGTGGAAGAGGAGTGTCTCAGTAGTTGAGTGACGTAGCAAAATTCTGTATTAAAAAATTGTTAAATTTATTTTATAAACTTTTTCTCTTTTTATAGAAATTACTATTTTTTAAATATTGGATGTTTTGTGAAATACACAAAACGAAAGTTTTAGTGACTATTATTATCAGCAAAAATTTGTGAAAAGGAACATTTTACACGAACGATTAAAATGCGCATGAGGTTCACGATGATTTGAGAAATCATACCACGTGGTACGAATTCTCCAATCGTCAAGTACCTCACGCGCGTTTTACTCGTCTGTGTAGAATGGGACTAACACATGGCAAAGAGGAGGAGAAAGGGTTCTGTAAAATGAAACGTGCGCTTATCACGTCCTAGTAGAATGGGCTGAAAGTGTGGGAGGTGGAGGAGTGAAGAGTGCAAAAGGATGAAAAATAGCGTGACGTAATGCTTTTGTAGTTAGTCCTAAAACTTTTAAAACCCAAACGAAAAATGGCTACCAAGCAAGTCGTTCGAATCTTGAGAAAGGGTTCTGTAAAATGTAACGCGCGTTTTTCATGTCCATATAAAATCGGCCTAAAGCGGCATAGAAGGGTGGGGTGTGTAAAAGGATGAAAAATAGCGTGACGTAATGCTTTTACAGCTAATCCTAAAACTTTTAAAAACCAAATGAAAAATGGCTACCAAGCCGGTCGTTCGAATCTCGAAATTTATCCAAAACACAATATTTAAAGGTAAATAATACCACTTTAAAACCAAAACATTTCTTATTCAGCTCAATAAAGCGAAGCATTTATAAATGTTACATTACAAAACCCATTACATCGCAACCCATTACAGAAACGCATTTCAGCAACATCCAGAATTTACATAAATAACCCCAACGAGCCGTATACCCGAAATCACCATAACCAGGTAAGAACGCGCTTTATTTTAAGTGCAAGTGGCGTTCCAGGGGCGGTCGCATCCCACAAGGGGCGCACCCTCCCCCTCTCCCCCCTAATGCATTTTCCCGTCCTTATTGCTCGAAGGTGTCTTGTATGTTTGCGTTGGGATACATACATATATGTCGCCCCTTTTAGCGATGATGCAAATACCACCTCTAAATGCATGGGGCGCATTGACATGCAAGCGCCGCCCTTCTTGCCCGAGGACCGTCGCATATTGGGAGACTTTCCCGGTTGGCCCGCGGGTGCTCTTTTCAGTAAACAGGGCCCGCAACTGGCCGCGTGGAGGATATTAAAGGTGGAGGAGTTAATATTGGGGTGGTGGAGGAGGAGGTGGGAGGTGGATTTGGGGTTGGGGGGGGGGGGGGGAGAGTTGTTCCGAAGAGTATTTGTGTTGGGTGACGACTTCTACCACAGGTGTGATGATTGTGGGTTATTGGTTTCAGGGAAGTATTATTGTAGTTTGGTGATGCGATTTGGCGTGATTTATAAAGTATTTTATCTTATATCAGAAATAAAAATAAAGTCGTTATTTTTTTTTTATTCCTGTATTTAATTTACTACAGGGTTTGTAAGCATTTTCCGAAAACGAAAATAAGGAGTTTTTAAGGTCTTTTGAAAGACCTTAAAAGCAATTTATAAGGACCTTACTTTTCAATGCGAACAACTTGTATACGTTTGTAACGAAAAGTGAGCTGTAAAGTCGCAAATGGGCTTCTTAGTAAAATTATAGTATTCAGTATTCAATAGTATTATATTTCAATAGTAAAGATCCCTTTTGGGGGTCTGACATACAACGGATCTTAACATGTGAGGAACACCAGAATATATATATATATATATATATATATATATATATATATATATATATATATATATATATATATATATATATATATATATATATATATATATATATATATATATTTAAATAAATTAATGTGAAATGGGTACAACCAACCAAAAGCAATCGGGAGAAAAGAAGCTTTGGTTTTTTACTGAGATATAAAGTTACGTTTAATTCGCATTAAGTTAAAACATTTTGAATAGAGATTTAGTAAAATAATTTAAATGACAGTCATTTTAAGAACTTTTTAAGAGCCTTCCGTAACTTGAAATTTTTTAAGGACCTTTCGAACAAAAATAAGGAGTTTCTAAGAACTTTTTAAGGGCCCGTATGAACATGAAACCAAAATAAGGAGATTTAAGGTACTTTTAAGGAATGCGTGAACACTGTACTATGATAAAACACAGGTAATTGACAGACTCTCCCGTAAAAGTGTTTTTGCTATAGATCGTCGCTTATTGCAGTGAAGTCTATAATCACAGGGGAAGGGATGTGTATACGCTATTGGGGATAGAAGAGATAAGTTTACGTGTTTTTTTCACAACTTAGATGCACTTAGATTAATTTACAGAAATTCGAACGTATATTTACTTAATATTACATTATTATATTTGCTGTATTTCATTTTTATAAATCTATATTCAATGCTGACAGACAAGCAGCAAAGATATTTGAACATATTTATGAGTAAACATATATGATAGAAAACCTTTAAAAACGCAGATTGTATAAAAATATCAATATATTTAAAAGGAACCAATTTTAGCATTTTCAAATATTTAGTTCTGATTATCACTATTCGATCTGTGCAATTTAAGAAAGTTTGACGTAAAAAAAATATTTAAGTTATTATAAACCCCTAACAACTATGTGAAAACAGACGACTTTAGAAGTCATAGTTTCGTAATGTTTTATTACAATAATATGGCAAAAGTCACATAACAATCACAAAAAACCTTTAAAGGTTTTTTACTGAAAACCACAGTTTTTTAGAACAATATTTTTCACATCGAAATTAGAGCCCCAGTTTCTCAGTGGATAAAGGCGTTCAGCTACTAATCAGAGGATTGGTGGTTCGAATCCGTGCGATGGACTTGACAAAGAAAATTAAAAAAGTATTGATCTACAAAAATACTAGAAAGTCGTCCAGAACATCCAACAAATTATACTGGCATGTATACGGGACTGGTGCACGATAAATCTGATCGGGGTCTAATGTCCTGACGCCTATTGAGGTTGCGTCGGGTGCCAGCTCGTCATCTGACCATGGTTCAAAAATACGAAGCATCGTTCCCGGGTCTTTCCTTCGAGATAGGCCCCAAACCGTCGCCAATACTGTGCAGCTCTAGTGCGACGTTATTTAAACAAACCAACCACATCGTATATATATATATATATATATATATATAGCTGGAAGAGCCTGACGCACGACATTGTTAATATTTTATATAGAGATCCATGAGTTTCAACACAGATGCTCCGGTATTAATTTATAACATTTATTAACTTTACAATACTCATAAAATTATTTTAATTATTTGATCCACATTCTGAATCGCCTTTGAATTCAGACAATGTGTCAATAATGGTGCAGTGACATGGGATTTCGTCAAATTCGAAACATGAATCTAGAAGGATGAATGCAATTCAAAATACAGTCACTACGATTGAAAATGACGTCACTTCGCTTGAAAATGACGTCACTTCGTTTGAATATTTTTAATTAAAAAAAATAATGTCAATAATTTTGTATTTTTGTAACCCTATTTAATACCATCGAGCATACAAAACATTCCAAGTAGTATAATTCAATAAAACGACTTTCCAAAATAAAAATAAGAAAAGACAAATAACAGGAAAAACTCAATACTCCGCCACAGTAACCTTCCATCCAATCCCATACCCACCTGAAAAACAACAATAAAAAAAAAAATACCTCCAAAATCGTAAAAAAAATATATATAAAAACAAAATCGATACCTTTTTCACGTCATCGACATCCCGACAAAACCGGGAAAAAGACAGCCAAAGAAAAGAAACGGAAAGAAATATGGTCCGAACAGGAAAAGAAATAAAATTCCGATAGGGAAGGTAGGCGCAATCAAGCGATCCTTTCAGGTGTGTGAGGGGGGGGGGGGGGGGGGGGGGGGTCTGAGGTGTGTTTTATTGGGGGAGGGCTAATCTTGGGGCGGAACTCCCCCACTTCGGTTATCTCTTTTGGTGTTTTATTTTTAGCATTCATTTTTTTTTTCTTCATCTTCGGCTCAGGTGATTTTATTTTTCTTACGCATTAGTCTCTCGATCAGGTTTTTATCTCGGAAACCTGCTCACTCAGCATATGCTTTGGCGATGAAGAGAGGAGACTTTTGGTTGGTTCTGGGGATGGGAGTGAGGTGATGGATTGTAAGGGTTATAATTTTTAATAAAAATGGGAAACGTGCGTTGCAGAAAAGTGCGATTTTTATCACGATTCTCAGCGAAATCTAAGGTTATTAATCATACTATGTAATAACTAGCAATGCTATATCATGGTTCATACAGATTTTCAAAAGTAAAAATTAAGCTGTTCTTAAGGACTTTTTAAGGACCTCTCTATTATTTTTAAGGACCTATTATATTTTTTGGCGCCGTTGGAGAATTGTAATTTTTTGGTACAGAATCGCATATAAATGCGGTTTCATAGCAAGTTGGCGCAGGATACTACTTCCGGCAAACACTGGCACAGAAATGTTAAAGATGCTACATTCTTGTTAATTTCCCTGATTTTCTAGAGTGAGTATCGATTCTTCACAAAACAACAAACGAGCTGAGATTTTCTAACGATGAAGGTCGTGTATGATAATGAAATACCATTGACGAAAAAATCGGACAAAAGAGATCAAAAGTGCACTTTTTTTCTGTCACTAAATCCGTCTATCTTCTTGCCTTGCCGATTTACAATTGCGTATAACGGTCAAAAGTGTGAACACAATTAAAGTAAAATCCGGAATTCTGCATTCCGATATTTTTAATATACCCGGAATTCTGGGTTCCAAAAATTTCAAAAACTTGGAATTTCGGGTTTTACACGAAAAAATACCACCCATGTGAATTAGTAAAAAAAATTCACGTTTGACAAAAATTAAGGACCTTAGTCGAAAATTAAGGACTTTAAGGGCCCTTAATTAAGGACCTACCTAAATTAAGTAGTTCTTAAGGACTTTTAAGGACTGTGCGAACCATGTATATAGTTCTTCTTGCTTCTACACACATATTTTAGTATGCAAAACTAAGGTATGTTTTTTTTATAACAAAGAATCCGTGACAATCGAAATCAAGTTTTTCCGCAACCTTCCATGATAATTTTAGCGACTATAGGACGTTAGAAAATGCTCTCTTCTTTAGAAATTGAGCGTCAAATTTTTTTTATGGCTAGAATTGACTTTTTTTTAACTTCAACTGTATTTGTCAGGCTATTTTAACGACATGGTTTCTCTAATATTGATGAAAGATTTTGTTAGAACATTTTATTGATAACTTCCTAGCTTCACTAGTTTGTTTTATTTTAGTTTCAATTATATTCTACAAGAATTCGATTATTAACAGCCAATCAGAATTATCAATGGCTGAAATCACAATCCCGCTTTCGGAAAAAGTAAAGGGAAGATTTCGAGCTTGGTACAAAACTATAGGGATTTTTGACATACAATGTTTATACAAGAGGTTGGTTGGTTGGTGTTTAATGGCGCAAGAGCCAGTTATGGCTAAGCTGCGCCAAATTTATACAAGAGGAAAGAGCCAGACCCCCCTTTATATTGATATAACATACATTTTTTGCTAAAAATGGGCATAGACCAATTGGGCTTTTAGCTATCAATATATATGCCAAGTTAATATAAAAATGGCATTTCCCTTTGATGTTTAGGCGCTTTCTAATTAATTTAAGTGGGCCTATAATTTGCGATGAACAAAAATTGATAATGTGTGTACATATAAAGAGCAATGCAACTGCAAAACTATTAATTCAATTGGAATACAATTTTGCGTATATGTGGGGACAAACAATATTTAACAAGATTATTTTCTGCATTTAGTATACTTTATGAAAAAAGAAATTTTACAGTTGTAGGATTTTAGGCTAATAAGTTCATGGGGTACACTTTTCAACAACAGCTTTTAATATACTATCACCAAATTTTATTTTTATGCAGAATACATTGTACTTACTTTTGTTTCTACACATACTTTTGTTTATATTTTATAATTTCGAATTTTATATAACTGAATATGTGTATTTTTTCAGAAATCAATTTCGTCAAAAAATTGGAACTTTCAAATGAAGAGGAACTTTACGAATTAAATAAAAATTTTACGAACACATTGCATTCTCCTCAAAGTATCATAAAAAAAAAAAAGTGCCCTTTATAGGAAAACAGAAGTCCTTTTTAGAAGGAACTCTAGTAGTTAAATAATTAAGTAACACACCTGCACAAAAATCGACCTTACACTCTAACACAGCCCTCACTACAAACTTCTATACTATATAGCGAGAACTTATACAGTTAAGTCCGACCTTTATCTTCTTCCATGATCATCTAGGATAACATTTAATACACTTACAGGTATTACACTTCTTTTCCCGCTCGGCTCAAAGAAGAAAATAACCAATAAGCTTTACTAAAGTATCCGAGATGCTTAGAACGAAAAAGAGAAAAGGCGGGAGAAAAAAAACCTTCTTTCACGACAGAAAAATGAAATTCAAGCTGCCTTCGACACCTAGAGAAAAGAAATCACAACCTACTGATAGGATCTTATAAGAGAGGATAAGAATGCTGGAATACATATAATACGACAGGTCGACTCGGAGGGGAGATTTTGGGGAAAAGTGGCGTGGCTCCGTTCTTGTGTTCGTTACTTATTCTAAAGGGGCTATGTCTAGTTTAAGATAGTTATTTGGAGTTCGGTACACTGCTTAAAATAGGTATTCAAAAATAAGGAAAATGTACTCATTTTTGAATACATTCGATGCTTATTATGGCTCCGAATACATGAGTTTCAATTTTGAAATAGACATGTACTTAAAAATGAATAAAAATGGATGATGCTAGCCTACATAGGCTGCCTTCATAAATCACTTTCAATAAATATCGACAATTACCACCAAGACTTACCGGGAATCAAACCCAGATCTACATGCACCGCTGTCCAGAGTCTTATCCGTAAGCTACCAGGGTGACGTGAAGAAGTTATAAACAAAAGTAATGTTAAAAAGGTGTGCCAAATAAATGGGAAGTAAGATATTTGAATTGCACTAACTCAAGTTTACATTTAAGAAATCGACATCAAATAATGTGGTAAACCATCTTTTGAATCCAACTTAAGCTTGTCAGGTAGGTCGCTTTGTTAAGGTGACTTGAACTGAAGCTGATATTAGTAAAATTAAATCACACTGCTCATTTTGGAGAATGTACGATTACTTAAATTTGAGTATATCTTGCTCATTTACGATGCACTTGATGAAAAAGATGTTAAAAAATAATGAGTTGAAGCCTATTGAAATCAAGGGTCTGTAAATAATATTCAAGAATTTTTTAATGGAATAATTGATACATGTATAAATTTTATATTTATACAACGAAAAGTAAATCACGTCAATGGCGCAGAAAAGAATATAACGGACACATTCATCAAAATTCTTTTTTTTAGAAAAATGTCATGACTTTCGAATAAACTCAAAAATTATTCTTTCTCTGGCAATTTACCTGGCTGGAGTGGAGCCTGGTCTAGAATACAGACCTAGAATACACATAAAAGCTACTCTATACGGATTAAGTCACACACCAGATATTATAAATCAAAAAATTAAAATAAGAGATAAATTCTTTTTTTACGTATTATTCTATTAACTCAACAAAGAACACCTTTGATACAAAACCCAAAGACATTGACCAAACGACTTACACCACTTTGACTTACGTCCAGTCAAAGAACAACAACAACAAAAAAAGGTCATCCTCTGTAGGTGAAGCCTTTGTGTGCTCTGATGGCAAGGTGGACAAGGGAAGGAGGGCAATCCCTCCCTTGTCCTCCTCTTGATCCTCTTTTATCCGCCCGCCCCCCCCCCCCTCCCCCCGTCAGATGCAGAGGGGGGCGAGGGTAGGTCCATCCACCTACCGACAATCCCGTGGGGGGTGGGAGGTAACGGAACCGGGTTATGCCTGTGGGACGGGCCATGCTCATTGTAATTTTGATGAACCTTGGGAACGAGGGACTGTTTCACCTGCGACAATGGTGAGATTGGAAAAAGCAGGGTGTAGGGGGGCAGATGGCGTGGAGGTTTTATATGGGGATACTAGGAATATTATTTTTCATATATGCAGGGAGTGGTAAAGGATTTTGTTGAAGTATGAATGGAACAAAGTTGGGTTTTGCAAGTTTTAAAAGGGGGGTTTTGGTGGGGAAAGTTCAAGATAAAAAAGGTTTGATGTAACTTGATTGCAGTTTATTGTTTTTCTTAACGATTTATTAATTTTGATTTGTATCATTTTTAAATTAAAGAAAGTTACACAGGTTAAGGATAAAAAGAAAAAATAGCATAAAAAAGTATCGTTCAAATAATTTGCATTTTATGGTGGACTTTAATTTTAACTTTTTAGGAAGAAAATTGACGAATTTTTATAATTTATATGATTGTGGCATGAAAATTCATTTATAAAGTACCGCGGACCATGATCCGAAACTAGTAGCAGGGCTCTTATTAATCTTATACACAAATTAAGGAATAAGTTTAAATTAAAATTATGAAACTTATTAATAAGTTTGTCATATTTTTGAAAAGTAAATTAAGATTTTTTTTAATTAGCAACTATTCGTTATATCTGCATAGAATATTTAATGATTATCTTTTTTACTTAAAAATCAATATCATACGAATAATTTCCCATTGAAAGAGACCAAATTCATGTCAATAGAGATATTTATCATGGAATTAATGCTATCGAAATGGTCGGATAGATCCCTCTCAAAACATAACGCAGAGTTTTATCCTGATAATAGTACTTATGAAAATAGACTACCGTAGTCTATTTTAATGACATTTCACGTCAAAAGAAAAAGCACAACAAATTTAAATGTGTGTAACATTCTCTATTAGCGTATTTTTCCCAGATAAACCGTAATTTTAAACCGTAATTTTTACGGGATTTTTATTTTTACAGTGTATGACATAAACTATATTTTTGACATGGAAGTTTTGGCACACAATATAGTTAACTCCAACTGATTGAGATAGTTTTTTGTTCTTTGTTCTTTGGCAACACTTTCAATTCTGAGTTTATTTCTATGATTATTTCTATTGATGAAGGGAGATGTATCTCCCGAAACATGTCTAGATTTGATGGATTTTTATTGCGTATTTTAACGTTGTATTTGTATTTTAAAACATAAAAGAAGTGCTTCTATTGCATAGCGGTTAAACCAGTTAATATTTAAAATGCTAAAAACGTCTTTAAAATAAATTTAAACACTTTTGTTAACATAAGGGAGATACATTATTATTTTATAAAAATATATAAAATTTGTCTGCATAACTAACAGTAAAATTTATACAGGAAATTATAATAGACTTGAATACTTAAAACAACACTGCATAGCGGAGTTAATTTAACAAAAAAAAATTAAACAAATGTATATTTAAGTGAAGTGTTTTATTACTAATACAAATATGTTATATTGTGCTAAATTTTTTTATGTTTTAATTTTCGCTTTCAAAAAAGGGTGCAGAAAGCTTAGCATATTTCGTTAAACATATAAACAAAAACTTGACTTTTCTGGAACTGGATAACTGAACTGGAAAATTAATAAAAACTGGAAAAATTAATTTTCACCTAGTGCATTTACAAACTTTACTTTGAAACAAGCATTTAACTTTTAAAAACTATTCGAAAAGAAAACATCTTACGTTGTTCAAAAGAGGTAAATACATGACTAACAAAATAGCAATTTAAATGCTTTATGAGTGACAAAGTTTCCGGAATCTCTCAATACCAATAAAAAAACACCACTTCCATGATTACAAACACTGCAGGTGACACTTCAATCTAAGTTTAATTTCCCGCCAAACTCCAATGACTAAAAACACCCGTCATCCCTAATTAATATTCCAATAATCCAAAAACCGGCTAAAAATTTCAAAGTCCCTTCCATCGGCATCGGCTTAAAAGCGAACGAAAACTATTAACCACTGCAAACAGCCCCAACGCTCGGGGCATTTAAGTCACAACGCCCAAAGGTTCAAAAAGCTAATCACAGGCAACAACTTTTCTTGGTTGTTTGTTCATTTGACTTACTTTCCTGGGTCTTCTTCATTACCTACTAATAAACCAAAATACCCCCTCCCTAATGAAAATAAAAACAGCCAAAGACAATGTCGGCGGATGAGGGTTAAGGATCTATATATATATGTAAGTGGAAGACGGACAAAAAAAAAATGGCGGCGATGGCAGTAGCCTTTGGGACACGATCATTACTTCATTAGGTGTGCAAACACGGGGATGGGGTTCTTCCTCCAGGTTTACCATAAATAAAGCGTTTGGAGAGACAGTGGCGTGAAGTGGCGTTAAATGGGTTGGTTAAGGTGATGGGGGTGGAAAGGGTCTTAAGAAAAGTTTAATTGATTTAGTGTTTAACGAAATGTATTTTTACTAGATTCGAAATTGGAAGTTATCTGTTCGATTTTTATGTATTTGGGGATAGCCACTCACAAATCTCTTTTATAATCTCCTTATTTTAGATAAATCTTTTTTTATTTGAGGAAAAAAAGTGTATAATTAGAAATAAAATAATAGTGATGTGAATAAAATAAAAGGTTTGTCGTTTTTAAAACTTAAAATACTGTTTTACGTAAATATAAATGATGTACTTGAGAGATAACTTCACTTAATTTAAAAGTTTGGAATGGAGGTTCCAATATATCATTTTAATGTTATTAATACTTTACATGTACATTTTAATGCAACTTTGTAGTTGGGAATTTGTGTTTATATTTATGCATTCGTCATATTGAAACACAGCAGATAAAATTAATTGGTATTTAATTTATTCACTTCACAACACCAATAGAAATGCTGCAATCGACTACAGTAAATTAATTGTCAAAATTGATGCCACTAAAAAATTTCCAGCACGAGTCAAATGAAATGTAATAGAATTTTTTAAATATTTTAAATTAATATATGTGTTTTTTATATTAATATATATGTCTTAAATTATAATGTGTCTTTTTTTATTAATATGATACAACAAGTTAGATATTATTATACAGAGAATAAATTTATTAATAAAATTAAGGATATAGATTAATTACCAGAAATCAATGTTCACTTATTTCATTTAGGCTGAAATTAAAATCAAAACTTAAGAAATGGAATTTTCGTATAACATGCTAGAAACAAGTGTATCGAACTTTTGTCCACATACATAAATTTTTATAAATCTTACTTGATTTCGGGCCTTAGATTTGGAAGTTATCTGTTCGATTTTTGTTCGTTATCTGTTCGATCGATCCAAAACGTGTAAATACCATGAAGAGCCCAACATCAAAATTCTGCCCCGAAAAATAATTTGGACTGTTTAGAAACCAAAACAACTGTTTTTAGATTTTATAACCTGTTTGTCTCGGTTTAAAATCGTTTATATCAATCACAACAGTACCAGTAGTCAGATTGTGGTTATACTAAAACTATTACTATGGATTACTTACAGAAATCAATTTTAAAAAAAAATTTAGATACAAAAAAATTATTTTAGCCATGACAAAATCTTTGAACAAAAGTGCAATAGAATAGAAACTCAACAAGAAAAATTAATTGCTCTAAATCAATCCATTGGTACTTATTATTTCAGATTGATACCCATTCCGAGAAACTGTTTTTATAATGTATGCCTGTTAGTCGGTTTAAAATCGTTCATCGATCACGAAAATACCATTAGTAAAATTTTAGTTAAACTAAAACTAGTTCTAGATTACAAAGAGCAATTATTAAAAAAGATTTTTTTTGTCTTCCTTACAAGTAGCTACGGAATACAAAAAAAATACTTTAAACTAGCTTTTGGCCAGGACAAAATCTTCGAACAAAACTGTAATAGAATATAAACTCAACAAGAAAAATTAATTGCTCACCAACCAATCCAGCGGTGCTTATTATTTGAGATTGAAACCCACTCCGAGAAATCCCCACCGTACCTTTTTTCCCCCAAATCTCCCTACCTTTTAATGCCATTACGCGTCTAATGAAACCAAGGGAGAGAAAGCAGCAATGGTTGAGAAAAGCTGTAATTATATTTATCCAGCGCGATGCCCGCTGAAAAAGATTCCAATTAACTTAAAACAGGAGCAATTACGGACTGCCAAGGTGCAGGCATAATGAGCTTATTACGCCGCTGCGCCTCCGTTGTTGTACCTCCGCCCCTGCTCGCTGCAATCTCTAACCCCCCTTTCCCCCCCTTTTTTGAATGCATGAAAAGGGGGGAGGATGATATGTAGGTTTTGAGTTTAACGACTTTCCGGTTATGGAAAAGGGGGATTTATAAGCGTAAAAAATATTGCAGGTAATTAAGTGAAAGCAATAAAATGTTGGGGGGGGGGGGAGGAGGGGGTGTTTACCTTGAATTGTTTGCGCTTGAGGTGTATTAATTGCGGGGTTATTCTCGAAAGGGAGATTGGATGTTGTTTTCCGGAAGGGAAATTTGAATTGGACGAGGGGAAAAAAAGGTGTGACGTCACGAATGTAGGGAAATGGGGCAATTAAAAGGGACTTTTCTAGAAATAATCTCGTTTGGGGATTTTTTTCTGTGATTTTTTCAATTGATTCGAATTAATATAGTAACTTGAATACTGAAAAAGGAGATATTTAGAAAGTTAAAACTGTTTGGGAGTTGAGCGATTTCTTTTCTTAAAATAACTTCATGTACTTTTAATTTTGAAAAGGGATAAATATTTTAGTCCAAAAATTACAGGTGCGGGACAAACAAGTAATATACCTTTTTTTAACCAAATACTTAGATTATTGGAATGTCGCCCAAAGAATCAGAACCCGTGTTACTTGAATGAGAAAATCCAGTGCTTTATTATACAAAACCTTTAAGTGCAACCAGCTTAAAACTTTGGATAGTATACTGTTTTCCTGATCTTTTTTTTCCAATGTACAGAATCAGAGTTGAATAAAAAATAAATTTTTCATGTTTAGTTAAAAATTAAAATACACTCCAATTATCCGAATTCCAGTTATCCGGATAAAACAAAGCGGATCGTCAATTATCCAGATCCGCATCGATTTGAGAAGAATAGAGAAACAAGCAAAATTCATATTTTAAAAGTTTCATTACATACTAAAGCAAAATTCGTTTGTTTACAAAAAAATAACATTTCCTGAATTAACCAATCATCCGGATATTCAATTATCCTTTATGGGATTTTATTCCAATTGATCCGGATAATTAGAGTTCTACTGTACAACAAATGACATGTAATATTCATGGTTCAAATGAAATGTGTCAATAAATACATCCTACTTAATGGGACGCTAAAGTACATCAAATATAGTTATACTTAAAGGATTTTAGTCCAGTGGTTATTCCCATCATTTAGATGCCCACGGGCCAACCAGTGAAATTGAGTGAAAACGAGTCAAATATTGATTGTTATATATTTTGAAAATTAGTTTACTCATAACGCAGAAACGATATCGCAAGTTAACTTAAAAAATTATTTATGATTCAAAAATAGAGTTGCCTCCATCGGGTTTTGAACCCTCGATCATTTGTTCCGAGTTGCAACTCTATCGACAAAGCTGCAGAAGCTTCGCTAGTCCCCTCCAAGTTCGTTATTTTCCTGATCTCTACATTACGCAAGCGGGTCATTCCATGTCAAATCAACACAGTCATTTTCCTCACCATCTCCGATTTTTATGAAATTTGGTGAACTTGTAATACTTACTAAGAATGTAAAAAATGCAAAATTTTAACCTCCTCGGCCTATTAGTTTTTTAGTTATTTGCATTTCAAAATGGCTAAAAACGTAAATCTGCACTCCAATGGCTGCATATAAATTACCATAACTCCTGTTCTAATTAACATATAGAAATAAAATTGGTATCGTTTTAAAGCTCTTTAAATGACTTTTAAAATGATATGAAACATATACAGGTTTGGTGAAAAACATTTCAAGGTCATATTATTTGACCTTTGACTTTGAATTTCTAAAAAACGAATTTCTTAATTTTCACTATATTTTTTCCCTGAATACTACAACATTTGAACTACATATATACCAATTTTCAGAGTGGGACGACAATGGGATCATACACTAAAAAAAAAATTCAAACATTAGCCATTTTGAAATGGAAATAACTAAAAAACTAATAGGCCAAGGAGGTTAAAATTTTGCATTTTTTATATTATTAGTAGGTATAACAAGTTCACCAAATTTCATAAAAATCGGAGATGGTGCGGAAAAAAAATGCATTTTCTTGTGCATTTTTTTCCCACACTTTTTTTGATTTGACATGGAATGACCCTAAAATAGTGCATATTTTTGTTTATAATTTTTTTTTGTATGATCCCATTGTTGTCCCACTCTGAAAATTGGTATACATGTATTTCAAATATTGTAGTATTCAAGGAAAAAATATAGTGAAAATTAAGAAATTCGTTTTTTGGGAATTCAAGGTCAAAGGTCAAATAATATGACCTTGAAATGTTTTTCACCAAACCTTCATGTGTTTCATATCATTTTAAAAGTCATTTAAAGAGCTTTAAAACTATACCAATATTATTTCTATATGTTAGTTAGAACAGGAGTTATGGTAATTTAAATGCAGCCATCGAAGAGCAGATTTACGTTTTTAGCCATTTTGAAATGCAAATAACTAAAAAACTAATAAGCCGAGGAGGTTAAAATTTTGCATTTTTTACATTCTTAGTAGGTATAACAAGTTCACCAAATTTCGTAAAAATCAAAGATGGTGATGAAAAAAAATGCAATTTCTTGTGTTGATTTGACATGGAATGACCCAAGCGCAGTTCATCGTCACTACGGCCCTACGATTTCTATTGGATGGAAAATTTAAATATTAATTTTAAAAAAATGACTAAAATTGTTAAATAACCAGCTTTCAGATGCATAATTAGAGGTTGAATAGTACTTAAGTTTAAAATTTCCGACATTTCTGTGCAAAGGAAGTAGATATTTTGCATGCCACACACAGACACTTTCTTTAATAATTTTATATAATATTTCAAATTCGTAACCTATGTCTATTTTCAAATAATAAAAGTATATTTGAGTGTATGTCTGCACCACTCAAATATACCCTTTCATAATTGCAAATGGAAGAATTCCATTAAATTAAAAAAAAAAAAAAAAACTCACACGGACCACTTTTAGCCCTTTCTTGGACCACCAATGGTACGTGGACCATCAATGGTACGTGGACCATCAATGGTGTGTGGACCATCAATGGTACGTGGACCATCAATGGTACGTGGACCATCAATGGTACGTGGACCATCATTGGTCCGTGGACCACAAGAGAGAGATTTAGATTTAGGAACCACCGCACTAAATCATTCAACAGGGTGTATTCTTTCAACGTACTCACAATGATGAAATCCTTTAGAAAAAAAGTAAAATAGCTTGAGAATTTTCGCAAAAAGTTATTTTTTAAATTAAAGATTTGTGCTTGTTTATTAAAGGTGTATATCATATAATTTTTTTATTTGTATATATATATATATATATATATATATATATATATATATATATATATATATATATATATATATATATATATATATATAGGAGTGTGTATAATTTAAATTTGAACATATCAACAATAAATTTTGTAGATTTAAGTTTTGTATAAAAAAATTAAATTGGAAATTTTAAAGGTTTAATTTTCGACGTTGGCAAAAAATACGAACTTTAAAAGCGATTATATTTTTAAATTGTGATTAAGAAAGAAAATAATTTAATAAACAGGTTTTCATGTTTAATAGTTTTTATTGATATGGATAAAGTTTTCAATTTTACCAATCCAAAAAATAAACGTTTATTGCATAACGCGTTTACTAAAACGATTTAACATGAAAATCACTTACACGCACCAGATATTCTTAATTAAAACCATTACACTTAAAAAATAAAATTAATGTCAAAATGCACAAAACACATTAAAATATTTTTTCCTCCAAACATTCCAATCAACATAACAAATTATGCAGTCTTTTTAAGAAAGATATCATAAATCTTAACGCACCTTTTCGACGTACAACATCACCCCTTCAATTAAAAATGCATTACTTCTCGCTGGACAAAAACAACAATTCAACAACATAAACAAACTAAAATAAGAAAGAAACAAGAGATCCAATGATTAACAGCAAACATTAACTATTGCCCCAATCAAAACGGTTCTCGCCAAAATTCATTAGTAAAGTTTAACCCCGCCAAACTCCAGCTCGTTAGCTAGAGAAAATGAAATGGAGTACAAAAACTAAAGTGACTGTACAGCGTGTTAGGAACTCAAATTTCATTTATGCAAATGGTTCCCCCCACCCTCCAATTCTGCCGTAACTCCTGGAATAGGGTTGCCAACTCAAAAACTAATAAAATCGCCAAATTGGAAAAATTGCTGATTTAAAAAAAATATATAAATCATTTTGTTGAAAATTTAATTAAATTATTTAACTACTTTCTAAGTTATTGGGGACCAATTGAAGAATAAAATTTCTCAAGTTTTTGTTTTATTTTTTATATAGGACTAGAAAAAGTACCGGTTCCTTGCACGGAGATAAATAAAATAACGGGCAAATGATAGAAAATATATGCATTTCCTCTCCTCCCAGGGAAAATCGCAGATACCAGTTTAGAATTCTCCTTAAAAATTATTTTTTTTAAACATTAAAATTTCTTTTTTTTTAATAAATTTTTAGTTAAAAAAGTAAAAATATCTCTATACTACTTGGTTGCTAATACACCGATAAAATCCAATAATTTCTATATTGTCTCTCATAAGGTATGGAGATTTAAAATTTAAACATTCCTGTACAAATATATTTTTATAAATTAATAAGAATGTCCTTTCGGTACGGGTATACATAGTTGCATAAAATCCCATAATAATGAAATCGTGTTTATTAAAAGCACTTATTTACATATTTTATATATAAAGAATTTATAAATATCTTTAAAAACACCAAATTGATTTTTAAATGAATCATTACGAAATATCAAATATTGCCAGTTAATATCTCCTGTTTTAAAAATACATTTAATTAAAATTCGCCAATTTAGCGTTATCTTGCCAAGCTTAGCATCGCAGAACTTCACCCGTCCAGTTTAGCTTTCCATCTTAATAGACGACTGAAAATGGGCGCAATTTCGAAGGAGTGCAAGGGGGTGGGGGTGGCAAAAGGTAGATACGCAAATGGAATAAAGTGCCTTAGAAAAAGAACAATAAAAACTGCATGTGATTTACACGACATGACAGTTCTCGCTCCGCGCGCCAAAAGAACGATTAAAGATAAACTGGCGCAGTCCCGTTTTGCTATTGAGAGTTGTAATTAAAAACTGGGTACACTTATCAGATGAAGGGCGCTAGAAATGGATTGCATAAAAAAAAGCGGGGGTGGAAAAACGGGTGGTCGTTTATGATGAAAAGAGGAGATTGGCCAATGGAAATGATTCAGAATAATTAAAAATTTGAAGATAAAACAATGGGTTTTTATTCGGATTTTATTTTGGAAAATTAGACGTGAATTTTGTAATAAATTCTTGAAGTGGAAATTATAAGACTCCCAAAATGAAGTAATTTATGTTACCATTTTTTGTGTAATTAGTTCTGTATGTAGATTTTTTTTTCTAATCTAGAGCCAGTATAATCTGATAGTACAAAACTCAGGGGATTTTATTTTTTTTTTAAATTCTGACCAGAAAATAAGCGTAAATATAAAAAATACGTTTTTGTCATTTATGTTATTTTTATAGAACAGTTACTTCTCTTTTTAAACAAGCCATGGATTGATCTAGGAACAGATCGTTTAACTTTTATATTTTATATTTTGGCTATAAAAAATGGGTAGTGTGTGTGGGGTAGGGGGTATTCGATAATACGATAATTATTTCGCAGGAATGCTATATTGTTAAAAATAGGTACTCAAAATTAAGTAAAATGTACTAATTTTTTATTGCATTCGATGCTTATTATAGCTCCGAATACATAAGTTTCATTTTTGAAAAAGATATGCACTCAAAAATGTGTATATTGAGTAAAAATGAATAAAAAGAGCAACTGCTTGCCTACGTAAGCCGCCTTCGTAAATCACTTTCAATAAATATCGACAATTGCAACCAAGGCTTATCCTCTGGCACCGCGTAAATGTGTCTTATCCATTGTATTACCAGGGCGATGTGAAGAAGTTATAAACAGAAGAAATGTTTAAAAGGCTTGCCAAAAGAATGGGAAACAAGATAATTGAGTTGTAATAACTCAGTTTCCATTTAAACAATCGACATCAAATAATGTGGAAAACCATCTTCTGAACAAATATTTTAAGTTTACCAGGTCGCTTTGTTAAGATGGCTTGAACAGAAGCTGAAATCAGCAATATTAAATCACACTGCTCAATTTTTAGAAAGTACGGTTGATTAAATTTGAGTACGTTATCGCTCATTTACGATGAAGAATTGTACTCAAAGAAAAACGCGTAGGTTCTGGTACTCATTTGTAAGTACTTTTTTTACATTGTACTTTCATCTCATAAATATCAACTGTTTTTTTGTAAAATGCGTTTAAAATAATCAATTTATCGCGTGCTTTTTGAACAAGCCTTCGATAATGCTGCCATCCATGAATAGACAGTTAAATTTTTTTTTTTTTTTTTTTTTTGGCTCTAATAAATGGGTGTCTGTGGGAGGAGGGGGTTGGTCATACGATAATTATTGCTCGTGCATGTTAGTAAAATAAAATGCAATAACAGTAGCATTATTTAAAAAAAAAACACCTAGGAGTTGGATAACTTCCCTGACAACGGATCAGAAACCACTTATACATTACATTCAACGGTAGCAACTCATTAACATCTCTTACGAAATCTTTCCATCTCCAGATCCCCTCCCCACTGTTGATCAAAATCCCTTCAGAAGAAATCTAAGAAACTAAATTAAAACTCCCAAAAAAGAGAGATCCGTCTCACATTCTCACAAGAAAGAAGAAACTCCGTTGCCCATTCAAAAACATAACTTCCCAACAAACAACACGACAAGAAGTTTCAATCAAGCTTCCTTAAACACTTTTGCTCATCTTCCTTAAAACTACGAATTCGCCCCCCTCAGAACGAAGGGGAGAACAAAAATAAGGGGGGTGTAGAACATCTCGGAGCAGCAAGAAAAACAAAACCCTCTGAAGTTTAATACTCATTTTATCTGCTCTTCCCTCTCCCTCTTTTCGCATCTTCCATCTCCTTTTTCATTCACAAATTATGTCCCGGGCAGCAACTCCTCTAGATTAGAAGATTTGTGATGCCTCCAGGTATTAAAAAAGTTCGGCATCGAGATCGGACTTTTAAGAAGTAGAAAGATTTTAAAAGATATACTAGCCCAGAAGACGACTATTAATATATTCCCATTTTCTTTTCCATCAGTTTTCTTCTTCTCTCTCTCTTTTTTTTAATAAAAATTTGTTTTTATTTATTTAGATTTTAGGAGCCGATTAAGAAACTTGAAGAAAGCTGTTTTTTGGCTGGAAGAATTAACGAAGACGATAGACTGATGTTTTTTTTTCTTTCTTTCTCTTGATATGGTATTTTGGAGTATTTTTCTTTTTCGATTTCACGTTGACTCGTCTTGCTTGTTGACACAAAAGAATTTGAGTTTAAAAAAAAAATTCAAAAAGAAGGATTATTTCATTTTACCAGATGTGTTTGTCAGTACGTTGGTGCAATGATTTAGGACTGAATATTAAAACAAAAGTTAAGAGTCTGTATAAGTATTTGAAAGTTTCCTGCATTAATTTTTGTATATACAATAGTTTGAAAGCGTACATAGAGCAGGTTGTGGAAATGGCACTTTTAAAATTAGAAAATTAATTAAATTAACAATTGTCCTTTTACTTTTTTTTCACTGTTTATCAAAATTATTTTTGTTTGAAATTTATACATGATTTGTAGTAATACGCAATTTTTTAAATATTTTTTAATCAACCCATATATCAAATTCAATTGTTCGGACAAACTTAAATGCTAATTTACTACAAATGTACTTTTTACATGTTTGAAGGCATATTACTTAAAATACTTGAAATATATTCCCGGACTTTTTTCTGATTGTTTTAATAACACTTTTAAACTCTTTAACGCAAGATTAAAATAATAGATGCATACATATTTTACTAAAAATATTTTTGTCAGAAATATTAGTCATTGGAAAAATGGTGTATTATGTGATGGAATATTTCAATGATGGTGTCACAAAAATTTCCCTTATTTTACAATTACATTACGAAATGTACTTTGTTTCTATGCTTTGTATAGAAACAATGTATTTACGCTACAATGGTACAATAAATATAATGAAAAATTATAAGTAATGCTTATTGACAGTTAAAAAAATAATTTATGGATACTACACAAATTACGCAATTGCGACAGGCATAATAGTAATTAAACATGTTCTCTGGAAGCAGATTATGCAAAAAAGAGAGTTTTTTTTTAATTATTTCTCTTGTAGATCATTTTAAATGTTTTATATGCTTTATATTTCCTATTCCAATCTTCAATAAATCACATATTCATTAGTCCCTCACATGTTGCTTACAATTCAAGGTCCAATGCACTTTGCTTTGGTTTTAAAACTCCTTCAAGCAGTGGTTCACACTTTTACAAAAATAAAACTGTAAATATTAAAATGCACATAACCATGCTTTTTTTTAAATTCTTTTTCAGTACTAAAAGGAAATATTGACAACTAAATTACCCAGAATAGAGGACATAGACGATAATTGTCGTTTTAATGATCCAAATTTGAAAATTTCCCTGATTTTTTGTGAAATTTTGAAAAATTCCCTGACTTTTCCGTGATATTTCCAGAATTAAAAATGTTCATGATAATTCCCTGATATCCCGGTTTTCCAAGTTATATTGCCACCCTGTAATTTGTTTGGCCATATGTTAAAAAATTCTTATTTTTGCGAATTAAAAAAATAAATAAAACCCCTGTCTTAAATTTTTCTTTTTTGTCTTAAATTGTTAAAAAAGTTTCCTGATATTTCCCTGATGGTGTCACAAAAATTTCCCGGATTTTACAATTACATTAAGAAATGTTGCAATGCATGCTTTGTGTAGAAACAAAGTATCCACGCTACAATAATACTATAAATATATTGCATTATAAATGAAAAATTATAAGCAATATTTATTGACAATTAAAAAAATAATTTATGGATAGAACACAAATTATGCAATTGCGACAGGCATAGTAGTAATTAAACATGTTCTCTGGAAACAGATAATGCAAAAAAAGCAAGTTTTTTCAAATTATATCTCTTGTAGATAATTTTAAATGTTTTATATGCTGCATCCAATCTTCAAAAAATCCCATATTCATTAGCTCCTAACATGTTGCTTACAATTCAAGGTCCAACTCACTTTGCACTCCCTCCAGCAAGTGGTTCACGTTTTTTACAAAAATAAAACTGAAAATATGAAAATGTGCATAACCATGCTTTTTAAAAAAAAATTCCAAATTTGACGATCCAAATTTGAAAAATTCCCTGATTTTTTGTGAATTTTTAAAAATGTCCCTGATATTTTCAGAATTAAAAATATCCACGATAATTCCCTGATTTCTTGGTTTTCCAGGTTATGTTGCCCCCCTGAATAACAAAAAGTTAAATAAAAATTAATGTTCCTAACAAAATTTCAAAACCCAAGGTGTTTGCGAAATGCACAACTCGTTATGTCCATTTCGAATTGCATTCAACCAACTTTTATACATCACTGCATACTGAACTTCTACAATATTCTAATTTCTCATTCGGTACTTCCAGTTAACATTTCCCATCAAAACACAACAAGACCCGAACTAGAATAACAAACACAGAAGACCAATCCATAAATCGAAACTAAATTAACAGCAGCAGAATTAACCCCAAACCCACCGCAAAATGCATACATAATAACCCCAAACCCTAAAAAGAGAGAAGAGTTGAGTTGAGTTGATGGCCTCCTCCTCCAATAGCACAACAGCCCCGGGCAAAGTGCAGGGACACTCGCTCCTCCACGCAGCCTGTGCAAACACACCTGAGCCTCCTCCTGTAAGGTACCCCGCCTGTGTCAACACAAAGGGCTGATGCCAGTAGCCCGGAGCACATCCCAACATTAGTGGATCAGGTAATTCCTACTGTCTCTCCACTCTGTGTTGTTGGTAGTGCCCTAGTTGGGGTTGGCAGTTTGGAGGACTTTTTTTTGCCCTATCTTGTGCGAGGAAGATTTACCACTCTTCCGTACGAGATGTTCTTCTTCTGTCTCTTGGGAGATTAGGCTTGGGAATATTGGGCAATGTAGTTTTTATTTGGTTTGATTTGTTTGTGGATGTTGTCATTTTTTTGGTGAGTTTTCTACGTGTTTCCTGTTCGCACACAATATGAGGAGATTGGTATATTAGTTAAAATTCTTATTAAAATAAACAAACTAACAAATTTACTGCTATTGAGGTTAACTGTATTTTTTTTTGGTTCTAACTGGTTTAAAGGCGTAAGTAAAATTAGTTTTCCTAAATTCTAGTTTTTTTTTATTATTATACAGATGATAAGTAAAAAAACCGCAATACTATTTTGAAATTGACATTAATTTAAAATACATGTATATATAATTTTATTTATAATTTTTCTGAGTAACATAAATATAAGACAAATGGAGAACAAAAATAATTTACATACATAATATACTTTATATGCAATTCAAAAGCAGCTGTCCCTTAACAAGCAAAACTTCTTGATTCGATTGAAATTCTAATACATATTTTCTGTGAAAGGAGTGGTACAATAAGATAGTCATAAATACGGAAATACTTTTCAATCAACTTTTTCCATAAATTGTAAACTATTTTTTTAAATACAATTTATTTTTTAATCTCTAAATTATTAAGTACTGTCATGCATATGTAATGAAGCACATTTATTTTAATAATGATGTTTACCACATTCGAATCTATATCGCCATTCCTTCAATATTCTTCTTCTATTAACATTTAATACAACCAAAATATAACGACTTTTTTACTCCAACATCAACACAATTAGTACCCTGAATCAACTCACAAAAGCAACGCAAAAAATTACCACAATAAGTTACCACAATAAGAAAAGTAGCAATTGTAAGACCAATATCAGTTAAGTCAGTAATAATAACAGGAAGGCGGTAACAATGGTCATTTGTCACTAATGACATATAAATAGTAATGTATATTATATGAGTAATATCTTCAAACAAATAACGATTCATTACTCTATTATCTATTAAACCCAATTAAAATGTCCAACCTTGGATAATTTTGCGCCCAATACAATATCACATTTTGAGGTATTGCCCAATACAATACCACATCAATATGATGGTATAGTCTAAGTCCAATTAGGTGGCGGTAAAGTAATACTCATCACTACTGGTTTTAGCGAATCAACAAACGAGTTGCAGCCAGTTGACCAATCGGCTTATCGAATCCATGTAAACAAAGTGACGTCACGCATGTCATTTAAACCAGAGCCGAGCTGTAAGAAGGGTCACATTTTGCTATTGATACAATCTTATATCTTATTGTTAGAGTAATATCGACCCCCATTCAAACGTTAGATATTGACATCTCGATCCAAATTAAGACGTGTTACATCGATTCAAAAATGTTTTATTAAAACTACACATAAAACAAGAAATTCCTATCAAAATAACGAATTTATAGTTAAGTTATTTGCAGTTTTAGAGAAATATCGAACACATTCGAAGATTAATCGGCGTTTCTACCTGATATATACCGTCCAAAAATTAAACTTCAACCCTTTGCACTCCGTTGGCGCCGCTCAGGCGACAACGTAACGACTCGTTCTTTGGGTTCCCTGTTCTTTAAAATAAACGAGAACAGCATGATCTTGTGTTTAAAAAACATCGATATTTTTTTCAACTCGTTCTTTTGCAGATCCAAAACAGATTAGGTTTCATTTTTCTATAAGCATAAAAAATTCCAGGGTAAAGAACATAAGGATGAATAACTGTTCCGTAGAAACAACGGAAAACACAAATAGTTATTTGAGTGCAAAGGGTTAACTTTCTTTGTTACATTAATTAAAAAACAGTATTAGAAATACGCATAAGAGACCATACACAAAAACATTATGTCCCTACTAATTCAACATTGATAAAAATAAAGGTACTTAAAAATGAGTATCTGAACATACTCGGTTTTCTTTAAGTACAATTGCGTCATAAATGAGCGATGGCGTACTCAAATTTAAGTAATCATACAAATGATCACCGCGATTTAATATTGCTAATCTCAGCTGATGTTCAAGCCATCTTAACACAACGACCTGAGAAACTTAAAAAAATTGTACAGAAGATGGTTTTCCAAGTTATTTGATGTCGATTACTTAAATGGAAACTGAGTTATTATGAATCAATTATCTTACTTCTCATTCTTTTGGCACAATTTTTGAACATTTTTTCTGTCCATAACTTCTTCACGTCGCCCTGGTAAATGCACTGGGTTGCGGTGCCTGAGGATTTGGGTTTGTTCTCGGTTGTAATTGTCGATATTTATTGAAAGTGATTTATGAAGACAGCCATGTACGCAAGCAACTGCCCATTTTATTCATTTTTGAGTACATGTCTTTTTCGAAAATAAAACTTATGTATTCGGAGCTATGATAAGCATCGAATGTACTCAAAAATGTGTACCTAATTTTTGAGTACATATTTTTAACGGTGTAACGAATTTAAAGTTCAAATGATCAGATATAACGTTTCAATTGCAGTTCAAGGTAATAGTACAAGGTAACAATAGCCCTTTGCACTCAGCTGTTTCCTCTCAAATGACAACATAATGAACAGTTCTTTTGGCTCCCTGTTCTTTAAAATAAACGGGAACAACATGGTCTTGTGTTTAAAAAAAAACACCGATATTTTTTCCACCTTGTTCTTTTGCTGATCCGAAACAGATTACGATTTTTTACGAATAATTAATTTTGTGAAAAAGAACAGAAAGAGGAATAACTGCTCCGTAGAAATAAAACAAAGATGATGTTCTTGTAGTTTGGTTAAAGAAATAATAAGAATACTCCCTATTAATACAAATTTTAAAATATTACATTATTTAAGATAATATCACCCACACTGACGTCTAAATCGTCCACATGGCATTTTACACTTAAATTCAAATTAAAACGACCTCTGCTGCAAGGCAATAGCCCTTGTAGAAAACTACAAATAAAATATAAAGTAAAATTATATGCCTAACAAGCTATAT
This sequence comes from Troglohyphantes excavatus, assembly GCA_963932185.1. Taxonomy (NCBI): domain Eukaryota; kingdom Metazoa; phylum Arthropoda; class Arachnida; order Araneae; family Linyphiidae; genus Troglohyphantes; species Troglohyphantes excavatus. The sequence continues at coordinate 62,093,955 of OZ010669.1, read as the reverse complement.
CGAATTTACAATTAAATAAAGTTAACATTCAAGACAAGAGTTTCAATAGATAGAATAGCAGAATGGTCCTTGATACTAATCTTTAGAGTTTCATTGGTCACACTCAAACATTAACTGTTGCTCCCAGCAGACGATACCGTCGCCAACATCCCACTGTGCAGCTCTAGTGCGACATTAATTAACAAACCAAACCAGTCAACGATAAATAACTGTTTATAACATACATTTTTTCTATAAAACTAATTTTTTTTTTTACTTTAGTAAAAATCTCCTGCACATAGAGTTAATTCATAGGAGTCAAACTTACTGGGAAGTAAGACCATTATTACCTCTCAACTTAAATTATATTATACCCTCCCTTATTCTTAGCAATCCATAGTAACGAAATTTAATGCCCAAAATACAAAACTTCTATTATTACTTAATAAATTACCACTAAAGTTCTGATAGGTAGAGTGATCAGAATGGTCATACATACAAATTGCTTATCTTTAGAGTAACATTGACTACACCCAAACTTTAATTGGCACTCTCACCTGACACACCGTCATATGGGTAGTCTAGTTTCAAAACCAGATATATCCACATTTTCCCCAAAATCGTTTTTATTATATATTTCACAAGTACTCAATACACTACATCGTCTTTCAAAGCGATTTTGACCAAAAGTACGTGGTTGCTAATAGTTTTTCGTGTTTCCTGTAAAATTTATCAAAATGAACCTATCTAGTTTTGAAACTAGTAGGCATGTATTACTTCTAAACCTAAATTAAAATATTCCTAAAATCATATTTTTGATATTCTAAGGTAGAGAATTTACCATTCAAAGAAACCAAATTACGATTTCATCACAAGTTACCATTCAGGTTCTAAGATGTAGAAAAACAACATTAGTCACTGATATTAATTTAAAAGATTATCTTTAGAGTTCAGTGTATGGTTTTGAAACTAGAAGGCAAAGAATTACCTCTCAATCTATATTAAACTATTCCTAAAATCATATCCTTGATATTCAAAGGTAGAGAATTTACCATTCAAGAAACCAAATTACGATTACGTCACAAGTTACCATTCAGGTTCTAACAGGCAGAAAAACAAGGTTGGTCACCGATATTAATTTAAAAGATTATCTTGAGTAATATCAGTGTAGGATTTTGAAACTAGAAAGCACGTATTACCTCTCAACTTATATTAAACTATTCCTAAAATCATATCTTTGATATTCCAAGATATATAATTTACCATTCAAAGAAACCAAATTACGATTACGTCACAAGTTACCATTCAGGTTCTGACATGTAGAAAAAACAAGATTGGTCACTGATATTAATTAAAAAGCTCATCTTTACAGTAATATCCACTATATACTCAAACAATAATTCTCATTTGACCCCCATCCCCCACAACCCACATTTAAAACGACCCCTGTTGCATCAACCCAGGAAGACCGCGGATTAGAGAAACGCATCCCCCATACCTTGGACGACGGAGAAGAAGGTGGCTGAAGAAGAAGATCGGGACGGTGATGCATCTCCATGGCAACGGGAGGCAGGTGCGACGTGCAAGGTGATGTCATCTCCCGAAGAGCGTTAACGTTGTTATGGCTAATTCCGGCGGTGGTTCTCTCCGCTCTGCTCTCGCACCTACCTACCTGCCCGCCTCTTACGCCACCTCCGGATGGGGAAGGTGGAGGAGGCGGAGGGATGCTCCACAATCCTTTTCCAGGAGGGAAAAGGGCAACGTTGGAGGTGGGATGGAGTGGGCAGTTTGGGGCGTAAGGTGAGCGGGGAAGTGAGAGAGGGGGGGGGGGTTGTTGGATCAGGGTAATAAGTATTCGGAAGATTGTTGGAGTTCGTGCACTGTTTTAAAAATGCATTCTTGTTATTTGACGAAACTTTTGACTTCATTTTTGACGAAAAAAAACGCCTGTTATACAATATTCGTCATACTATACAGTATTCGTCTACTATACAATATTCGTCTACTAAAAATTTCGTCAAACTGAGGAACTTCGTTTTGCCGTTGTTTTAACGAACATTATTGACGAGACTTTTGTAATTTTTGACGAAAAAAACGCCTGCTATATGCCCTGATTAAATATTTCGTCGAACTGGAGAAATTCATTTTATCGTTTTTTAAAAATGCATTCTCGGTATTTGACGAAACTTTTAACTTCATTTTTGAAGAAAAAAACGCCTGCTATACAATATTCATCATCATATACAATGTTCGTCTACTAAAAATTTCGTCAAACTGAAGAAATTAATTATGCCGTTGTTTTAACGAAAATTATTGACGAAACGTTTGTCAATTTTGACGATAAAACGTCTGCTATACGCCCCGATTAAATATTTCGTCGAACTGGAGAAATTAATTTTATCGTTTTTTTTTAACAAAATTTATTTCGTCGAGCGATTGCAAGTATTATAACAATTCAATATCGACGAGCTGATTCAAACCGCGGACCTTTCGTTCCAGAGTCCAACGCTCTTTCCAATCGGCCAAGAGGCTCAATTGGAATCTGACAATGGACGTATGTATGGACGATCGCAGAATTCTCAAAAAAGAGAGTTATTTCTAAGAGTGTAACAAGTGATTTTAGGAATTGAAAAAATAAATATGTAAAAGTATCAAATGTGAGGGATTCATTGTCGAGCTCAATAATCAGTAGGTTGCGGATTTGATCCTCGTTATGAGAAGAGGAGCGAGTTCGTAAGTGTAGAGAAAGATTTGGTATAAAATATAAATAATGTAAAATTGAGACCACAGCATTGGTAGCGTACTTTATAAAAGTTTTATTTCAAAAATATTTCAGAAAGTAATTAAAAGAGTGTTGAAAATCCGGAAACTCTCTATAATATATATATATATATATAACATTTAATCAATAAACAAGGGATATAAGAAATAAAAAGAAACTAGCATTCATTGCCCTTTTTTTAACGAAATTTATTTTGTCAAAAATGAGGACGATTTTAAATAATGCAATATGTGAATATCGATGAGCTGACTCGAACCGCGGACGTCTCGCTCCAGAGCTCAACGCTCTACTTACTCGGCCAAGAAAGAGGGCTGATGACCCGAAAAAGAGGCGATCTGAGTAAATGACTTTCGTTCGAAATGCGAGTATTCTTGTTTCGTCAAAGTCACGTGATCACGCACAACTCTCAAAAATAAGAGTTATTATTTCTAGGGGTAGGTCGTACAGTGACATTTCTTAAAACAGTTTTAAGGTGTTTGTATAAGCCTCAAATCAAAATAAGACACTTTAATCAACAAAGTCCATAGATCAGCACACCCCGACCGACACCGGCCACAACTGCAACCAACCCACCGACCCCCTTTCGTCCATTCCCAGGTGCCTCCCCCCCTTCTGCAATAGCCGCCAGTGTTGATATCGGAAAGGAATTAGTTAGAATGGCCCCGATGTACTACGTGAGGGGCCATTGCGCGCGGGCGCATCCCTGGAGGTTAGGGCCTGAAAGTCAAGGGCTAATTGAAGAGAGACTGTTAGCGAACCCCAAACAATTGTCTTGCCTTTAGCATGAGGAATAAATCAGGGGGAGCCTCTTTAATCTTAGCGGCGGCGGCCACGTTTCTTTTTCCCTTCCTTGCCATGGGAATTTTATGAAGTGGGCGAAGATATCTTTGGGATGGTTGGGAGCGCTTTGTTTAGAGATCTCAGATGCGTGGAAAGTGGATGGATGGGCGTGAATGAGAATTGCGTAATAAGATATACATAATAAGGAATATAATTAAACCAAATAAATCAATTTGGGTATGGTTAATTAAAGACGCGCTATATTTAAACACTTCTAAAAAATACGAGGCATTGTTCCCGGGTTTGGCTTGGTTAAATAACGTGAGCTGCATAGTTGGCTATTGGCGACGGTTCGGGACCTATCTCGAAGGAAAGACCCGGTTTTTCCTATCTCGAAGGAAACATCGGGTCTTTCCTTCGAGATAGGCCCCGAACCGTCGCCAATAGCCCACTGTGCAGCTCTAGTGCAACGTTAATTAACCAAACCAAACCAACGAAGGAAAGACCCGGGAACGATGCCTCGTATTTTTGAACCGTGGTCAGGTGACGAGGAAACACCTGATATGGCACCCAGCGCCTTCAATAGACGTCTGGACTTTGAACCCCGATCAAATTTATCGTGCACCAGTCCCGTATACATGCCGATAATTTTTGTGAATGTTCTGGACGACATTCCTAGTATTTTGTAGCGAAGCTAGCAACCCTCCGATCACAAGATCACTACTTCTTTTACTTTTCTTGTACGTCGCACAGGATCGAATCGGGAACCCTTCGATTCCCAAGTGACGCCTTTATCCACTGATCTATCCTGCCCCTGCATTGTTCCCGAGACTTTCCTTCGGGATAGCCACCGAACCGTCGCCAATAGCCCAGACCCGGGAACAATGCCTCGTATTTTTAAACCATGGTCAGATAACGAGGACAACACCTGAACTAGCACCAGGCGTCAAGACATTGGACACCGATCATATTTATCGTGCACCAGTCCCGTATACAGGCCAGTATAATTTGCTGGATGTTATAAATTACTTTCTAGTTTTTTTGTAGCGAAGCTGGCAATGCTCCGATCACAAGATCACTACTTTTTTTACGGTTCTTTGTCAAGTCCTTCGTACGGGCTCGAACTACCAATCCTCTGATTACTAGCCGAACGCCTTTATCCACTGAGCAACTGGAGGCCCTCAAATAAATCAAGTCAAGTCATAATATGCTAATTTTCGAAGTGTTCTGTCATTATATATATATATATATATATAGTATACATAAAAATAAATATTTATATGTATTAAGGTAAGTCTTTTGTTGCTTGTTCTGATGGCGCAAGAATCGAGCACCGATCCTCCGATCATCTGACCAAAGTTCGAAATTACGTGGTAGTGTTCTCTGGTCTTTCCACATGATAGATTACGAAGCTCTAGTGCGATGTTAATTCAACCAATTAACCTGATGAAGAAATATCAAAGTATTAATGATATTGGAAACGGTTAGAGATCTATCTCGGGAATGCTAACCTCATAATTTTTAACCATGGTCAGATGACAAGAACCATCACCAGACTTGGAACCCCACTTTCGAAACTTTCACATTAATACCAACATATTTTAAACATTAAACCCACGACAATATTAACGTGCACCAGCTCCTTCCACACGCCGATGTTGGTTTTAAAGACAAGAATCGAACTCGCTTTCCTCCGATAACGAGCTCGCTGCTGTTGGGGATTTCCTTGGCCATTTGAATTAAAAAAGCCAATCGAAACAATATTTAAAATATAAATAATTCAAATTTAAATCTTACTTAGGTAACATTAAAAATATTAGACTTGTACAAAATTAAAATCCAAAATAACAAACTAAGAAATAAAATTAACATTTCAGCAAAAAAAATCGGACATTTTTATGAACGGCGCAAATTTGCATCGTATAAATTAAACATCTTCCTCCAGACATGTATTAAGTTCAAGAGAAATTGTCAAAAAACTGCTGCTTGTAAAAATGAAGATCTGTTAAAAACTTTTTATTGCTTAAAACTGATATAAATCAATGTAGAATGTTTTCATTTTTCAACAATACATCCTTGGCGAGAATTAATTCGTTTTTAGGGACTTAATACATTACATTACACATTAAGTAATTCTCCAGACTTGCATGAAAAATAAGGCGAGGTATTTATTATGAGATATAATCGGCTTAATAGAGAAAATAGTATTCTAAGGAAAGCAAAGTATTCCTTATGAAGATTAAAAAGTGGTGAAAGCTCCTTATAAAATATTTTTTTATTTTTTTGGCTTCTAGTATTTAGTGAGATTATTGATGTTTTTTCTTTTGTTTTAAGAAAACACTGATTTATAAGTTGATTAATACTGAGGAATAAAGTGCTTAGCTATTATACGGAAAATGAAAGAAGTAGAAAATTAAATAGGTTGTGAATTTTGTTTTTTCAGGTAATAAATATCTAGAGAAGTAACTTGATTATGTATTTTTGAATTTATTTATCAAGTGGAAATTTTATGGTTATTAGAATCACATCTTGGTATTTAATAGAATTGCATACAATATGATAATCAAATTACTTGTCAAATAGAAAATTTAAAAATTTGAATACAAAAAATGGAAAATTGTTAGAATTACCAATAATTGACCACGATGTATAATTATTTGCACAATTTCTCTTATTTTCACCACTTTTTTAAAAATTATGTTACCATTTAGAACAAATGCAATAAAATTAGTGCTATATGGAATTATATTTGTGGGTAGCGTTCATTTTTTTTTTTTGTTAGATAGAGAATGTACAAACTTAAAATTGTACAAAAATTCTTATTTATTTTGTACCGGAGGATATATATATATATTGTTTTTGTAGTAAATATCTCTTTTACGCCACTTAGACGCAAACGAATTTTAACACATGGGGTTTCAAAAGAAAGAGAATTTCCCGAACCAGGGACAAATCGTAAATAAATAAAAAAAAATTAGACTTGTATAATATTTAAATCAAAATAATAATAAATCGTACACCACGTCGTACTTTCAAATCATATAGATCAACGTCTTATTTAATAAAAAAAATACTTTTCAAATAATTAAATTTAACGGGTATTTTTAAACAAGTCGTTGATAATTCCAGACCGTTAAACTTTTAATTATTATTATATTTTGGCTCTAACAAATGGATGTGTGGTGTGTGTGGGGAGGGGGTGTGGTGCGATTATTATCGCATAGCATGCTAGTATTTAAAATTTTTGTTATTTCTATTTTAAGACAGTTTTACTTTTTTGTAGTTTATTTAACTTTGCTTGATTTTTTTTTTTTTGAGGGACGAACAGCAACAGTGCCTGGTCAAACCTCACAATCAAGTTTCAGTAACTGATAAACGTGTGTTTCAAGTTTCAGTTTCAATAGAATAAAATCCTCTGTTAAAAATACTCACCAAGAAATGAGGTGAAATTTTTTTAAAAACTTATCTAAACTACCTATATTTATTTTACCCGACCTCTCCCTTGAGATTTACGGGTATTAGTTGAAATGACATAGATTAGAAATATTATGATTACTATACTTCTAACAAATAGTATGATTTTGAGCTACTCGCTCAATGAATTACTTAGCTAAACTACAAAATGATAATTGGTATCTTGACGGTACCAAATACAGCAAAGTGACATTCAAGTTCGAATAAAGTCGGGAATAAAGCAGTCAATAAATATCTTCCGAAGTCATAGATAGACTGCAAGGAAATTTAAATCTCGAACAGAAGTAATAAAACCATTTTATCTCATTCTCATTGTTCCATCGCCCCGGGGGCTTCCGCGAAAAAGTCAAACGACCCTAACAATTCATTACAGATCGGTTCCCCATTCTTTTCTGCATTTAAACCCCCTCCCACTCTCCCGAAACAAGCTTCCATTCGGTCGAACTGAAAGCAAAACCACCAGCTCCCCTAATAACTGACACCTCATTTCAAACAGATTCCGCAAATAAATGTCCGACACCCCCCCTCAAGTGGCGACAGGGAAATAAGAGAATGCATTGGGCAAATAAAACTCCTCAGTGAACTAGCCCCGAGTCCTTTTAAGAAATTCTCATCTCAACAAAGTGAACTGCGGCTTTAGAACTTTAAAAGGGGGGAGAACTCAGAAAAGGGGGGCTGAGTGAAAAGGCATCCATTCCATCCCCCTTAGGCAAGTTGCGGCACAGAAGAGTTGAGGGGGCAGACGGAAAATCCAGCGATGTTGCCATCCGTCAAGAATGCAATTAATTACCACCTTCGTTCGGAGATGCTGGTGTCACCTGAAGACAAGACAGACGGACCGGGGCAATTAACGGTCCACCTTGGAGGGCTTTGCTTTTCGCGTCCGTCCCCAGAGTTAATAATAATCTCTAGCTTCGATTTTGAAATCATGCGCGTTGCTGATGGACTGGGTGCCAAGAGGGTTGTCGTCGGTCGTGTCGCCGAACAAGTTGTCGGGCGACGTGTTGCGTGGCGGAGTTATGAGTCTGAAACGAATTGTTGACGGGTTTAAATGAATTGACGAGTGGGAAGGGGAAGGGGCGATGTCAGGAATTGTGTTGAGGGGGGTTGAAGTTGGTTTAGGATGCTGTTTACACAAAGGGGTTTTCGGATGAGAAAATTGTATATGTCTTTTGAGAGGTTTAATGTGAATGGTTATTGAATACTTATTTAAAGGAAATGTTTAAATGAATGGTTTTAAGCAGGCAATATCTAAATGGCATGTCAAATACGAAGCTAGTCTTCTTGGTTTATTCATTAATATAACTTGAGACTGTCATGTATGAGCTTTTAGAATAAATTTAGAAGGTTTACCGAAATTTTTATTTTTGTTTGTAGTATCCAGTATTTGTTTTCTCTCATAAGGGAATATATAATACATTTATTTTTATCCTACAAAATATCTAGAACATTAATTATTTCCTCTAAAAATATATAATAGATTTAGAGGAAATAATTAATGCTTTAGAGGAAATAATTAATGTTTTAGACATTATGTAAAATAAAAATAAATCTACAAAAAAAATACAAATTTATAGATTTAAAAAATGTATATAATAAATTTAGAGGAAATAATTAATGTTTTAGATATTTTGTAGGATAAAAATAAATCTATAAAAATAATATAAGTTTATAGATTTAAAAAAATATATATAATAGATTTAAAATATATAATAGAACAAAATATATGTAATAGATATAAAATATATAATTGAATAAAAATATATAATAGATTTTTTTTTTTCTAAGAAAATATATTTTCTGAATCTAATTACATATAATTCTAAAGTTATGTATCGGTACATAAATACAAAATAAGTAAATATTTTTGTTTTTGTATATATCATTTCAAAATAAATATTTAGATAGGGAATATAATAAATACACAATTATTATTATTTTACTAAACATATCAAAACAACATTTTTAATTAATCAGTGATAGCATAATTGCATAAAATTTGTTTTGACTTTACCCTTAAGCGGAGATGTGCGATCTAAGAGAGCGGTAATACATAGAATATTTCAGATGATGCAGCTTTTACCGCACTTGAAGCTTAAAACGCTTAATTTGATTTTTAGATAATTTTTTTAAGAAACCACTCTTGCATTGGTTGGTTAAAAACTCACTTTGTAAACCATGATTGATTCAGTTCAATCAATAGACTGGGAAAACTTTCAAAATCTCATAATTTATATTTTAAAATATTGCCAAGCAGCTTTTAAACAAAATACCTTCGAAATTTTGACAGATTGTACGCGTCCGAAAGTAGTCATTTTTTTTAAATGCGAAATTCTAAATTTTTTTAAAAATTACACCTAATTCCAATTACATTTTTCATTTGGCGAAACAAAAATGTAGATGACTAATCTGTACATGGCCTAAGTTATTTATAATCACACGGATCCCCGTCTCAGTAACAAATCGCCATAATTAAAGTGTCAGATTTATAAATGGAAAGTAAACAACAAACTTGGGAAGCGACCATAAAACCATAAGTAAATTGATTGACGACAAGCGCCAACAGAACGCGCATAAAAAGGCAGCCAAACTTTCCGCAAGTTTCGACATTATGAAGAAATTATTAAGTCCTCACATAGTTTAAAACTTTTCTCATGCAAAATTCTTTTTAATTCATTAATTCCCGAACGAGGTCCAGAAATACCGAAGCGTAATTTTAAAACGAAGGCACTTTTAAATCGAGCGTATCGAGTCGGACATTTTTCCCGGGGAGGACATTAATGCCCGCCAAAAACGACGCCAATAGCCGGAACCTTTTGCTTGATCCCGATTTTCCGCCCTCTCAATTCCGACATTGTTGGCGACCTATTCTCCCGCCCATTAAAACGAAAATCGGCAAAAACCCTAGAAGAAAAATAAACCAAAAAACGCACCCCCCCCCCCCCCCCCCTACCCAGTTGAACGAGAAGGAATTGGAATGACTCCCATTAATTAACTCCAATCAAAAACTGTTTAAACTATTTTAAATACTCGGCGACTTAAAATTTTCTCGCTACAAAGAAGTCGCCAAAAATCCATCCATCAACGAACCTCATGTTGTTTTTGGAGATGTTTTAAAAGGGGAGGGGGGGGGAGGGGTAAAACGGGGGGGGGGGACATTTTCTCGCAGGGTTTTAAAGAGGCGGAAGTTTTGGGTTATGCTATTTATGCGTCCCTTAAAGTGCTCGTGGTCATTAAGGGCGAGTCCAATTTAGAGGGCTCATAGGATAAGAGTGCTAGCGGAGGGGGGACGGGTTCGCAGTCCGTAAAGAGGTAAGAGAGTAATTAATTGGAGGGGTGACATACGAGGCTTCTTTACCAGGATGGTTGGTGCAAAGAGTTTTAAGAAAATATTGCAGAGGAATCCTTTAAAAGTTCCACTAAATGTTTAAAGGGTAAGACCCGGGGAGTAAAAGTACGCTTTTACACCATGGCAGTGCGTAATGGCGGCTCATTCGGACAACTAATGTGATTCACTCTAAAATTAAGTTTTGGTAAATGGTCTGCGTACATTCATGCATCAACTACGGTTTGGTCTTAGATCGTGAAAAACGTTAAGTTATTGCGAAGCTTGATGTATTTCCAAGGAATGGAAGTGGGCTCTCCGAGCCTCGGTGATGTTTCAAAAATTAAAAAATCGGAATTAGCCTGGAAGAAAACTGGAGCCAGTTTAAATTTTCTACATGACAACTGAATAGATAAAAATATCAATCCATATTAATTAGCTTGTACTGTCTTATTCATAAAATAAGAATCCAGTACTTCTATTAGATTCTTCATACATGATATTCAATAAAGTAAACGCCTTTCCCAATTAATACTAATTTTTGAGGATTTTGCTACAAATACTAATAAAAGAGTAAAAAAAATAATAATAATTTATTTGTTTTAAAAAGTATCAGAGAAAGTTTAAAATTTTGAAATTATTACTAAAAACGACTAATCGGAAACGAGAACACTGTACTACAGAACTATATATCCTTGCAAAAGAAATACTTCGGAAACAGTTAAATATTTTACCATATTTGATTGTGATTAGTGAAGTGCTGAAGCTGCACATAAGTGCTATTTATGACACATCTATTCTAAAAAGACAACACATTTTCCACAATCCATTGTGAAATGTGAAATTTTCACGTTCATTACTAATTCCTATTTCATCACACTAACTCGGTTGTAAACGACCTATTTATATATATTCGATTACAGTATATAGTTAAAACCATTTTTTTATCCATGCGCTAAATCACTCAAGGACACCAGAAAAACAAATAAGCATAAAACCTTCTTGAAGGTTGTGAAAGGTTTAAGCAGGTTTTATATAAAGGTATTGGGAACTACATGCAGGGTTCATGAAAGTTTTATAAAGGTTAATAGGGTGTAAGTTTCTGAAGAGCATCAAGATATGGCGCAACGTTGAACAGAAATTTTTAATAGTGCAGCGTTCAAGCAAAATTACCGAAATTCAGTCTTTCCAATGCACAACCTCTACAGATTCTCCTCAGACGATAACACGTTCCACTCCCCCCCTCCCAAGCAAAACACCCCTCATAAACACCCACTCTTCTGTGCGAAACCTGTGCACCTCACCTATGTAGGGGAGTAGCCCTGAAGACATTGCCACACGCCCTCGCTCTCACGTCTGCAGGGGCAATAAAACCCATAGACTTAATACGAATACTTGGCGAGTGTTCTGAACTCTTCCCCCTTCGGGGGTGGGGGGTGGGGGTTGAGAGGACAGGTAATTGCGGGGGTGGTGGACACGTGCGCGGAATGAGGATGGGGAGGAATGGGAATCGAAGAATTGGGGGGGATCTTCCGGAGGTAAAGGTGAATTGGAGGGACCGTCCATGAGAAGTGCGCTTGGAAATATCGCGAGTTAAAATGAATTGTGTTTGGTGTGCCTGGACAGAAGTTAGTGACTTCTCGTGGATTTTAAGGTTCGAGTTACAAAATCGGCTTTAAATGATAAAAATCCTATTTCCTTCAATAATTGTCAGATGACATAATTCTTAATGATAGGATGTACAGGCCAAGGACCTGCTAGACCGACCTTCCGGAAGCACTTTTGTACATGGCGTTCCACCGATCACTGCGTCCTGCTGGCAAGACGTCCGTTTTGTATTCATTTTGAAGTTATCATTAATGTATTAAAAAGCGAGTTGTCGAAAACACCATTGCTGTCGAACGCAAAGTGGGTTTAGATTAGTTTTGTTAGGTAGCAAATTTTCGAATTTTTGATTTTCTTAAAAAGTGTTACAGCTGAAATGTTAAACTTCTTTTTTTTGTGCGTCAACTCAGAATTTTCCAGGTGGAATTACCGGCCGTCCTGTCATAAGGAAGGACAAATCCTCTATGCGATCGTAAAGGTGAGTCCTACTGGCAGTACGTATCGTAAGGACATTTTTGAGGACTATTGTAAGAGCACATAAAAACACGTTTAAATGACAATGTTCAAGAAAAATCATAATAAGGTGCATTTCGAATAATACAAATAAATACACCAATTGATTAAAAGTTGCAGTGCAATTGTTGCTCGTGTGCGGCTAAAATCAGCAAATAACCAAAATCAAGTTTTCCACCCAATCACCGCATACTTCCATCAGTTTGCATTTCATATAATAGTGTAACAGAAAGTAAAGGAGAATCTTAAATGACCTAAAGATGAATAGAAGATCTCACTTATGATATAGAAGATAACCTTATAAGGTGCATTTTGAATAATACAAATACACCAATTGTTTAAAAGTTACAGTGCAATTGTTGCTCGTGTGCGGCTAAAATCAGCAAATACCCAAAATCAAGTTTTCGACCCAATCACCGCATACTTCCATCAGTTTGCATTTCATATAGTGTAACAGAAACTAAGGAGAATCTTAAATGACCTAAAGATGAATAGAAGATCTCACTTATGATTTTTTAAAAAATCATCTTGCTTCATCACTCTTTTATGCGATTAGCAACACTTGCTGCTCTTCGGTACGAGAAATAATGAACCCAACTGAGCTTTTCTAATCGAAGTTCGAGTGGCTTAAAGACATATTAAAACTTCGCCAATCGTAACTTAGCTTCATCGTGAGTAGAAGTTGATGAAGTTTCAAAGAGTGTTTCAACGGGAAACACTTGATGCATCTTGCTGCTTCTCGAAGCATCCAACATAAGTTTAAATAGAGATCCCTGCGATTGAAAAATTACTGACATTGGATTCAAATCATAATTTTAAGAAAACCTTTTAAAATCACGTTTAAGAAATTGTATAATGTTTTTAACTAACCTAAGCTTTTAGAATTTTTTTAAAGAAATGTTTTACAAGTTTTCAATGCACCACATCACATTCACAAAGCGTCTTAATCCAGACTATAAAAATGAATTGCATTCACAGTCATATTAGTTTAGAACCAAACGTACACTGTTAAAAATTTCAGTTCAACGATGTACCATATTTTGGTGCAAAAACAGAGGTCTACGCCATATTATGGTGGAATCTAGGTTAAACCAAAAATTATTTATCGAAAAAAAGCGGATATTTCACCGAAAATTGGTTCAACCTCTTTAACTGCATCCGAAATTTTCGCTGTCGCTACATCAACAAGTACCTTCAAGAAAGACAACGACGAAAATGGGTCTCCGTCAGTAGCCCAGTGGATAAAGGCGTTCACCTATGAATCATTTGCGATCCAAGGGTTGCCAGCTTCACTACAAAAATACTACCGCTAGTATACTGAGAAAACACGGATTTTGAGTTTTATGCAACTTTACGAGTTTTGGTGCAACGTTTCACCACTAAACCATCCGTGGTAGCACCGTAAAATGGCGAAACTAAGCACCAAATGTTGGTTGCAGCTAAATGGGTACCAAAGTTTGGTGCAAGGTCGTAATAATTTTTAACAGTGTACGTGGCTGTCAATTGTTTATGGTGTGTCATGTAAAATTTATGAAAATGGATTTATTTGGTTTTGAAAGTAGATGGCTCAATTGTAGTCAAAATGCCAGCTGGTCGCATATTCTGTTTGTTTAGTTTATTGTACAAAACTATAAACTTTTTTGGATGTTAGAGTTTTAATTTGTTTACTTGTATGTGCTTAAAATGTAATTTTATAATGGTATAAACGTAAGAACTCGAATTACTGTATCTGTTGTACTACCAGGGCGATGTATGAGGTTATAAACATAAGAAATGTTAAAAAAAAAGGTGTGTCAAAAGAATGGAAAGTAAGATAATTGAGTTGTAAAACTCAATTTCCATTTAAGCAATTGCCATCAAATAATGTGGAAAACCATCTTCTGAACACCTATTTTAAGTTTGTCAGGTCGCTTTGTTAAAATGGCTTAAACAGAAGCTAAGATTAGCAATATTAAACCCCACTCCTCATTTTTGCGAAAGTAAGGTTGCATAAATTTGAGTACGTCATCGCTCATTTACGATGCAATTGTACTCACAGAAAAACGAATGGTTCAGATACTCATGTTTAAGTACCTTTTGTTTTACAATGAAAGCTCACTTGAGGAACAAACATTCAAAACGAGTGCACAATTACTGAAAATGAGATTATTACGTCACTGAATTTGCTGCAGAGTGTGTGTTCTATGGAACTCACATTTTTTTTTCGTTCTATACAAAATATTTGCCCCATTGTAACTTGTTGGAAATTAGAATATGTACATGCGTCAATGCAATATTATATATGCAATATGAGTCAATATTAAATCACACTGCTCATTTTTGAGAAAGCATGATGAGTAAATTTGAGCTCATTTACGATACAATTGTACTTAAAAAAACGAGTATATTCAGGTACTCATTTTTAAGTACCTTTTGTTTTACAGTGCACCCTGTATTTAAAAATGATACCGATTTGCTCATTTCTGAAAATCCCATTTCTTCACACTGCACCCCTTCACTTTGCCGTCGCCCCCGCAGAGTCGCCAAGCGGGACTGCATCAATGGCACCATCATCATCCCAACCCGCAGTTGCAGGTGCCCTTAACTGCACCGCCAACGGTACAACAACACACTGCCGGACCTCCACACTCCATCCATCCATCCAACTGACCCGCGAGAAATGGATCCGGGAAAAACAGGAAAAAAAAACCTCGGGAGAAACTAAAACAGGAAAAAGAAACATTGACTAAGCAGTTCTAGTCAGCCGCAATATGGGGCAAAAGCCATATTTGGTATTGGGGGGAATGGGGGGGTGATATGGGGAAGGTAGCAGGCCATTTTACGCTACCGTGGCCACTTTTTTGTTTATCTTTAACTCGGTCCAGAGCGATATTTTGACCCGCTTTAAAGGTTTTCCTGGAATTTGAGAGCGCGTTTGCGACTTATATACGGCTTTCTGCCCAACTTTAGATAAATAAATGTCTCGGATATTTCACCTTAAAAGAATGCTCAGCACCCAAAGTGATAGCTGGAAGGAGGTGGATAGAGGAAGTATTTTATGGAGTTTTATTTCCAGACCTGAGGTGTGAAGAGTAATGTTAAATATTCCTCAGTTTCGAAACGAAAACAGTAAACTGGAAAGACTGACGTCCGTACATTTATCAGTCTTTCTAAGGAAAACCATTTTCAATAGCTCCATTTTCCTTGTTAATAGATACATTTCTCATTGTAAATAGGTATATTTTTCAGTGTCAAATGAACGAATTTATATTAAGTAACATTTCTATTGATTTTAGGTACATTTCCATTGTTAATATTGTCTTTCCACTGTCAATAGAAATATTTTTCCCCGTTGTCAACAGTACACATTTCGTTGTCAATAGGTACATCTTCCGTTGTCAATAGGTACATATTCCGTTGTCAAGGTACATACTCCGTTGTTAATAGAAATATTTTCCGTTGAGGTAAATGATGCCATGTTCTTAATTCAATAGATACATTTCTCAGTGTGAATTTGTTCAGACTCAATTCATATTAAGTACATTTCTATTGTTAATGGGAAGTCTTTTGGCTGTCAAGAAATATATTTTCCCCAATTATGAATACGTACATATTCCTTTGTCAATAAGTACATCTTTCGTCGATAATACGCACATTTTCATTTTGTTGTTACTGAATACATACTGAAAATCTATACTGTAATCAATTGTATAGATTTTCAGTTTTAATTTGACGCATTTTTCGTAGTGAATGAGTATATATTTCAGTTGTAGATTATCCGTTACTAAATATACTATTTCCTTGTCAATACTTATATTTTCCGTTACTTTTATCCATGCTTTATCTGTTCCGTAAGCAGTTGTTTGAATCAGTATATACACTACCATGAATTGTTGATGGAGAAGAAAACGTAATATTTGAGTTCAATACCGTACGAACTAACTGAATCATTATAATTAGATTATAATGCCAGTAATTATTTTATAATGTCGGTAATTATTTTACTTATTACTTTATAATACCAATGTCTTGCATACAAGATGTAAATAACAAATTCTTTTATTTTTAAAAAAACAGAATTAATAATGAAGGCATTTCCAAAATCGTACATTATCACCTTTTGAACAGAAGCACTAAGCCTACTAAACAAATATAGCCACCATTTTTAAACGGCTGTTTTAAAAAAAGTTATAAATGTGATTATTTTTTATGTCAAAATAGTGTTTTTCCATCGAAAATTCCCATAGAAATATCCTGTAACGAGACATATACTTTTAAGAGTATATATAAATAGCTTGAGTATTTCACAAAAACTGTTTCACTCTAACGCGATAGCACTAAGAAGGTGGATAGGTCAATATTTTATGAAGTTTTATTTCCAGTACAGGAGGTGGAAAAGAAGAAAATGCAGCACCTTTGAGGTTGTGAGAAGTATGTCCCAAAGAATAATGCTATTTGGAGTAACGATCTTTTTTATGGGATCTTTAAATAGTTTTTCGAGAATGAGGGCATTGGAAGTTATAGTAATGGCTTGATGATTATACGAATGCTGTTTCAAAGGTGCGTTTAGTATATAGCACTAGAAAAGAGTATACTTATATCAAAGACTATTACCGAAAAAAATGTACGTAAACTAAAAAAAATACCTATAATTGCCTCTGGGTAGTGATAGTCTCGTCATACTGATGTTGTCACATATACTTCCATATGTTCTACCTGCGTACAAGTTAAAATCCCTAGTGCTTTATACTACGTGCGCAAAAGCAGGCTTTAGACAGTGTGCTTCTTTTTCATAGGGTAACATAACTATTTTGTTCAGTAATATAAAACAAAGTAAAATCTTCATGTGTTTTCAAATGACTCATAAAAAGATTATTTAATTTTCTAAAGCATAAGTATACGATCCTCCTTCAATTGCTACCTTCGCAACGGAGGATCGTATGCTACTCAAAGTTTTAAACAAAGAGATTTGAATTAATCTCGAAAGGAGTAAATTGATATTTTTTTTTAATTTAAAAATAGTGTCACTGTTAATTTTTTTTTTCCAAATTAGACCGCTTATATTGTTAAGGGTCATCAAAATTTT
Organism: Troglohyphantes excavatus; assembly: GCA_963932185.1. Taxonomy (NCBI): domain Eukaryota; kingdom Metazoa; phylum Arthropoda; class Arachnida; order Araneae; family Linyphiidae; genus Troglohyphantes; species Troglohyphantes excavatus. The sequence goes on along the minus strand of OZ010669.1, from coordinate 62,076,432 downwards.
TAAGCATTAAAATTGTTCAACACGCTTGAAAAACTTTGCTTTTTATACAAAGTTTTGCAAAACAAACTTTTGCAAATAACAAAACTTTTTCTGCCGCACTTATTGTAATAGATTTTTGATTCGTTTATTATTTGTATTATTTAATGTTAGAAAAGAAAAACAATAAATCAATAGTTACTAGAACAATAGCGCATTGAATACGTTTTAATGTGTTGTAATATTTTTTTCCCAATACAGTGGTTATAATAAGAATTTGGAGTAAGATGTTCAGTGTCAATTTAGAAGTGCGATAATCAATTTGATAGCAACGGATATCAACCGATGAATGGTACTGCTTTTGAAGTCTCATCCTATTCTTTTGGCACACCTTATTAACATGTCTTCTGTTTATAACTTATTCACGTCGCCGTGGTAGTACAACGGATAAAGCACTGGACTGCGGTGCCTGAAGATCTGGATTCAATTACCGGTAAGTCGGTTGTAATTGTTGATATGTATAGAAAGTGATTTATGAAGACAGACTAAGCAGGCTGCGCTTTTTCCTCATTTTTGAATACAGGTCTTTTTCAAAAATGAAACTTATGTATTCGAGGCTATAATAAGCATCAAATTCACTCAAGAATGAGTACATTTTACTTATTTTGAGTACCTATTTTTATCAGTGTTGTAGAAAACGCAGTGTAAAAATGCGAATCTCCACCCAGTAGTGCCAATGGAAAGAAGATTCAATTTCTCTCATTATTTAAATATATATTTATATCCTCTGCACTTTCAATTAACTATCAAACCATTAAGGAGAAGAAAAAAAATCCCAAACATCAAATACAAAAAAACGTCTCAAAGGGTAGAGCACTAATAAATATACTCTCTCTTTATCGTGCCCCTCCCACGCGTGGCCTCTAAGAAACAAGTCCAAGTCCCGACACAACTATAGCTTCCAAACAAAATCTCCACACACACAAAAAAAAGCTTCACACTTAAACCAACCGCTTAACATCGAACCTTTTAATTTAGGAATCTAATTTCCTTATTTAACTGTCTTCCCCACTGAGGATCTGTAGTACTATAGGGAGAGAATCGCATTCGAAAAGAATGTTCTTTTTTTTCGAACTCCTTGCTTTCCATTCCAACACCCCTGTTCGATTTTTCGGTATACATCCTCCTCCTAAACATCCAAATCCTACGAGTGTTGGTGCGCCATTTTTTTTTCTTCCCTTTTCGAACATTTTTTTTATCAAGAATTTCGAACTACTCCCCCTTTTTTTTTTGCAAACGATTTTTTCCCCTTTCCATACCTCTGTTGGGATTTGGCGCCATTTTTTTTCGAACAGGGGGGAATTTTCTAATACGACCGATCTTTTTACCTTGTTTCGATTACTATTTCACTTTGTCCCTGTAAAGTTCCCTCTTTTTTTACCTCCCCTACCGTGTTCGAATTCTTTTTTGGTGTTCTTTTTTTTTATTATTACCTACCTAGTACCTGTTTTTTTACACAAACGCATCTTACCTCTCGTTTTTTTTATTAAGCCACGGCGTTGTTTTAATTAGAGTTAGGAATCACACACAAAAAAAGTTATCGAAGCTATGTGGGGAAAAAAATTATCCCGATTCCTTGGAGATAGCTCGTGGCAATAAATATAACAGACACCTGGTGTCATGTGGGATTTCATGGCGAATGTTTGCGATGAAGAAGGGGCATTATTCCGGTTTTTCCTGTTTTTTTCCCAATTCTTTCCCACCTTTTACTTTCTTTTCCCTATTTTTTTTATTATATGTCTTCCATGTTCGTTACGTCTTAGTGTACTCTGTCATACTTTGTTATTTTTTTTCTACGTAAGTCAAGCGCAACCGTCTTTTGGGTGTTGTAACAAAAAAGTGCTTAAATGTTTATATATTTTTTTTGTCTCGTCTTTTTTTTTTTTTTTAATCGAAGTCAGTTTTCTGTATAAAAAAATCGAAGGTAAATAAATATTAAAAGAATTGTATAAATAAAAGTCGTTTGACGTTCGTATTTTCAATGCAATTATTGCAGCAATTTAATCGGGTCTTATTTAATTTTCATAAGACCTTTTCATCTGCTAACTTTCAATTCCCCTAGTTATCTTATAAAACAGCATTATATATATTTTAAATTACACTGAAAATAAACATTTTGAGGTCTCTTGAGTTATGAAAAGCAAATTTGTATGCCAACAAAATATTTTAAACACAGATCATGCTACAATAACAAAATTGGTCATTGGTAAAACAATAATTATTACTCCTAGAAAGAACATAATAATTTTCGATTTAGATATTTTAGTTGATTCTTGAAAACAGCAATGATGATACCAAGCCGATAGAATTGCGCAGTCTCTGTCATTTAGAAGTATACTGTATTTTAATCCTTTTCTGTTAACAGCAATAAACATAGAGTACAAATTAAACTATAGAAGATGTTGATTTCATTTCTTTTATCAATTTGAATGCGACCTGACACACATATAAACAATAAGTTTGCATGAGTTTCCTATATCCAGTATAAGAATTTAACCCTTTATACTCATATTTCACCTGCCAGGCAGTGCCGTTACCCAAAAAATATTTGGGGGGGGGGGGGTTGAAACAAGAAATTTCCCAACTTAACGATTCGAAATTCTCAACTCAACTATTCGAAATTCCCAACTCAACAGTGCTGAAAATTCCCAGTTCCAACTTATTGACATTTTTCATCTTTTTTTTTATATATAATTTAGGTAATATTAAACAGTTCCCTCACAAGCATTGATTTGTTGCACCCCTATTCCAATGCAGTGTCCGTTCTGAGGTCTCATTTAAATGTAATCTTACAAGATGGGCGATTTCTAAGCTACTACCCGAGCTTTCATTTGTTAATAATATTAATTTTCGTCAGGCTTGAATTTTTCCAACTCGGGGTTTTAAAAGTTAAAATTCCCAACTTTCAGGGTTTCCATATTTTTTTTTTGTGGGAGGGGGGGGGGGACGAACTTCCCCTCAAACCCCCTGGTTCGACGGGCCTGCTGCCAGATAAAAATAACAACGTATTCATCCGACGTCAAACTCAAGTAAGTGGCACCTTTTTGGATTTCACACAAACCACTGCACGCTTTCTGCGTTGTATTCCGTTTTTAGAACGACATTTGTCAGCATCGAACGAGTGTGAAATATAGCCCAGTCAATAAAGGACTTGAATCGGAAAAAATTAGGGTAAAGCTGAATTTTTCCCCATTGATAGACCACTACTAGAGGAGCATTTTGACAAAAGTCCCCTAAAATCCCCCTGGAGCTTTCCCCCCCAGCCCCCCTCAAAGGTTCAAAATGCCAATATTTACGGATCTGTCATTATCTCTGTTACTATTGATCGGATCAAGCTCAACTTTTTTTTGTTTTGTTTGTTATTAAATGGGCTACAATATTGGTAATCTATATATTTGCGTTAAACCTAATAGTTTTTTATAAATTAAGAAAAATGTGAGAAAATTAGGTTTTTTATTTTGAAATTTTTGTTTTGGGCGTTATGTATTCTTTATATGTTAAATTATGTAAAAACTCTAGATATAAAATTTATAACCTATATATTTTTAAATCAACTGATATACAGTTTTGTTTATTTATGTGCGATATTAACGCAGGGAAAACAAAAATGTTCAGCGCGCAACGCGGCATAACCTGATAAAGTTGGCAACGTCGTTTTTATTACCATAAGTCCTGTTTCCCTGACTCATTTCTACTCCATCTTTCCACACCCTACATTGACCTTGTCTGTAAAGTACCTTTGGTGTCTTATTCACTGTAACAGAACAGTTTAATTTTCGCTTTAAAAAAAAAGTTATGTGTCCTGTGCTTCATATCAAAATTACCATTCAAGTTGAACTATTTGTGTTCATGAATTTTACAATGTATTTAACGTATGCCAGTCCTTTTTTTCAATTTCTGTATGTTTAGGGATTCAATGAGTATTTTTATTGTTAGTCATAGATATATGGAAAAAGTAATTACAAAGTACAAGTATATTATTTCTCAATCTTATTTTTTAAAAGTTCAGTTCGTTAAATCGAAATCTGAATAAACAATTCAAATATGGTGTGTATTTTTTGTAGAAAGAAGTTGGAGTTTTTGGAACATCAATACAATAAAATGAACAACAGGTTGAACTACGAGAGTCAAAAACACAAATAGATCTCTGGACTTACTAAAATTTTCCACGTGACTATAACAACACAATCCGTTCGCCAAACTTTCGTAAGAACTAGTGTCCTTGGAATTTGTATTTGTATTTGATAATTCTGTAAATTGGGGCCAAGCTTATGAGATTGGGCTTAAAACTATTGACAAAATAATAGAGAAATTTTTTGAAGAACTTGAACTTTATAGGAAAGACATAGTAAAAACTCACGCACAGAAAAAATCAGTTAAAGTTAGATCAAATCAAAAGAAGTTATAGTTAATTCCCAACAGCTCTTCATCTTCAACCGTATATTATGTGTCTGCGATAGCCCCAGAAAATTAAAATTGTATCTGGAATATGAATTGTCAGCACGCCCAATATCCATATTTGATTGTGTATCTCTTCAAAGGGTACAAAATCTTCTGTGATGAAAATGTTTGAAGAAGGTGTTGTCGACAAGTGCCTGGTATGAACAATATGCTACTTTACGTCTTTGTATTGTACATACAGTGATGTCCTAGAAAACTACTGTGGATATATTCACAATAAGTATGGAGAAAATGTGATTTTTGTTTTTGACGGATATCCCGAAAAGCCTACTACCAAGAATGAAGAGCAAAACAGGAGGGATGCAAGACATTCATCCTGCGATATCGTTTTGAGAAAAACACCGTTTGTCTTACAGCAAAAGAGGAGTTCTTGTAAAACAAAACCAATAAAAAGAAATAGTCACTAACTCTGGGATTAGAATTTTAAAGTCAGCAATAGCCCAATTGCGGCCGAAGGGAGCCGGGTTTACCTTTTTCTCAAAGAAGAAAACATTTGTTTATCGCCCAGACAAAAGGTTGTCATGGGCCGCAATTGGAACTTTCCGTTAAAATCATGGATTGAAGGTGATAACAGCGGGAGCAGATGAACATGTAGACATTGAAAGGACTGCCATAAACCAAAATTAATACTAGCTCTAACGTTGTAGTTGTGGGTTCCGATGCAGATTTAAAGGTTCTGTTAATTACGCTATCTCCTGAACAGGAAAAATATTATTTGTTTTTGTAGAGAGAAAGGTGGTGCTATTTATTTAACAGTCATATATAAGATAGGAACATTAATTGAAAGTACAAGAGTTCCCAACAACTTTTATTTAACCATGACTTGCTGTGATACCACTTCTTGTTTTTGTGGTATAGGAAAAATAAAAGCAATGTACATGCTTAAGTTGCCTGAGGCTCGCAGTTGGACCAATATCTTTCTAGATGCTTTCACATAGAAAGAAGAATTTTTGGCTGAGAGAAATTTGTGCTGTACTTGTATGGATTAAAAAAATATTCTACATTTAACGAAGCTCGATATTTCAAATTGAGGCTTTGACAAAGAAAAGTACGCTAAAATCTAACTTTGATCTTTCAAAATACCACCGACCTCAAAGGGTGCCAACAACGCTTACTTAGAGTTTTTTATTTACAAATTCAAGGATGGTTAAGAAACACACTCCTCACTACAAAATGGTGTCGGAAAATTAAAACTTTAAATACAATGAAATTTTCAAAAGAACACTGAAACCAATTACAACAATCAAATCATTTTCTCCATATGATCTGTTACATCAACTATCTTGTGCTTGCAAAAGAGGGTGTGTCAGCTATTCTGTAAGTGCAGAAAAGCAAAGGGTTGAGTAGAGAGGAAAACAGGACTTATGGTGATATAAACGACGTTGAAAACTTTATTATGTTATGTCGCGTTGCACGCTGGACATTATTTTTGCTTTCTCCCCTTTCCCCGGCGTTAATATCGCACATAAATTAATAAAAAATACATAGATTATAAATTTTATAACAAGAGATTTTACATAATCTGACATATAAATAAAATATATAAAAAATTCAAAATAAAAAACCTACTTTTCTCACATTTTTCTTAATTTATAAAAAAAAAACTATTAGGTTTAACGCAAATATATAGATAACCAATATTATAGCCCATTTAATAACAAACAAAACAAAAAAAAGTTGAGCTTGATCCAATCATTAGTAATCATGACAGTTCCGTAAATATTGGGATTTTGACCTTCGAGGGGGGGCTGGGGGGGGGGAAGCTCCAGGGGGATTTTAGGAAACTTTTGTCAAAATGCACCTCTAGTAGTGGTCTATCAATGGGTTAAAAATCAGCTTTACTCTAATTTTTTCCGATTCAAGTCCTTTATTGACTGGGCGACGTTGCCAACTTTATCAGGTTCTGCCGCGTTGCGCGCCGAACATTTTTGCTTTCCCCGCGTTAATATTGCACATAAATAAATAAAACTGTATATCAGTTGATTTAAAAATATATAGGTTATAAATTTTATATCAAGAGTTTTTACATAATTTGACATATAAAGAATATATAACGCCAAAAACAAAAATTTAAAAATAAAAAACCTACTTTTTACACATTTTTCTTAATTTATAAAAAACTAGTAGGTTTAACGAAAATATTTAGATTACCAATATTGTAGCCCATTTAATAACAAACAAAACAAAAAAAAGTTGAGCTTAATGCGATCAATAGTAACAGAGATAATGACAGTTCTGTAAATATTGGGATTTTGACCTTTGAGGGGGGCTGGGGGGGAAAGCTCCAGGGGGATTTTAGGGGACTTTTGTCAAAATGCTCCTCTAGTAGTGGTCTATCAATGGGGTAAAAATCAGCTTTACCCTAATTTTTTCCGAAGTTTGATATTTTAGGGTCTTTATTGACTGGGCTAATAGGTGCATACGTGCCAACGTAGTTCATCGGCTCGTTTTCGTTGCGTATTTTTCGTTGCGCATGTTTTCGTTATGATTCAGTTCGTTATACAACATACACCTCTTGCTCGGAAGAAAGTTAGAGTATGCTCTTGCTAACGGCCTCTGTGACGTCACTTTGTTTACAGGGTTTCGATAAGCCGATTGGTCAAATCGCTGAAACTCGTTCGCTGATTCGCTAAAACCAGATATGGCGGGCGTTATTGACCGCCTATTAACGGGAGCCGGACTATATCACAGAAATTATTTTATGAGTTATTTTATTATTATTTTTTGCCCAGCAAGACAAGGTAGTAAGTAATTTGTAAAGAACAAATGGAACCTCGGGAATGAATTGAATAATATCTTGGAATATTTAAAATACAATTATTCATATATTGCTTAAAATGTAATGAAAAAAAACTAAAATAAACTCGTACATTTAATATAAACTTCGATGGAAGAACGTACCGTATACGATCCTCCCTAACGGTCAAGCCACTGTTACTTCTTTTTTCCTTGAACATCGATACATAAAATCACAGTGCAAATATCCCCTTAAAAAACACTATTCGCAAGCAAAAGTGCTGTTAAAAAGCTGAAAAAAAGAAAAGTTTATAGTATCAGCGACCCTCTCTCTCCAAGCACTAAAAACTCGATCTACTTCCCCAACCAACTTTCTAAGGACAAAAAATAAACTATTCCATGAATGGGTGACCGGCATACAAATGCCTTCCTGGTCATTGTTTTCCAAAGGTGTTCCCCTTCGTAGGTGAGTCCATTCTCAATATCTCCCCCTCGCACCCTCAGAAGAATTTTGCTGATCCACGTGTATTTCATATAACACTCGCTGCTGCAACCACAATTGGCTGAGACTCGCCGATTTGGCGGAATTTTTATATTTTAAAGCTGTAAATTTAATTTTTCCGAGCGATTTTCTTTTGAGAAAATTAAATATCAGTTAAATACGCATGTATGCATTAGAATGGAATAGAACTGAGTCGTCCAAATCGAATAAAACTAATCCCTTACATTTTTAAAACACATTTTTTTATTACATTTTATATTTAAGCTTGGGATTAATCAAATCATGTTGTTTAATGTGTAAAATAACATACTTTGCTTAATTCCAAGTGTAGAAATAAAATTTAATACGAAAAAAAAATGCGATTTAAAAATTTGAAGGACTAGTTTTACAAAGTGGACAAGTAGTAGAATTAGTAAAGAAAACCTAACTTTGGCAATAGCCCAATTGCGGCCGAAGGGAGCCGGGTTACCATATCCTCAATGAAGAAAACTATTGCTTATTGCACAGACAAAAGGTTGCCATGGGCCGCAATTGGAACTTTCCGTTAATTTCAACCCGTAAGAAAGAACGTGTGGAATTCAAATATAACACATTTTTAAATAACTTATCAACTTGAAGCTTGGCATACTTACGTGATTAATAATATTATATGTAATCAAAACGATTATTAATTAATAATGTATGCTCAATATTAATGAGCTTCATTTTATATTTTAAATAGGACAGTGACAATTTCATAACTCGTGTTAAGTACAGTTCATTTATTAAGTCAGGTACCCTTAGAGGAAGAAAAGGTTTATCTTGCGTGACTGTTGCGTGGCATGGGGAAGGTGGCGCTCAGTAATTGCGTGACGTAGTAAACTTTTGTAATAAAAATGCTGAAACTTCTTTCTCAAACTTTTATAAAACCACTTATCTTCCTAATGGATATTTGGTGAAATACACAGAATAAAAGTTTTGATGACTGTTTTTAAACCACAAAAATTTGGCATGGGGGGAAAATAAGACTAATGTGGCAGTGCGTGACTTGGGGGAGGGTGTGTACTAAAGGATGAAATATAGCGTGACTTAAAAATGAACGTCCTTTATCAGCGAATTACTCTGGTCTGTGCTGTGGAAATTCGAATTTTAAAAGAACGGCTTCACAGTAAGCATTGCGAATCAATACTACATTTCCTTGATTCCATTTTACGAGTACGTTGCATTACTTATTTGGCGATATTTTTTCATCGGTTTGGCGACTTAAAAATTCTCAAGTTAGCAACCCTGACCCTGAAGTGGACAAATTGCGGGTGCAGCGGATTTTCGGGTGGTAAGTAAGACCCGGATTGTTTACCCCGGGATTTACCCGGAGTAGGGGGATGGATAGACACAAAAAATACCCGAAAGAAGTGGGTGAAGAGAAGGTAGAAAAAAAATATTCGGGAAAAGGGGTGAAAAAAAAGGATGAGACCCAATCTCGCCATTTTGAGATAAGGAATAAAAAGGGAGATTTTATATCCAATCTTATAAACGTGGGTCGGGATGTTTATTGTGCGAAGTTGTTCTTTCTTTGCATCCACGTGGTTGTGATTCGGGGTATCGGATTTGCATCGGGATTTTGTTATCGAATCGCAGGGTGTGCAATGAAAAAGTAGGAATTCGAAATAGGAACGCCCGAAAAGTAGGTTATCATGTTCGAATAGTCACATACATCCAGGTACCCAGTGGTGTGTCTGAAAGTAACTTAACACGTAATAACGTCGCAGAAAAAAAATCAAATAAAAAATTCGCACAATTTCCCTCCAGATGAATTTGTACAAATCATAATTTACGTCAAATACGAAAAAAAACATTTCATATTTGACTAAAAAAGAGTGTTCACTAATAGATCAATTACAATTTTTTTTTACTTCTAAATTGCCTTATTTGCCAAAAATTTACTATTGTATCCGTTGTTTAAAAAAAAAAAACATTTTAACAGCCTTATTCAAAAATTATTTAAAAACAATTTCAAGAAAAGACTAAGGGAGACCCAAGCCCCAAATTTCTAATTTTTTTTCTTCATAAAAACATGCTATACATATTTAAGAAGGCATGTACAAAATTTCAAAACAATAAAAGAAACAGAATGATGTTTATATACCATTTATCACCTTTTTACACACTTTTCTTCTGCAATAATCGTCATTTACTCAAAATATTTTTTTTTTTACATTTTGGTCACGTTTAAAATGCTAAAGCTTTGTAACTAATTAACTTAAAACTAAACTGTTAATAGTTTTTAAGCTCTAATATTTGTTTAATAAACGTATAAATAGCCTTTTTAAATTAAGTTATAAATTATTTTTTAACGAATTATTAAACATAAAAATTTGAATATTTTTAAAGTTTTGGACAGAAAATAAGTTTTTGAAAACTATTAAAACCCAAATCTGCAAAAGTATATTCATACGTGTATAGTACATACTTTGGCGTTATTTAATCAATTAAAAAAATTTAAGAACATTAAAAATTGAAAGAGAAGTAATGTTTTAAAAAAAAAAAGTCTATTTAAGCTTAAAAACGCAAAAAATAACAAAAATAATCTTTTTAAATAAATTTTTGTTTTTTATTATTGTTTAGAAAAAGATGTTTTAACATGTAATATTTAAAAAAATGGTATTTCTGAATTCATTAATATACAAAGTAGGATTTGGGGCTCGGGGGTTTCCCACAACATAATATTTTACACATTTCGTTGTTTTAGTCTTTGTTGAACAATCTTTTAGTCTTTTTTTTTCACTATCCCAACTAATACTTATTGATGTAAAAAATGCTATACATTTAAATGACTTCTAATTCAATTTGAACAGCACATTTTAAACAGAACATGTATATATTACTCACTGATTTTATCTTTTGATCAGATTCGAAGCTAAAGAGAACAGCATAAAAATGGAATCAACTCTGAGTTAATAGCTCCAAATAGTCGACTTACCTAAAATAAAAAAAGTTAAATTATAGTAAATAATATTAAAATATGTACAACTTATTATAATTCCATTTTGTTTTGCTATTATAAAACACTATATAATAAGACAAAAATAAAATATAACAGTACTGCATAACAAATATATCTGGGTTTGCAAAAGAACAGGAATAATTAAAACCTAAACGATTAATAGGTAGTTGTAAAATTGTTGTTTAAAGAATATCGTAAAATCATACCTATTCTAGCGTTGTTACGTAAAATATAATAAAATATAAATAACGAAATTGTCAATAATATAAAGTTTACAGTAATACTATTTTTTTTATGTTTATTGCTTTACAAAGAATAACTTGCGATTTTTTTTTTACATAGAAATTGTCTGATTTTTTTTAAATGTTAAAATTAACTTTAAAAAAAATTGATTACCTTAAAAAATAGTTTTCTGAAATATAAAAATTATTTGATTTTTAACAAATTTCAAGTAATAAATTGAGGTGAAGTGTTATAAAAAGTAACTTATTTAAAGAAATTTCGGTATTTTTCTACGAAGTTTTTCTACGTCATGCAACCACTGAGACTCCCTTCTCCTACGTCACGCATGTTAGACCACCTCCACCAACCCCAAATAAAATTGACGATATAAAAGGAAATAACCTTTAACAAAATATATATATTTCCAAAACGCATTATTGCTTCACAAAAAGACCATTCAACAATATAAGATTTAATACTCCGCCATACACAACTGACGGCCCAAGAAGGGGGAAAATGAAGCCAAAAAAGTTATTTTCTCGAACAGACAGTTAAAACATTAATTTCCCGCGTCTATTTCTTTCCACCTTTGATTTCATTTTTTACACCTGCCACACCGTTAAAATACCCGTATGGAGTCCAACCTGTCAAACGAAACGTAAAAATTACAACAATAAAAAAAAATCGCCAAAAATAAACGCGTGGCGGGGGGAAGAAGAAAAACTCGCCAAAAAATCTCGAGTACAGCAGCAAAAAAACCAAAAAAAAACGCTAAAGGAATAGACGTGGGAAAGTATATAAAAAGCAAGGAGGAGAAATTCTTAATTAATGATAAGAGTGTGTAAAAAAGCATTTCTCCGGACGTTTTGATGTGTAGACTCGAAGTGCTGATAAGGATTGGGGAAAAAGGTAATGAAATGTCAAGACCTATGTGACGTTTTGGCTTGCGATTCTGGGAATTTTGGAAAAGGGAGGCCTAGGTGGGGAACCCTAGGCCGTAGAGGGGGGGGGGGGATTGTTTGTATTAGGAATGACAGGATGGAATGGATGTTGTGGAAGGTAAAAGTATCTTGCTGATAACTTTGGCGAAGATGAAACGGTTTCTGTAAAATACACAAATATCTCCTTACGCTCTTGCCATTTACAGTTTATGTGTAAGATAGGGATTTATTAGGGTCAGAGACAACTTGGCGACGGTTTAACATCAGTCAACTAAAATATTGCGAGATGCTATTTTAACAACAAAGAAACTTGGAAGTTTGAATATATGCAAGTGGGTCAATTCTCTAGGTAACGTGATAGTTCCAAGTTTCGAAAATGAGAAATAAAAAGTATTATTTTTCAAGATTTTCGATTTACAGAATTGTATGGAAATTACCTTAAATAGTTCAAGAGCATGCATGGCCCTGCTGAAATATTTTCAATTAAAAAAAAAATGTTTTTTTTTTATAAATTAATAGAGTTGACGAACAATACACGGTTTCTTTACATTTATATATTTTTTCCAGCTATATTTTTTTTTGTGATTCATTTCAAAAATTATTGTTGCTATTAAATAATAAAACTTAATTTAATGAAAAGAATATTTTTTTTTAGAAAAATGACCAAAATATTAGGCATTTGGTTATATGCTATAAATTATAAAAATACAAGCTTTTTTTATGCACCTTATACAATGTTAGAATTACAAGTTTAAGTAAATTGCGAAATCAAATGATTTGCACTTCTAATAATAAAATTAAAGAAAAGCAATCATGAAGCTGTCTAATGAATATGACTAAATGGCCTGATTTATATGGCTAATGGCTCTGGAAAAAATGGCCTCTGTGACGTAGCGTTGTTTATGTGGTTTCAATAAGACGATTGTTCAACGCGCTGAAGCTTGGTTTGTTGATTTCCTAATACAAGATTTGAGAGCGTTACTTAATCGTCAATTAATTGGACCCAGACTATATAAGAATTGTACTGCCATCTTATAGTTTCAGTAACCGAGTTTGAGTAGCCACCTGCAGCAGAATTGTTCCATTCGGCTACAGGTCCTCCGTCAAACTTAAAACAAGCAAATTTGTTTATTTATATCTGAAGGGTCCTGCCGTTTTCTAGAAGGATGCCCGTCGACAATTGCCTTTTACGAGTTATTTTGAAGTTCATATCACGCGCTTGCGCGTATAAAATATACAATGTTAAAAATTTCAGTTCAACGTTGCACCACATCTTGGTCCTCTGCAGCAATTTGCACCATATTATGATGAAATCTGGGTTGAACCAAAAATCCTTTATCGAAGAAAAGCGGAGATTTCACCAATAATTGGTCCAACCTCTTTAACTGCAACCGAAATTTTCGCTGTCGCTATATCGACAAGTCAAGGAATCCCTTTCAAGAAAGACGAGGACGAACAAGGGGCTGCGTGGCCCAGTGGATAAAGGCGTTCAGCTATGAATCAGAGGATTCCTAGTTCGAGCCCGATCGGTGACATTTACAAAGTAAAGTAAATAGTTACGATCGGAGGGTAACCATCTCTTCTACAAAAATACTACTATACTAAAATGCTAAAAAAAACTCGAATTTTGAGTTTTATGTAACTTTATGAGTTTTGATGCAACGTTTCACCACTAAATGGTACCACGTCACGCCGTAAAATGGTGAAATTGAGCACCGAATGTTGGTTGCAGCTAAATGAGTAACACATTTTAGTGCAAGGTCGTAATAATTTTTAACAGTGTACACAGGCTTTTTTTTACAAAATTTACAAAAAGAGCGACATGTTTTCCTTTATATAGAAAAAACTATAATAAACTGACACAAATTAGTGTAAAAGTAACAATAATTTGAAATTTATCGGCTTTGGTCATTTTTAATTTGAGAATGTCCTTAACAGAAAACAAAATCAAAAGTTTAAACTTCGAGCCATTTTCTAAAAACATATTTCTTAAAAATTTTAAGATTCTAAACAGCCTTGCACTGCAAATTCAGATTTCGAACATTTCCCGTTTTTAATTAATCACAACATATACAGTCCCAATTCATAATCATCACCGTCCTCTAAAACTACATCTAACAAATGAATAAACACGACAACGCAGAAAAATAAACAATTAAAAAAAAAGACCAGGATTTCGCATATCAACAAACTACCGACTTCGAAAAAAAGAAACCAACAACACAATTTTAATTTAACAGGTATTAAGTGCTCAACTCCAACAACACCCCCTCTTTCAAGACCTTACTTTTAAGTCCGGTACTTGGAATACGAAATGAGAAAATTACCGCAGGAAACAGGGATCATTAAATTCATAAATAAGGGGAAAACACTAAAAAATAAATTCCCATTCATAACGAAGCAAGGGAATTTTTTTCCACCACTAAAAGTCTGATAATCTTAAATTATAACCGGGATGATAAAAAAAAAATCTCGATAAAAACTTAATAATCCTTCAAAATATTTTAGCTTCTAAGAAAATGAAAAGGAGAGGGGGGGGGGGGGGAGCTCAAGGTTCCTTTAATTAGGGGGAGAAGAGGGGGGTGGGGATGAAGCCCCAGAAGCGACCAATCACGAATGACATAATTAGGCGGCCTTTCATAGCTAGATTTTGTGGGGCGGCATTTGCATAACATGATTTTCCGTGGGCCGCCCCGGACTAACTGCCGCCCCAAATTAAGTAGTCAGGTAGCCGGATCTCTTCTTTTGTGCGCTTAAGCACCGCATTAATATTTAGGGGGGAGGTGTAGAAGGCGCGAGTAATAAGTGATTTTTAGGTCGTGATCTGGGTCGGTTTTAGGTCGCAATTTGGTCAGTTTTAGGTCGCGATCTGGTCGGTTTTAGGTGGCGATCCGTCGGTTTTAGGTCGCGATCCTGTCGGTTTTAGGTCGCGATCTGGTCAGTTTTAGGTCGCGATCTGGTCGGTTTTGGTTTTAGGTCGCGATTTAGTCTGTTTTAGGTCGTGAATTGGTCGGTATAATTACGTCGGTAATTGAACAGTATAATTACGTCGCGAATTGGACGGTTTCGGGTAGCGAATTGAATTCGTCATTTTTGGTTCAAAAATGGTCAGGTTTAGGTCGAAAAAAGTTATTTAAGATCATTTTTATATGCTTTTATTTAAATCACTCTGCCTGGTGTGATGTGGCTTTCAAATCTTGTAACTCAATTTAAACCTCTTCCAATTGCAATATAGAGTTGAAACTTGGCATAAATACGTAATCCCGGTGACAATACAGTAATTAGAATCATAAAATTGTTAATTACTACTTAATTCTAATTCATAATACATTTAAGACATTTTGTGAATTTTAAACTGTAAATTGGTAGTGTTTAGGACTCGCGAACGTTCGAGTCAAGCTTGAATTTTCCATTGAGCATTTTACATATCAATTAAAACTTTTTAGTTGAAAATTTAAAAAAATGAAATTTGTTATTAAAGACGTGGATGTAAGAATCAGACAACTCCGTTTTTCAAAATTGTTCTGGGAAAAACGAACGAAAAGCACTGTACGTTTTTTGCATCGTTTAAAACAGGACTTTTTTGCTTTATACGTTTTAGGTAGCGATCCTGTCGATTTTAGGTCGCGATTTGGTCGGTTTTAGGTCGCGATCTTGTCGGTTTTAGGTCGCGATTTGGTCGGTTTAAGGTCGTGTTTTGGTCGGTTTGGTTTAAGTGAAAAAGTGCAAATCAGAAAAAGTAGAGATGTCTAATCTTTGTCCACGATCCACGTCTTCAATTACTATAGGAACATTTCAGAAAAGTATTCATATACGTGTTACGTAAATGTCTTTAAACATTCGAAAATATAGCAAATTTTTATATAATAATTAAATTGTACATTAAAAAAAAACTTATTTGTTTCACAAACATCTTCTCACTTCCGTATTTTAAATTATATCTTAAATAATATCTTATTATATTATACAAGCTTTGTCACTATGACAACCTCACAATGACGATAACTTTATTAAAATGACAACCTCACAATGATGATAATTTTGATGATGATATAATGATGATAACTAACAATGGTAACATTAACACAATGATAACCTGATAGACAATGCACCAAATCACGGATTGGCGGGTTTCAAGTTCAATTCCCGATTTTGCAAACCAAAGACTGGTGCTCGCATTAAATCTATCATGGTTCAAATATTCTCAAATGGGACGTGGATTTAAAGTTTGGAAAGTGGGATGCCATCTCAGGCGCTGTCCTCAGCACTCAATCCTACATCAGAATTAAAAAGCAGTGTTCACTAGTTCTTTTTCCTGGCAGTGTTCACTAGTTCTTTTGCCAATTCAATTAACCAAAATTCAATTTGAGAAAAGAACTATTAACAATCGTATTCAATTTGTGTTCAACCCCTCAAATAATGAAATCGGAAAAGGTGGTAGGGAAGGGTATTTTACCTAGCTCCCTCATTTCCCCCCTTCTCCCCTACGTAAAAGGTGCCGTTCCAAAGAGCCACAATTAAAGTGGAAGTATAATAATTAAAATACGGGATTAAACAAAAACACCCCCGACTCTTCTATAGGTAAATAAAGAGGGCAGACGATAAATTTAAAATTCTTTTGTTCCTTCCCGTTCCCAGGTGAAGTGTTCTTTCACTCATCCAATGTGTGTTGATTTTAACCAGATTACCACCTGGTTTTTTTATGTAACGTAAAGCAGAAACAGGGTTAGGATGGACCGTTGTACACAATATCGTTGACTTTTCGGTAAAATTAATGTTTTGAGTTAATTAAAATACTAATTAATTTAAACGTCGGTTCGAGAAGAATAGGAAGAAGTTGAGGCAATTTAGGGGGGGGGGGGGGGGGGGATGGCGAAAATAAAGCGCTTCTTTAACAATAAATGTTGTGTTCTAAATTCAGTTTCAGGTCGTGTTTAATAATGACAGAGCAAGAATTTAGGGATTTAATTTAAATTCGCATTTCCGTTTTTAGATGTAAATCTGAGATAAATGTTGTCGGGCCATTTATTTGGTGAACGCAGTGTTGTTGTAAACATATGCAAATAGTTTTGCAACATAAAAGGTCTGTCATACGTCTTGAAAAACGGCTGGATTGTTTAACGAAATATTAAAGGAAAATATATTCCTAACTATCGATTGGGTTAAAAAAAATTGTTGAAAAATAAGTTTAAAAAAAAAAAAGGTTAGGTGGAGATAAGAAGAAAATAAAATTTCAAAATATTTTGAATTTGAAGGGAGATTAGCATTCTATTTTTTTTCACTGGGTCACATCATACGGAGATGTATTTTTTCAGGTATAATTGGTTTAGTGTAACTCAAATGAAATACATCCTTGATTGATATTTTTCGATCAGATTTAATTATCAGATTGATTGATATTTTTCGATCAGATTTCATTATCAGATTGATTGATATTTTTCGATCAGATTTCATTATCAGATTGATTGATATTTTTCGATCAGATTTCATTATCAGATTGATTGATATTTTTCGATCAGATTTCATTATCAGATTGATTGATATTTTTCGATCAGATTTCATTATCAGATTGATTGATATTTTTCGATCAGATTTCATTATCAGATTGATTGATATTTTTCGATCAGATTTCATTATCAGATTGATTGATATTTTTCGATCAGATTTCATTATCAGATTGATTGATATTTTTCGATCAGATTTCATTATCAGATTGATTGATATTTTTCGATCAGATTTCATTATCAGATTGATTGATATTTTTCGATCAGATTTCATTATCAGATTGATTGATATTTTTCGATCAGATTTCATTATCAGATTGATTGATATTTTTCGATCAGATTTCATTATCAGATTGATTGATATTTTTCGATCAGATTTCATTATCAGATTGATTGATATTTTTCGATCAGATTTCATTATCAGATTGATTGATATTTTTCGATCAGATTTCATTATCAGATTGATTGATATTTTTCGATCAGATTTCATTATCAGATTGATTGATATTTTTCGATCAGATTTCATTATCAGATTGATTGATATTTTTCGATCAGATTTCATTATCAGATTGATTGATATTTTTCGATCAGATTTCATTATCAGATTGATTGATATTTTTCGATCAGATTTCATTATCAGATTGATTGATATTTTTCGAAGAATCGCGGACTCTGAATAACCGATTTTTCACAGATTAATGTTGAAGATCATAAAAATCAAATCAAATGTCTGTGAATAACAACCGAAAAAACTATAAAAAAAAATAAGATCTTTGACAACCTCTTGTTTTCCAAGTGCATGACAACCATGTAAGTACGGCAACGATATAGCCTAACAAAAGAGAAAAAAGTAGTCAATACTATTAAATATTCCCCTATCTTTATTTTTCATATAAAAAAACAGGGAATCGCTAAATTTGGCAGAATCGTGCGAGGGGTCGTTCATATATCACATAACGTACATGTATAGAAAGAGATTTTCTGTACTGCATGGATTTATGTTGTTCATACTCCCTTTCTTTTTCACAAATATAATTTAAGCTACAACTCAATTAAGAGAAAAATGCTTACTCTTTCGTGAGTGATGCAGTAGTTTTACACATATACCTATTTCCCACATTAAACATTTCAGTGCGAAGTCCCACAATCGACTGCTCGAAGGGGGTATCAACTACTATCCTAAGAAGTCGGAGGCCGGACACCACAATTTCCCGGAGCCATAAATCAGCCCTGTAGTGCCATAAATCGACGTTAGGAGTCTGTGACATTAGCGCAAGTTACGTGCGTGCGCTTAAAACTGTTAGCGATACGATATGACACAATATTTACAGGGAGAAAAGAATAGCATTACGCCAATTTTCGGAATCAAGACAAAATTAGAAGAATCGCGACAAGGGGTAAGTTAGGAATTAAACTTAAATCCAAGCAGGACAGAACATATCTTCCCCTTCATGTGGGTTATGCAATGTTTGGACGACCCCTCGCACGATTCTGCCAAATTTACCAACATTAAAAAAAAAAAACAGGCAGAAAGAAAATAGAAAAATAAACAGACAATCAATTACATTTACCTAAATTCCTGAAAGCTTCTTAAACGCGTATCGATACTACAACACACACAAACCCGCTACTACCAAACCATTTTCACAATACAATTCCAAACCAACAACCACCTGCAACATTTCCAAGAACCAAACAACATTCTTTCATTACCACCTTTCCATGCCAAATGAGTCATAACACCATGAAAAACAACAGCAAAAAAAAAAACCTCATTCTTGGAAGGAGTAAGCCCTGCAGGTCAGATGGACGATAACTCCACAGGGGGGTGGGGGGTGGAAGAAGCGTGGAAAAAAGTAGGAGGTGCTAGCAGTGGCGCGGCGACCAATGAAGCCAAAGGCCTGACCGACATTGTGGCCCCTTCACCCGCGAACGCATGGCGCCAGGCTACCCCCCCCCCCCCCCCTACTCTTGCCCCAGTGAGATTTTTACTTTTTTTTTGCATGTGGGGGAAAGATTCTTCGGTGGTTTTTAGTCTCTCCTCGGTGGTTGAGAATGAGAAGGCAGTGTTGAGATATAATAATAGGAGTTTGTGTTTGTTTTTTTGGCATCAGTAAGGGGATTCATAAAAAGTAATATGAGAGTAAAAGGTATGGAAATGCCACGTGAAATATTCTTTCAAACGGGCAGTCGTAAATTTGAAATGGATAGCCTGTAAATTTAACAAATTTGAGATTGAAAATGTACACAATTGAATTTATTAAGGAAATCTGTATTTTTATTACATACACTATTATTGAATTTTCTCTCACAAAGGTGGGTACAACAAAAGTGAAATATGCCTTCCATTAGGCCCATACCACCGTATTTGTCCGTGATTTGTCCCCTCCACAACTTTTTGTTATTATTTTATAATATGTTAATTAAGCTAAAATAAACCCATTTTTTTAGTGGGTTTAGTTGGTTTTCAGATTAGTTAGTTTTTTTTAAAAAATGTGTGTACTTTACGTTAATTAACATATAAAATTATAACGAACAGTTAATTAGGGACCGTGGAATAGTCTATTAGGTTCTCTGTCGTTCACAATTGAAGTGGATTGTTCTTAATATAGAGCTATATGGAGTGAATGGTTTGCAGAATATATAATATGTTAATATATATATATATATGACGCTTTCCGTTTGGTTTCCGATTGCTAATATTGAAATTTGTGATCACAATTGGAGGGACGATTTTTTTATTTATTTTTTTTGAGAAATTGGCAGACGTAAATATATTGAGAAATTGGGCAGTCGGTATTTTTTTTTTTTAATTAGGCAGTCATAATTTTTTTTTTTTTGAGAAACTGGACAGACGTAATTTTTTTTAGAAAATTGGACTGTCGTAATTTTTTTTGAGAAACTGGGCAGTAGTGATTTTTTTTTGTGAAATTGTGCCGTCGTAAATGTATTAAGGACTCGGGCAATCGTAAATTTATTGAGAATTTGGGCAGTCGTAAGTTTTGCTGAGAGGACGCCCTCTTCCATATTTACCAATTGCGGTACAAGTAGGAGAATATCGCTATAATGAAATGTCGTTGTAACAAGTTAAATAATAAATACAAATTGATCAGGTAGGGACATTCATTGACGGAATTTGTATTTATTTGTAAAAATTAAGGTAACATTATTAAATAAAATACAGGTCTGCTGTATTTTTATTTGAAATCTACAAAACGTGTTGTTTTTTTTATTTCAATTTTTTTTATTGCTATTATTATTAATTCCTTTTTAGCATGATTACAATTTTACAAATTTTCCCGATTATTTTTAAAACAAAAAAATATATAAACAAAAAAAATCCATTGTTATTTTGCTATGTATATTGACACAAATTGTTTGTCAAAACCATTAATACTCTTAATGGATGGAAAACACGTTCACTCTATCACAGTCCAATACAGAGAACATTTCAACAACTTATCATTCTGTTTATAAACGATCCTTAGGTCGTTTCACATCACCTAAAAAAACAGGATTTTTTTTTGCTTAAAACCCCAGCTCAAATAATACACAAACTGAAAAATTAAAACCTCCTTTTGTGTAACCAGTCTGTAAATAATCGAAAGTATCTACCAATTGAGATCTCACTGTGCATATTACTATGCATCGAAACTCATTAGAGCCACTTAGTTCACTCGACGATAAACAAATACATAGATTATTTCAGAAAACACCTTTCAAAAAACACGAACAAAAGATATTCAAAAGCGCCAGTGTTCCTTAACGGTTCAAAGAATTGATTGAAAAGTTAAACCTCCTCCCCTACGCTTCAAGATGGGGGGGAAAAAAAGCTGCAACACCCAATCGTTACACACCTGAAAAATTCAATCAAGGCCAAACGGGCCGTGTGAATTACCCTATGCGAGGCCATCCATCAAAAGTGCTTTGTGAAAAGGCCTCCCTCACTAATTAAAAAGTAATATTATTAACGACTTTCGTTCGCCAATCAATAGGGGGGTGGGGGTAGATAAGCTGGGACAAAACAATGGGAAAAGGGATCGGTAGATATAAGGCAAAAATAGCAACATTGGAATGGAAAAAGTTAAACGTCGGAGCACAAACGATGTCGATCTATTTGTTCCTCGACATGGAGAGTTGTGTGCATAAAAAAAATGCAAGACAATGCGACCATTGCGCCATCTACTGTCTGTTGCGGAGTAACTTTTCCGAGAAATTAGTACAGTAAAATCCGTTTATAACGATGCCGGGTATAACGATATGCCGGATTAACAATGTAAAATGCAAAAGGAAGTTTGGATTTCTTAGCAGCCCATGTTAATTTTTCCGGATATTACAATGCCGGTTATAACGATATAAAATGCAAAGGAAGTTTGGATTTCTATAGAAGTCCATGTTAATTTTTCCGGATATTACAATGCCGGTTATAACGATATACCGGATATAACAATGTAAAATGCAAAGAAAGTTTGGATTTCTTAGAAGTCCATGTTAATTTTTCCGGATATTACAATGCCGGTTATAACGATAATCCGCATCTAACAATTGAGTTTCCCTCGTCTTATGCTGATAAAAACCGTTTATAACGACGAAGAAGGAGGGAGGACCGTTTGCGCAATAAACAAGCGTTAGGCGAATAGCACGTGAACAAGAACGCCCGATTCTTTTACAATGTTAGCAACAATAGGAAATTTTATAGAAATTTCCTATTACAATGTCAAATCTCAGTAAACAAAAATTACTGAGCATTCCTCATTAAAATAGCAGTTTATATAACTAATTTATCTAACTTGTATATGTAATCGATATAATCATTAGAAAGTGCATAAATATATCTATATCCAACTATCATGTATGTATCATTATACTTTCTTATTAAGCGATATTTTTCGTGATTCGGATTAAGCGATTTCCAATAGCGATATATAATACAGACGTATGAATAGATTTTTTACATATGTTTGTTTTAATTGTTTTCAAAAACAATTTTTAAGTTACAACCCAAAAAAATATTCACATTTTTATGTTCATTAATTCGTAAAAAAATAATATATAACTTAATTTTAAAAAAAGCTATACATACGTTTATAAAACAAATATTTAAAGTTTCAAAAACTATTAAAAATTTAGTTTTAAATATATTTTTTAGAAAGCCTTAGCATTTTAAACGTGACCAAAATTCAAAAAATTATTTTGTGTAAGTGACAAATGTTATTCATGACAAGTATATGTAGACAGATGATACTGGTATATAAACACGTAAATATAAATTTTCACTTTCTTTTACTGCCTTGGAAATGTTCTACACACCTTCTTAATTATGTGTAGGTAGCATCGTTTTATGAAGAAAACAATACCTTTTATTTAAGAATTTTTTCGGAATTTTGGGCTTGAGTCTCCCTTAAATATTGTCCATTTTATAATGGTTAGACTAAAAAAAACAACGAAACCACCTTCTCTAAATGAAGAGCAAACATTAATAACGCGTTTTGTTGAATTTTTCTTTTTAATCAAATCATTACATCACTGAAATCGCCTTCCAATTTTAGATCAAACTAAACTATTTTATTAACCCAAAACACGATTTGTTCCATTTACATCAACTTGCAAAGATTTAAATCTATACATGGGTCAATTCAATTTAGAAAAGTTATATTTTCAATGTTTGTTCCTCTCATTCATTGATAACAATCCCCTAAACAATTCTTTCAATTGGCGATTTCTATTTCCATTTTTCCCAGCAACCCTGCAAAAGCGTCGCCAGCCCTCAACGGCTTAATTGTTAGGGAGGGAAAATAAACCTCATTAACTGGCGGGCATCGTGTTAAAATGTGAATAATTAATTCCGGTGCAATGTCGGGACAAGAAAGTTTTCGCGTGGGAACCCCACCCCCACCTCTCCTTATTAATTAGCGCAGAGGTGGGAGAGATCGTCGCCAACACAAACACTGAAAAGAGAAATTGTTTGGGATTGGTGAGAGAAAAAAAAGAGCAAGGGGTTTTGAAAATTAACCTTATGTCAAGTTTCGAGAATATTTATGTGAAGAGATTTTAATTTGATTGTATGTAGGTGTGCTAGTGACCGAAGGAGGATGTTAGCGCAGGTTCAGGTACCTGTATTTTCATATGAATAACTAATTTCAACTCCCCCCCCCCCCATTTTTTACTCCTTTTTTTTTAACTGTTAACTGATTTGATACAAATTTAAATAAATAATTTTTTTACAGATATATCACTACAATTGCGTCACTAATTTGTGTATCAAGTTTGCAGAATTAACCATTCTTGTGGTATCTTACTTACAGGCCAATATTTAAAACCGCATTATGATGTGTTATTAAAAACGGGTAAAACAAACAGGTAAATTTCCTCGCAAACTGTATCTCCTCTTTCCCAACAATACAATGCAAATACTAAGCAAAATATTGGGGGGAAAATATCATTTTATATGCGAATTTTTTTTATTTTTTTGAAGATTTTGAATTTATCATTTTTTTAAATTGTTTGTAGAATTTAATTTGGATTCAATTTAAGTTGAATGACAGTGAAAAAAAATTAAAAACTGAAAAGGGAAAAAGAAAATAATCTTTTTGAAAAAGGAACACAAACTTTAAGCAATAAAGCGCTAAAAAGTAAAACATAATTTTAGATATTAGGAGCAAGTGGAATATAATATTTTAATATATAATAATAGTGGAATATATAAAATTTAAATACTTAATATTTAAGTATAGTTTTTTAAATTGACATCAACTTCACAAAGCTGCAATAAATATAAAATTAATATTTCAAAATTAAAAAAAATTCCACATGTTCCTAAAATTAAAAATTAGTTTTTAGTACTTTTTTTCTAATTTTTTTTTTATTAAATTTTGTTAGCTTAGTTTATTTTTCCTTTTTAATTTGGCAGGGCGTGTCGCTTGATGGTATCAATAAAAAAACTCAAATTGCTGCTAACTTTTTTACGCGCTAACTAATTGACTTGTTTAGTTTATTATAGTAAGATTCACACAATTATGTCCAACCCAACCTGCATTTCGTTAAAGAGAAGAAAAAAATTACCACATAAAGCAATTGCACCACCTTGTAAAATCATAAAAGCAACTAACACAAAGGCTATTTACTATCCTGTGAATTAACAGCAGAAAATAAACGCCTATTGTACACGTTTTATCCTATTCCAATGAAGCTATTCCATTCAGTCTCTTAAAAATTTAACATTGTTATACACACAGATATAAACTCTACCATTTATATACCTACAGAATCGTCAACTCGAAAATGCCAGAATCGCCATCGCAAAAGGGACCCCCCCCCCCCCCCCCCTAAAAAAAATACTGATATAATTTTAAAAATTTAGTGAATTTTATATATATTAAAAACAAAAATTAATATTCGAATTTAATTAAACATTTTCAATTAAAAATTGTTTATAACACAAAACCAAAATTCAGAAAATCCCCAAACAGACATTTTTCAGCCAAATCTGGCAACCCCGCATTTACAATAAACTAACTCCCTGATGTTATTACCGCTAACGAGATCCCGACATTCACAATGGATTGCCTTGTCTGGATTTAATTACAGCGCACCTGCATCCACTTGGGGCCGCAGGTACTTTACCCATTTGGGCAGGTAGATACCTAAATTAGGGGTAGTTCCACATGGATCCAATAAAGGACCATAGCACTTGATGAGGTTATGCCTGATTGGGTCCATTTAACAGGTATGGTGACCAGACCATATGTCCATGTGCTTGTGGACTGGCCTGCCATTGATGAGTATAATAGTGAAAGCTTATAACGGACTCAAATATAAGCTAAATTAGTTCGATCAGATAAGGTATGGAGTCATTGTAGGTAGTTAATAGTAGACTGGTGTAATGATTACAACATCTGTCCATTAGTTTTTGTGAACTCTTATTCAACTAATTCGATTAGGTTTTACTTTTAGTGAAAGATGACATTTAAGAAAGTGTTTTGGTCATTCAAGATTAGATGTGACGAACATGAATTAGAAGGGGAATATTTAATATATTTGTCTCAAATGTTCGTTGTAACGGATTTAAAACATAATTGAATGCAAATATATTGATTTTGAAACCTATTCTTTAAAAAAATAATGAAGCCCATATTTTGATCCTAACTATGCTTTCCTGGATAAAAGGGGAGATAAAATTATGAAACCCCTTCTTTTTGCCACTTATCGTCGAAATTGACAGATAGTTAAAATGCTACTTATTTATTTGACAGGATAAATTTATTAATCATTTAAACTTTCAAGTCAAGTGTGCAAAATAAAAGTTAACAAAATAAACAGTAAGGCCATTTCTATATGACGGGCGATTTTAACGCCCATTAGCTTTTGAATATGGATCTCGGATTGGTGAATACAAACCACGTGGCTTGTATTCACCAATCAGAAAGCCATTAACAAAAGTTAACGCGCGTTAACAGCATCCATGTAGAATGGTTAGTTGGTTGGTAAATATATGTCGCATTAGAGCTGAACAGTGGGCTATTAGCGACGCTTTTGGGTTTATCTCACAGGAAAGACCTGGAAACACGGCCTCGTAATTTTGGATCTAAGATTTTATAATTTCAACAAAAGCAAACATTGTCATATCCAAATGTTGACAAAGCAAACACCATGATGGCAATTATAACATGTCTTACCTAGCCAAATTTGATTGGAAACATACGTTTTTCCTATTTAAATAGTTTACTCAAAGATATTTTCACGAATCGAATTGAAGCAAGGTTTATAGAATCGAACAAAAGCTTAACATTGTCGCCCATTGATTGTCGACCACTTTGACATGGTAGAAGTTGCAATAAAGACCAAGCAAAACCCACACGAATAATAATAAAAAAAAATCCAGCTTCGTTTTCAAAAGGACTCGTCCAACTCTTCCTAGCATTAGAAAGGGAACATAACGTCCCTGCCTGAAAGATCGAGACATGAGTAAAAGGAAAGACAAAGGGAACAGGGAGGGTCGAACATCACAAACAATCTTTCTGGTCGGATGGCCGCCCTCAGTTTCTGTATTCACTACAAACAGGGCTAATGCGGGGGAAGACAAAAGCGAGATCCAGTGACTCGCACCAGCAAAAATTCCAACCCCCCCTCCCCTACGTTGTCGTTTGGCTTTTAGGGTGGGGGGGAAGCTGACGTCACTTGTCCCTTTTAAAAACGAAGTGGCATCTTCATCCGCTGACCAGGGCTGCCAACTTCGAAAGAGCCAAACCGAAGAAAAAAGTGCGCCAAATTCCAAAATGAGTTAATATTTTTTAAAAATTATAAGGTATATTCATAAATAAAACTTTTTAATTTCGATATTAAACAAAAAAACAAAAGGAGTTTGTTAGTTTGGTTTTAAAAAATATTGTTTAGCTAGAAAAAAATATTTTTTAATCACCAAATTGGTTGTTTTTCGCCAAATTGGCATACTATCGCCAATTTTGGCAATAATGGCCGATGACCAGGGTCGTTTGCTTCCTGTGTTCAGGGGAACGTGAAATCTTCCCCCCACAAAAACGTCACCAACAAGGCCAACACAATAAACCGCGAGCTAATGTTTACAAAGAAAAAACAACAAGCCTAATGCCGAGACAATGGGATGAAAAGGGGTAACATTCTTCATCAGGCTCCTCAGCATGTCAGCCTTGTTATTATTATTATTTTTCAACGTGAGAAGGAAAAATTGCAGACGCTCAAAAGTTTCCCTTCAGCCGAAAAGACAAAAGGTTCTTCGAGATCGAAAACAAAAGCCTCTCTCTGCTCTCTTAAAGAAAGAGGACCGTCCACAGAAGCTTTGTTGAATAATGCTGTCAGCAGTAATTTAAGGAACGATTGGATCTGCTTTCCGGTCCGCCATTTCGGACGTCGCGCAAAAAAAGAAGATTTCTGCGACTTTTCCCAAAAGTGGAACTGTTATTGAAGGGAAGTTGTGTTTCAAAAATAAAAATGGCGGCGGAAGAAATTTCCAAACTGATTGGGGAAGGTAATTTGGCTGCGCGTAATTGACGTTGGGCCTTGTTTGTGGTTAATTGCTTGATGCGTAATTTAATTCTTTGATGCGTGTGGGTATTCTTAAAGATGATTCGAACAATTTATTCTTAAAGAACTATTATAATCGTTAATGAAAGACAGTCGGGCATCTTTAAAATCATTATTTTTATGACTTTATTTCGATTCTGAAATTTTTAATATAATTTTTTTATACAAGTAGAAATTAAGCGACTTAAATGTTAATGCCAAATAGTCTTCTTTTTTGTCCTTTTTCAATCTATAAATTGTTATAAATAAAGATTGTCAGAACGTGGAAAGAATATATATATATATACATTTCGTTCTCTAATTTTTATTTGTTTTCTAGTTACAGAGCGTATATTTATTACGGTTTACGTCACGCTATTTACATATTTTGTACAACCTTCTCTGTCTGGCAAGTTAGTTCCCCCCTCTAATTTTGAAATTTAAAAACAGTCATTAAATATTTCATTCTGTGAGTTTTAACAAAACATCCTGTTAAAAAGATAACATTTTCTATAAAAAAGTGACTCAAAATTTGTGAAAGAAATTTCAGCATTTTTTCCTACACAGTTTCGTTACGTCACGCAAACCCCCTCTCCTAAACCACGCCACAGGACTTCCCCCTTTTCCAAGGGTGACTGACGTAATAAATGAATGGCCCCTTTAATGATGAAACATTTCATCATCATTAGTTAATTCTTTTAAAAGTGATACAGTTGGCAACATTGAATTTTCGAATGGAGCCAATCAGAATGAGTATATTTCATTTTATTCTACATTTGTATCAATTTTGTATTCAATTTAATCCGAATCTAAAACCGAAAATCCCACATCCTAATCAATTTAACTAGCAACCAGACATATCGGGCTTAACGACCCTGCAAGGTATTCCATGATCAATAAATCATCCATTTAAGGCCACCCCAAAAATAATGGAGCCGTCGACTTTTATTGGCGCCAATAATACCTCTCGACATGAGAGCCCATCAGATAAATTAATGAACGAGGTCCAATTCAAACCGCAGAGAAGATGAGTCACGGCGCCAACCATATAAACGACCACATCAATATCCACACAAAACCCCCTAAATTAAAGCGACCCCACCGTACGGTATGACCCCAATTCCTGGCAATTGTCGCCAATAAAAGCCATCAGGTAACTACTGGGCAGGATGTGCACTCATTAACCTCTTAACCGTTCCCTTCAGTGTGGGGCCTTTCATGAGCAATTTCCGGTTTCCTTCTGATTGGACCATTATCAGGTAATTACCAAACTTCCTGGCTAAAAAGGTTGGCGAGCACGTGATGCACAGTTGACAGGTTTCGGCGACCTGCCACCGTGGCTGGAGGTGACCTTGGGTCTGTGTGGCGATGGCGTCACCTAATTTGGAAGAAATCGCCGTCTCTCTTAATAATAAAGCAGGTCTGCGTGTCAGGTTTGGCAGCTATTCGCCTGATTGGCAATTTTGGTTATCATGTGGGGTTTCAACACTGATGTCTAACTGTAACATCTGGATTGGGCAAGACATTTTGGTGACTTGAAGCCAATTTTAGAAGTTAACAATTGTACGTTAGTTTCACCGCTATTGTAATGTTTCGCGTATTTTTCATGTTAAAATAAGCCGACATGTATTGTTTTTGGCTGAGTATTTTTTATTATTATTTTCTTTTGAAACCCATTTTAAATGCAATATGCTATTAAAATCGAAAGTTATTTGCAAGTCTAAAGTCGAAGTGAAGTCGAAAGCAAGAGCAAAAACTATTTGTTTGGCAATATAAAAATTAATTCTATAAGAAGAAAATATAATATTTATATACATTTAATATTTCTACAATGCTATGGTATTAAAAAACACTACCAAATCACTTAAAAAAAATTAGGGTTACAGTTCCACATAGGCTTCATCGCTCCCATAGAGGAAACAAGTTCTGAGCCTACCCAAAAGTTAGAGTTCAGTGAATTTCAAACTTGAACGGATTACGGTGTAAAAAGGCTTTATCCAGAAATATCTTAAAAAAAATTGTGTAGGCGCAATACCCACTGTATATCGTAAATTTTGGTTTGTCAGTATTTTGTACTCGAGCCTGCATGCTCGGCCAACACCACCGTAACTGACTCAAGGCCTGCGCACGCTGTCGATCAGAAAGCTATGAGTCATCAAAAGTAGACCTACCGAAAGACACAGCGCCATTCAATTCAACGGCTGAATCGGTTCGTTGCAAATATAAACAAGGTTGTTTTCGAAGCGCGAAAAGTTAATTTTATTTATATATTTTATTAATTATTCTGCAGTTTTAGGAACGTCAATTACATAAGATGCCTTCTCGGTGCTGCGTGCCTAATTGCAAAGGGAATTATGAGATAGAGTTCTTGAACGTGTGACTATTTTAAAATATCCCGAAAATGTCGGAAATCGAAAAAAATGGATAACAGCGATACCTAGAAAGGATTTCATACCTTCTAAGGTAAGTTGTATTTTTGTAATTACTTATAAATAACAAAGAATTAAAAATGGTTCTTGAAATTTGAATCTATTTCCTGCATATTTACTTCAATACAGTGTGAAATGTTCGTCATTATTTTCATGCATTACTAATGTAGGAATCATTCCACATAAAATATTGGAATTATTTATTTCTTATAGCAATATTTGGGAGTTAAGGTAATGTTTAATGCTCTTATTGTTACAGAAACAAGGTTTATATTTGTATCTGTATCGATTCAATAAACAGAAGTGAGTTTAAGCTTTTCATAAAGTTTGTATAAACATATTTTTTTGAAAATCTTTCTTCGGCCTATCAATTTGAGAACAAAATAAAAACTTCAATAATTCTTAATTGTATGTTTAGAATAGGCCCTGCTCATTCCAGAACATTCTCCATTTATCTATAGAACAATTTATTGTACCTCACCCAACAATATTTTACACTTTACGAGTTAACGTTTTACTAGCTGAACCAAACATGTTAGAATGAGATGGAATTGCAACAACCTCTGTATTGAAAATTCATTGGAGCTGACGCGCTGGTTAAATTTGTTGCCCAGTTTCATTTAAAATAGAACTGCCCCATTAAACAGTCCTAAATATGTATTTTATTCAATTATATTTTTCTTATTTGATGATATTGATAGTAACAAGCTTTAATTAATTTTTTTAAAGGTTCAATCTTACCATCAACCCGATACTTCAAGATCTCCAGGGGGAGGGCGAGAAATACAAAGTCCTCGCATTTGCCGATGACAAACTTCTGATGACATCCAGTCAAGAAGAGCTCCAGTCCATGCTCGACCGTCTCTACACCCTGACAGAGGCTCTAAGCCTAAAAGTCAACGCGAGCAAATGCCCATCGATCCACCTGTCAGGGAAGAAGCCGGCGGGCCTGCTCCCAACTGAGTTCTTCATCAACAGATAGGCAATTGAAGTGATTCCAGACTACATCCTTCCTGGGTAACCCCATCGGCTACAACCTGCTCGAGAATTCCCCGGAGATTGCGAAGATCATCCACCTAGGAGAAAAGATCGGCGGATCCAGCCTCGCCCCGTGGCAGAGGATAGACGCTTTAAAGGCGTTTCTCTACCCTCCCTGTCCTTTGCCATGAGAGGTCACCAATACACCAAGCAGCAGCTGCGTCAGGTCGACAATCACATGAGGGCCCACATCAAAGGGACCCTCAATCTGACTGGCGTGGCTTCAAACGCTTCTAATGATTAGACGAACTGTCTTACTGTACGTTATTTACTTGCTGTTCAACGTGTCATCTTTTATAATTATCGGTTCCTCGTGTTTCCTCCACCTGCATATTTACATGTAGATGACGGACTGTCTTACTGTACGTTATTTACTTGCTGCTCAATATCATATGGCTCTCGTACATACAGAAAAAGGTTTGGGCTAGAATTTATTCTGCTCTTGCCTCGGGTTGGCCTATTATAGCACTTAACTAACAGGAACCGACCCGCCTTATCAAATATTGGAATCACTACACTCACATGCACCTTTTTTGCTTTATTCGTGATTAATTGCATACATTGTCTTTTTTTATATTGATTAATTGCATAATTTTTATGTTTTCAATCTTTAATGTGGGCATTTTTCAGCAGTCGATTGACTTCACGACAAATACGTCATTTTGGCCTTAGTGCCAAGTCATAGCGATCAATTTTATTGATTTCTTTAAAAAGTTTGAAAGGTTAAAAAAAATATTTAAATAAATAAAAATTAGGGCAAGATCATCCAGTTTATTCAATTCTCCCAAAAAGTGACTTGTTTATAATTTAAATAATCAGCCCATTCAGCCACTTATTTCATGTAATTTATATTGTACCAAGTAATCTTTTATAAAATGTATAAATTTATTAAAATAAATTATTTGCACATGTGTTTTGACAGTTTACTTGTGACTAAAAGCAAGCGAATGTAAAGTTCACAATAAAAGTTTGAATTGAGTAATAAAACTCAAGTAAAATTATTTAAATAAATAAAAAAAATTAATATAAAAATATCCAGTTTATTCAATTCTACCAAAAAGTGACTTGTTTATTATAATTTAAGTAAAAAGCCCTTTCAGCCACTTTATTTCAGATAATTTTAATTGATATTGTACTAAGTAAACTTTTATTCATGGGTTGATGTTTGGAAACAAACACAACTCGCCTGTGATTGGTAAAAAATTTCGCTTCTTCAAACACTTCCGGTTTAGCGTTTCCGATGATTATTTACGTTGTTGTTTTCGCTTGCAGAATAAGATGACTAGTTTATATTTAAAAAAATTATAGCTTTTAGTACAAATGCGATATGAGGAAAAACTTCGAGTATGCGAGGAAATTGAAATTCCAGATCCTCTGGACATGGATTTGCGAGAAAGTGTGTTTGCGGATGACACAAGCAAATGGCCGGATCTCAATTTCGGCGACATTTATATGTACCTCGTTGAGAGGGTTTGCTGGTATACCAAGGAACAATTCAAAAGTTATAAGATGCTAGATGTAGAAGTTGGCCAGAATGTGGTTAATTTGTGATGAGTAGCTGGTTTTAAAAGACAACCAGATAGACATTGGGAAATTTTTAGGATACGACAGTCTGTAGTTCATCGGCAGTATTGAATAGTTGAGTTGAGAATTTCGAATAGTTAAGTTGGGAAATTTCTTGTTTTAATCCTCCCAAAATATATTTTGTGTAACGGCACTGTCTGACAGTGAAGTATTTTTATAATAAATTAATTTAAATAAAACAACTATGAATTTGGGTCAATTATAATTCCTCAACCACCTTGGCGAATTAATTTGCCGCCAACGAAATTTGCAACCCCAAGGAAAATTATATACAACCTTTTTAATTTCTTTACCATTTCATCCAGGGCATCATCTTCTGCGTACCTCCTCAAAGTGGCTTTTTATGGTTCCTAATGCATCAACAAAAACCGCCTTCGTTTGAGGCTGGTGATTCTTATTTGCCATGGCAGTTTTTATTTTCGTTCTAATCTAGACCGGAAACCCCGTAAACAAACGTTTGACACACTAACTCGTTTCTAGAACACAAGAAAAAATTGTCGCGTAACAGGATGAGGGAATGTTTCTTAAATTGAGACCACAGTTGTTTTGATGACAGACAACTTGAATTTTTTTTAAGTGTTGTAGGCAATTAAGAGTTATCTTCGCGTGGTTTTATAATGTAAACGTAATTAAGTTTTTAACCTGCTTGTGATATTTTATTTTGGTAAATATTCTTAATAATGATAGATGAAACGGTTATAGCTGAAAATAACGAAGTCTTTAACACTTTGTGATTTGTGTTCTTTCTATGGAACAGTTATTCCTCTTTACGTTCTTTTCCACAGATTTTTTTTATACTCATAAAGGGAAAAAAATCCTAATCTGTTTTGTATTTGCAAGAGAACAAGTTGAAAAAAAGATGGATGTTCTAAACACAAGATCATGCTGTTCTCGTTTATTTTAAAGAACAGGGAAACAAAAGAACTGGTCGTTATGTTGTCGCCTGAGAGGCGACAACGGAGTGCAAAGGGTTAAGTTAGGCCCATTCTACACAACGTGATAAATGCGAGCGTACTTTAACAGATGGTTCTGTGAGTGGTGGATACAAACCACGTGGTTTGTGTGCTCCAATCATAGAACAATCTGAAAAAGCCCTGGTATTTATCACATTCATGTAGAATGGACATTAATGAGAAATTGAAGAAAACAGTGATAATATAAGTATTGACTAGAGAACAAGAGAAACAATTAAGTTTTTCTTTATAGATGATATAGAATTCCCAATCAATCTCAAAAATTAAAGCGATTAATATTTAGAACAATTCCTCCCTCCCCCCCCCCCCCCCCAAAAAAAAATATTTAACAAATTAATCATTAAATTAATTAATTTTAATGACAAACTATACGCATCCGTAATGATCGAAATGCAAAGTCTCACAACAAAAAAAATCTACTTTAATTAAGACATCTTCAGAGGAGTAAAGCTCTAAATTTTAATAAAAAGCATAAACTTTACGGAAGTAGTGACAATTTTTCAAAATATTAGAGGGGTTTGGCCCCATGGGCCAATACAAGTTTAAGCTTTTGGAGATATTTGAACTTTTCCTAAGTTTAATTTGTTTTAAGGAAACTAATTGTCTTAAAAAGCAAAACTCTTAAAACCAAAAATATAACAAAGAAAACATAAATAAACTTAAACTAACTAAAAACACTTTTAATTAAAGCCCGTCAGTTATACGGAATTCATAAAATACCAAAAATATCATACAATATAATATATTATAAAATTACATAATTCAATGGCAATAATTTAACTCAATACCGCTGATTATCCGATCACCACATCGAATAAAAGTTCCTAAATCGATTTTTCATTAACAAATTCAACTTATGCAACTGTTAGGAATACCTAATTGTTCACAACAAAGAAAAAATAATTACAGTCCCCTGTTACGAATTATAATGCCCAGGTAACAACCAATAATCCAGGTAACCAGTCAGGTAGCAACCAATGAAAACTGTGCTTTCGTACGTGCGTGACGTGACCACAACCTTCGTAAAAGCACACTGAACCAATCCGAGCATCAGGAACACAAGACCAGCAAATTACTGCCGATTTCCTTTCTTTTCAAATAACTTATACTAAAATAACAATTACTTGCAAAACCAATATTAATAAACTTATAAATTTCCAAAAACAATGTCTTTTAAATTAAATTTTATTATAATAGCAGTTCCCCTTAAAAGTTAATACACAGGTAGTTGGAGATTGGACAGGTAGGTAAAGCTGACACCGCCTGTTTATTGGTTGATTCCATGTAAGGTATATAATAGGCTGCTCTGTTGAAGGCAAGCCTCACCTGCACAGGTAGTAAACAGGTAATAGTTTCTTCTTCGTTCCTATTGGATGGCTACCTATAGGTAGGTGTGCACCTGAGAGTGTGATAAGCCATATATGGCCAGGTAGATTTGCAGTGGGTGGAGTTTTAGGTTTGCAATTGGGTAAAACTAATGAGATAAAAATTGTGCTAAAGAATTGGAAGTGGTATGATTGGATAGATAGGTACGAATAATATGCGAAGTATTTTAAGAATTTTTGTTGCATCATATCACTTAATTGTATTTATATAAAAAAGGTACAAGTATTTTCTTAAATTGTTTTATAATCGTTTAGATTGGTTAATTAAATAGAAATACATACTTGAAATTTAAAAAAAATTTAAATCGCTTTTTATAACTACAATTTTTTATAAATTGTTCTATATGGCATTACAAATATTTGTTGTCCGATTTTCTCACTTATGAAAATGTGAATTTAATTAAAAATTGTTCAATAATTATTTAATTATTAATTTTGTTTCATTTTTACTCCAAACTTGTTTTGCGTAATTAAACTTGCACATGCATATTAAAAACAATACATGTATGTCATTTGAATCTTTTTTTTAGATTTTCTTTAAACACTGTGAAATTATGATATTTAACAAATAAGCAACATATGGATAGGTTTGAGCAGCCAATATCAAGATTGCATGAACAGAAGCTGAGATTAGCAATCACACTGCTCATTTTTTAGAAAGTACGGTTACTTAAATGTGAGTACGTCATCGGTCATTTACGATGCAATTGTACTCAAAGAAAAACGAGTAGTTTCAGGTACTCATTCTTAAGTACTTTTTTTGCAGTGTACACCAACTAAAAGTGACATTGCGATTGGAAATTATTGAAATTCTCAAAGAAAAACGAGTAGTTTCAGGTACTCATTTTTAAGTACTCTTTTTTTGCAGTGTACACCAACTAAAAGTTACATTGCGATTGGAAAATATTGAAATTCTCAAAGAAAAACGAGTAGTTTCAGGTACTCATTTTAAGTACTTTTTTGTTGCAGTCTACACCAGCTAAAAGTTACATTGCGATTGGAAAATATTGAAATTTTGTTACCAAAATTGCATTTGATTGAGGATTGAGTAAATATTAAGGTATCCAAGTATCAGTATGTGTAATTGGTGAGTGCGATTAAATACTGTTCTGATAGCGTTTGCCAACACTGATTTCAACTTCCATAAATGCATACATTACACGACGATCTAGTATCCAAATACCAATTCTTTTGAATACCCAGATGAAATAACATATTTTCCTAGACATCCCAAAATCCAATGTCCCAAAAAGGGTCCCCCGTAATTGCCCCCGATACATAACCAAACTTCCCCTTTTAAAAAAAAAGATGGCAGCAATCTATTACCATTTGACTTCCTGGAATTTCCGTCCTTACGTATGATTTATATTGAAGGCCCATGAGGAAACCATAGGGGGAAAAGCAAATTTC
The DNA here is from genome assembly GCA_963932185.1 of Troglohyphantes excavatus. Classification (NCBI taxonomy): domain Eukaryota; kingdom Metazoa; phylum Arthropoda; class Arachnida; order Araneae; family Linyphiidae; genus Troglohyphantes; species Troglohyphantes excavatus. The sequence continues at coordinate 62,040,189 of OZ010669.1, read as the reverse complement.
CTTAATGGCCCGACATTCGCACAACTCCAATCCAATTGCAGGATACCTTGCCGGCAATGCGGAGGACATTTGTTTAAGTTTTACCATGGCCCTAGATAGGAAGAGAGCTCTTCTCTCTAGAAATGATGTTTTGCATTTTTTCCTGATGGTATGGGGGGAGGGGGGATGTAGGATTGTTTTTCTTTGATGGATTAAAATGTGTGGCAACAACTCAGCAGTTGCAATCAGTCACCGCGGAGCGATTTGTTCGCTATATCCGTAGACAAGCGTCCAAAAATATTTTGGAGTGTTGTGGAAAAAAGAGGGTATTTTTTTCTTCTTTTTCTTTTTGGGGGCGAAAGTGATAGCTGTACTCACCCTTTATTTAGAAAAGGCGGGAACGGGCCGTGGAGTAATGTTAAAAGGTTTTGCAAAAGTGGAAAAGCAAGTAATAAAAACGTTCCGTTTTGAAGCGGCCCCCTGTCTAAGTTCCAAAAAAAGAAAGACGTTGATTTGTATGTCGAATGTTTTTCTTTTCTTTTTTTTTCTTTCCTTGCTAAAAAGCAAGTGATGTAGTCCGATGTCAAATGTGAAATTCTACATTTTTTAAAAACTTTTTGTGTATATCAGCAATAATCTGCACATCAATAATTCTGCAACTAATTCTCAATCAGACTTCATTTATAACACGTAACCAGTTATCAAGTTTTCAGTCATAAAAAATAATTCTTTCAGTTTCGAATAAAATTATTAATGTTTATTTGGAAATAATTCAGTGCTAGCCAATGGTGCTATACTCGGAGACAACCTAAGTTGAGTCTAAAGCAATTGAATATTTCATGCATATCATAGATTGTCCCCGAGTATAGCTTATTGAATGTTCCTTTATTTTGATTAACTGTATCAAAAATGAAGCTGTTAATCAAAATAATCAAGTCAATCAAAATAATCCAGTTAATCAAAAATGAAACATGGGAACTCTTTAAAATATTTTTATAGATTAACTAGCGAAAGTACAGGGCGTTGTCTGAGCTTTATTCAGCTTTTGACAGATTTCTTCAACATCCGACAGTTTTAAAAATAAGTCATTTATGCTTAAAGATGTGGGAAGAGGGATACGGATGTTTTTTCTCATATAGGCAGTAACCGTCCTCTTGTTTTAAAGGTCAAGTGTGCAAAATCCAATCAAGCTCGGTATTGAAAAACAAACTCAAAGGAAGGGCCTGATTTAAAATTTCAATACTAAAGGCACAATAGCACTGATGGAAACCCCTTTCGTATAAAAAATAGTTTCAAAGAATGAAAAAAAATCTCGCATACACAGTTACTTATCCTTTTAAACTACAAGAAATTAAAATGTCTCGGTAAAATTGCTGAAAAGTGACGTAAGAATGCAATTATAACAACGAATTTTTTTAAAACATGGGCAACTTTTTAGAAAAAATTAAATAAAAGTTGATAACCCTAACTCGGGACGGGGATAGGCCCAGGCTTAACGTTCCTAATAGTACAACGGATAAAGCCCTGGTAATACAACGTATGGATAAGACACTGGACTGCGGTGCCTGAGGATCTGGGCTTGATTCCCGGTAAGTCTTGGGTGTAATTGTTGATATTTATTGAAAGTGATTAGTGAAGGCAGATTACGTAGGCAATCAACTGATTTTTTTATTCATTGTACTCATTTTTGAGTATATGTCTTTTTCAAAAATTAAACTCATGTATTATGCGCTATGATAAGCAACGAATGTACTAAAAAATAAGAAAATTTTATTTATTTTTGAGTACTTATTTGTGACAGTGTTGATGGATTGTTAAAGGAATTTATTGAAAGGTACACAATGGATACTCAGTTAGTCTTTCACATTGAGTCACATTTGATTTTTTTTAATCTTCACTCAATTTGAATCAATTTACGGGATTTAACTGGGTTAAAAAAAACACGATAACCAATAGACCAACCACTTCTACGAACCCATTCAGCGAACTAGAGAACAATTTCCCGTACAAAGTGGACCAGACTGCACTTAAGATAATTCCAGACAAAAAAAATACAACGGAATTTCCTTTGTGGCGTGGCCCGCTCTAGACGAAAAAAAAAAAGATAACTCAAAGAAAATTCCAGCAGAAGTCACCCAAAGGAAAAAAAACAAGTTAGGTAAGAGAAAAGAAAAGGTCGAATTTTTTATACCAGCAAAGATGGAAACGGATTGTAAAAAAAAAAGACAGAAGAAAAAGATGATAAATCAAGTAAGTCTACACCCCATATCTTCCTCCCTGTATCTTAACCGACCGACCCTCCCATTTTCAATTGATTCCTTGGCGATAGTAAAAAAAAATATAATCCGGTCCTTATTTATTTCATTTTTGGCTTATTTATCCGACCCTATACTTTCCCCAGTTAATTGGCGAAATATACGTCTCCTGATGGCATCCATCTCCTGACCCTGAAAGGTCGTTTACTTCCAATGAGCGTCGCTCTCTCATACACAAACCCCTGCCAACGTGGCGCCTTTTGATATTCAACAGTTGGCGGTCTTGGCTACCTTCATAATGCATCAACCACCCGACCCCTCTCTTGGGACATTTGGCTTAATCGTATTCTATCCCTTCCTGGAAATAAGGGGACTTTTATTCCATCAAGTCCTGATTAGTGTTTCCCTTATCCAGAGTTTCACAGGAAATTTATTAATAAAAATATTTAAGGAGATTGATTTTTTATCAAAGAGCAGTAATTTTGTGTTTTTACATAACTCTCAAATTTAATGCTCTTAGACAAGTGTCGTCAAATGATGAATCTGTTGAATATTAAATGAATGATGCTGATGAACCGTGTGTATATATATATATATATATATATATATATATATATATATATATATATATATATATATATATATATATATATATATATATATATATATATATATATATATATATATATATATATATATTGTTACCAAGAAGGTGATAGTGATGTGCAGAGGACTAAAAACAGTTTTTTAAATATATTTCGTAATTTATTCCCGCGATTCCAAACAGTTTAAAAAATCAAATTGCATAACAAGAAAATATTAATTCAGATTATATTTGATATATATACCAATCTGCACGGTAAAAAAAAATTGCTTAAAAATAAGTACATGGAGGTACTCGTTTTTCTTTGAGTACAATTTTATCGTAAATGAATAATAACGTACTCAAATTTAAGTAATCTTACTTTCGCAAAAATGAGCAGTATGGTTTAATATTGCTAATATCAGCTTCTGTTCAAGCCATCTTAAGTGACAAGTGCCCTGAAGACAAACTTAAAATAGTTGTTCAGAAGATGGTTTTCCACATTATTTGATGTCGATTGCTTAAATGGAAACAGAGTTATTACAATTCAGTTACCTTACTTCCCATTCTTTTGCCACGCCTTTTTAACATTACTTCTGTTTATAACTTCTTCATGAACCTCTCGTAGTACAACGGTTATTGCCCCGGACTTCTGTGTGGACGACATCAGGTAGACGGATTGGGTTCTATTCCAGGTAAGTCCAGGTTGTAATTGTTGAAATTTATTGAAAGCGATTCATGAAGGCAGCCTATTTAGGCCAATCTACTGCTCTTTTTATTCATTTTTACACATTTTTTAGTACAAGTCTTTTTCAAAAATGAAACTTATGTATTCAGAGCAATGATAAGAATCAAATGTACTCAAAAATGAGTACATTTTACTTATTTTTATGTATTTATTTTCAACAGTGTAGCATTCCATTTGATGATAAATTGATCGACACTCTAAAGTGAGCACTCTGCCAGGTTAGAAAAGTGCAATAAAGGACACACGATGTCCATGTTAGGTGAAAGCTCTTTCCCCCTCCGGCAGAACAACCTTTAAAATACTTTTTAGAAAGTAAATCAACTAATTCAATTAACCTTCCCATTCCCCCCCTCAAAACAACTCGACGGCGCCATTCAAAGAAAAACACAGGAAACTTTCCAAACTTAACGGGATTAAAACTCAATCGATAGATCGTCACCTAATATCGCTTAACTCCCGAGCAAGGAAGATGGCCCTTAAACCCTCCTTGTATACAGCACCCCCCAAAGAAACCTATGCAGGTCGATAACAAAGCCATCAGTGAGCCATCAGTGGACATTCACTCCATGGGCACATTTAAACCGGGGAAGAAAAACGCCCCCTCTCCATCCACTTTGCACACTTAACTCCTGGGTTCGCCTCATCCAATCTCCAGAACCATTGTTCTTTTTTCCGGGGCAGAGAACATCGTTCTAGATATTTGTTCGATCTTACACCCTCCCCCCACCCTGAGAGTGTGTCCTGGCTGAAACTCGTAAAATGCCACTCTGGCTTGTATCGCCAAACATCTTGTGTAAAAATGTTGTTGCGCCAGGGCTCTCTCCAGGGAGGCATGTCGTGGTCGGACTGACAGACTTTTAGAAATCCTCGATTGCCAACCGGGCCATTTATTATTATTTTTTTCCACTTTTTTTTTCTTAATACCGATTGGAGGGGGGGGGGGGGGGGGTAGGAGGGGGTAAATGTGTTTTCCGTGTTCTCCACCTGGCCACTGTAACTGTGACTGCGGGAGTTCGATCGGTACGGTTACAGGGAGCGATCGAGACTTTTTAATGCTTTTGCGTGATCTCGAGGAGAGGTGCTTTACCATTTTCTACTCTCAGATTTTTATTTTTGCTTTTCGTTCCTGGTTTGTTTGGCAGTGTCTCGAATCGGTAAACATTATTCGGTGGATGAGGGGGGGTTGTCGTAACATTGTGAAAGTGGCGCTGGGGGAAAGTTCGAAAAGGTAGTTAAGGTGCTAGCACACTCCCCCCGAAGTTGCCAGATACTACACTGTTGAAAACAATGTTACTTAAAATTGAGAACCTGGAAAAAATAGCGCTTATTTTAAAACTTTCTTTTTATCTCAAACAAAGTTTTGACAAATTCAAATAAATATAACCATACATATTTGCTCATAACAAGCGTAATAATAAAGTATCATGACACCAAATTTTAAAGCAAGCCGTTTCCAGATGCTGATGTAGCTATTTCTTATCGATTTTTTTTATAGATTAGGCAATATTAAACAGTTCTCTCAAAAGTATTGATTTGTTGCACGCGTATTCCAATGCAGTGTCCGTTCTGAGGTCTAATTTAAGTTTAATCTTACAAGTTGAGAAATTTCAAATCTTCCCACGTTTTCATTTGATAATAATATTAATTTTCTTCAGGCATAAATTTTTCCCAACTCAGAGATTTTTAAAACTCGAAATTCCCAACTTTTTTAAGATTTTCAAATTATTGTGGGGGAGGGGAGCTCTACGTGCCTGGCGAAAAGTTCCAATTGCGGCCCATGGCAACCTTTTGTCTGGGCGATAAACAATTGTTTTCTTCTTTGAGAATATGGTAAACCCGTCTCCCTTCGGCCGCAATTGGGTTATTGCCGGGCCTCGACAGGACAGAGCATAAGACGTTGCCGAGCGCACATGACCAAAACCAAACCCAGCAATCAAGTCCACTAAATAACAGCAGATGGCGCTACCAACAATTAACTCAACCATTTTAATGATCGGGCTGTTTACAGAACAGGTACATGCGATCACCGACACGATTGACCGTATTCGTTCACTCTAATATGCCGAGCCAGCACACCGAAGAAAAGAATTCTGACGAATGTCCCCCAATTTTTCTCTCGGAAATAAATCTCGCGAGCAAGTGTCGGGGGTTGTTTGCGAAATAACGAGAAGGAATTACTTTTAGATTGGGGTTCCAACCTTCTCCGTAACGCGACCCTTTCATAAACAAGCCGCGAGTTTCTTGCGTCTAAAATCGCATTAGTCCTTTGCCATGATTTAGGGTCAGGTGGAGAAATGGATCTGGAGGATGGCCAAAAAATACTCCGAACCCTTTCCGTTCTGTTCGGTCTTTTTATGTGTTTGTGCGTCGCCACATGAAGATGTTTTTCTTTATTTCTTTTGAGTATTTTTCATGTTTTGGAAATCCACTGTTTTGTCTCAAGTACACTGTAAAAAAAAAATAGCACTTAAAAATGTTTACTCGTTTTTTTTCGAGTACAATTGTATCGTAAATGAGAGAGGATAATCAAGTTGAAGTAATCGTACTTTCTCAAATATGAGCAGTGTGATTTGATATTGGTAATCACAGCTTCTGTTCAAGCCATCTTAACAAAGCGACCTGACACACTTAAAATAGTTGTCCAGAAAACGGTTTTCCACGTTATTTGATGTCGATTGCTTAAATGGAGTTATTACAACTCAATTATCTTACTTCCCATTCTTTTGGCACACCTTTTTAACATTTCTTCTGTTTATAACTTCCTCAAGTGATTTATGAAGACAGCGTGTGTAGGCAAGCAACTGCTATTTTTATTCATTGTACTCATTTTTGAGTACATGTCTTTTTCAAAAATGAAACTTATGTATTCGGAACTATGATAAGCATCGAACGTACTCAAAAATGAGTACATTTTACTTATTTTTGAGTACCTATTTTTAACAGTATAGAAACGATTTCTCAAACAATGATCTTTTTTGTAGATTTTGTTTCTGTATATGCAAGTATTCAATGACTTGCCCGTTGCATAAGGGCCGACGAGTTATAAACAGAAGAACTGATAAAAAGGTGTGCCAAAAGAATGGGAAGTAAGATCATTGAATTGTGATAACTCAGTTTCCATTTAAATAATCGACATTAAATAATGTGGAAAACCATCTTCTGAACAACTATTTTTAATTTATCAAGTCGCTTCGTTAAGATGGCTTGAATAGAAGCTGAGATTAGCAATATTAAATCACACTCTTCATTTCTGAGAAAATTCGCCTACCTACATTTGCGTACGTCATCGCTCATTTACGATGCACTCAAAGAAAAATGTGCAGTTTCAGGTACTCATTTTTAAGTACAATTTTTTTACAGTGTGGTATTGTCACTTTTACCACCCCTGCCACAGATATTTAACAATCACAGACCATTAAACACCGAAGAAAACGACACCACCAGCACTTAAGGCACCACGCAAAGACATCACGGTACACGTGCGGTCTGTCTGTGCACCCACCCACCCACCCACCCACCCTTAAAAAGAACAATGGAACAGGAAGAGCAGAAGATCACCGTCCGAGCTCTCTCCTCCTCAACATCAAAGAAGGAACAGCTGAAGCGATGCACAACAATTTCCATCAAGTTCTACAAGAAGGGGCGAGAGACCCTGGACCCCCCCCCCCCCCTCAACTCTCCATTAGTCCGACCCTCATGACCGAACACTTCACTTTTCCAAACGACTGGATGGTTTGACTTGACGTGGGTGGAGAAAGCCTTTTGAGTCATTTTGCGCTAACCCCCCACCCTCACCGAAAGAACCCCCCCTCATGGTTCGTAAGTGGGTCGGAAGAGAACAGCACCCGTAAGTGTTTTTGCAATGATCATTGCATTGCCATCGTGTGAAAGGGCAAGTTACTTATAGTTCGAGTGATAGGTATTCAGAAATAGGAAAAAATTATGAAGCTCTACTCTCTTAGGCATGTTTCACACGGGAGATCTACAACGGACCGAAGCGTTCAGACGGAACCATTGGTAAAGGTAGCTCTTCAATTTTCTTTATGTAGTTAGGCACAGTCGTGAAGTTTGATTAGAATTATAGGTCTGAACTTAGGTAGACTTTACTTGAGACATAGCTAAGCAAGTTTCTGTTGAGATATTTCATGGGAAAACTCAAATAACTTTTTCTTAATGCATTGACTCACAAATATCAATCTTTGCAAGTTAATTGCGATGACACAAAATACGTTTTGGACAACTAAAACAAGTTACTTTTATGGAAATTTCGGAAGATCGGGACAGAAAATCAGAATGATAGCAAAATTAAATTCTGTAGAAGGGCTCACTATATTTATTGTTAATTTTAAACAATTACATTGCCTATTATTTGATTTACGTATTTATACAGGTTATATTCATTGTCTGGTTACATTTATTGTCTGGTTCTTGCACCAATCTCGATAGGGGATTTTTTTTTATTTATAAGAGATAAGTAACAAAATGTAAATCAGAAAAAAGTGTAGATGTCTGGCTTTTACATTTACATTGCTGAAGTTTAAAATTGAGGACATGTTTTAACAAGTCGTCAATTTTAAACTTCTAAATGATATAGAAACCAATGTTTTCAGGCTTTTTTAACCCTTCAAATCAAACAATGACATTATTTTCGTAACATTGCAACGAGGACGAGCTTCAAACTTTGAAGACATTTTTTTTAAAAATTGTCAATTACGACATTGATTGTTCTTGCTCCAAACCCACAGATATATCAGTGTCAAATAGTAAAAAATAAATGAATGACAGCAAAAGGGGAGGACAAGGAACATGTTTTTAAAACTCCATCCGCCAAAGTCCTGTGTCTTCGAGCGTCGCGTTACTCTACACCTCCAGGCACTCAACTGTAAAGGTATTCAGGGAAGAAAGACGCGCTCTTTCTTGTCTCGAAGCCACTTCGCGCCAGAATGAGAAACGAGCCGAGATAGAAAGTCCCGCCTGAAAATTTCAGACCCATTCCTCGCCATCAGTCAGGGGGTAGTTAGCCGAGATTCACCAGAGTGCCGCCTCGACGCAGATTTGGCACGGAAGACCCGAGATCTCGACAAGAAGAAAGTAACACAGGATGAGAAATGTTGGCGATCCAGGATCGTTTAAGACCTTCCTTTTGACAGGCGGGGAAGACTTCTTTTCTTGTGTTCTTCTTGGATGGTGGTAACGATCCTTGCCAGTGAGATCCTTCTGGCTGCGATGTCTTGGAATGGAAGGGTTCGCGGGATCTCTGGGAGGGATGTCAACTACCTTGTCGCGTTCTCACGCCTTTTGACGGATCGGAACAGCCCGGCGCGATCGCAAATTAGTCCTCTGAGATGACGGGAGAGACGTGGATAACTAGTTTAAAAGGAGCGAGGTAAAATAAAAAATACAAAGAGATGACTTGAGTAAATCTTTATATGTGGGGATTTTTTTTAAGAAGGCTGACGAGTCAAGTTAGGTTTGCCGATTTTAAATGAAATTTTTACCTGTATGCAGATTAATAAAGTTCAGTACTGTAGGCACAACGTCATTGATGGGGACCCCTCTCATAAAAATAGTCTCAGAATTAAAAAGATCGCATGTTAAGTGTATTAGATCGCATGTTAAGTGATCGCATGCTAAGTGTTATTATCTGTGGAACAACGAAATTATATAACTGTTTGAGAAAAAATTCTTTAAGAGTTGAAAAAAATCTAATAATAATGATAAAGTTGTCGAAGTGTTCTAGGCTACCTAGTGTTCCCTAAATCCAGGAAGCCCTATGTCCGGGTCTAGAGTAATTTATATAAACATTTACTATTTAACATTTAGCACGTAATATTAACGAAAAGTCTTACTCTGAACTATTATAGAATCATATAAAGAATTTTCTCTTATACAGAATTTTCGAATAGGAATTTTTAAGGAAAAAGTTAATACACAAATCTCAACTATCATGACCAAGAGCGGTTCAAGTTAATTTTTTCTCCTGGACATGTGTTTGAAAAGAAAAAAAAATATTAAAATCGAAGCTCTGAAATTAGCGCCCATTAATTAAGTTCGTCGCCCTGGGCAAATGCCCCAATTTCTAAGCCCTTTACCCAAACCTGATAATGAATAAGACTTAACAACAACTACTCGGTATCTATTCACTAATTTATCTAACAACTAATATTTAACAAAATTGAATTAAAATTATTAAACAAAAATTGATGGCTTAGCTTTAAAATTAGCAACGCGTGTATTCAACAAAAGAGTTCATAAATTCTCCCTCCCAGTTCTGCACATCAAAACCTCGTCCATACCCATTCTTGTTTGCCGTGAATTAAAGCGCTTTAAAAGTCGATTGCTTATTTGGATTTCCTATTAGAAGCATTGTGCAAGCACCTCCTCCAACATAAAGGCCCGCGGAAGATTCCTTAATTAGCGGAAACATTAGACTCGCCACAAATTAACGGACAATTTAAAACAACTGGCGTAAGGGGAGGAGGTGGGGATCTTTCTGAGCTGAGGAATCGAGAGAAGACTGAATGGAAACATCCCGCCAATGTAAATAGAATCGTCGTTAGAAATACCCCCACCATTCTGGGTTGGTCCGGTTTTAAAACATTTAAAACTCAATGAATGGGAGGGCCTGTTCAAGGAAAAGGATGGCCTGGCTAGTCCCATTGTCCAGGAGTTTCGGGCAAAGCCCGGATGATAAATCGGTTGGTCTGCTCGCGACAGGGCAGGTCTTTTAACCTGGCAACAGACCCCTGTTATTCTTTTACGGAATGGAGAGTTCTTAAACAATGGGATCGCATTCACTCCGAACGGGAACTCTTTCGGCAGCTGTTGGTAACGATCCTGAACAATGGTGTCCACCTAATATGGTTGTTTCATGTCCTGTCAATTAGCTCGCGTGCGGTGTTGTAACGACTTTTCAAAAATGTACCACTGGTCCGTGTTAAAGTTTAATAGGATCAGTAAGAATCATAATGGCGGATGATGGTGAGCTCAGTCTTTCGGTGTCCGCCCACACTGGTATAAATGCGGTGACATAATTTTAAAAAGTGGTACAATGAGACCGATTTCGGTGGCAGAAGTTTTAAACTAAACGATGTTAAGTGTAAACGTAATACAAACGAACCCTTTAGTTTCAAAACAAGATAGATCGATTTTTTCGATTTTCATATTACGATATTTATTTTTAGTTTTCCTACATATCTATCTACAAACATATCTACATATCTATTTTTAGTTTTCCTACATATCTATCTACATACATATCTACATATATATCTACATATCTATCTACATAGATATCTACATATCTATCTACATAGCTATCTACATATCTATCTACATAGATATCTACATATCTATCTACATAGATATCTACATATATATCCTACATATCTATCTACATACATATCTACATACATATCTACATACATATCTATCTACATACATATCTATCTACATACATATCTATCTACATACATATCTATCTACATATCTATCTATATACATATCCACATATCTATCTACATACATATCCACATATCTATCTACATACATATCTACATATCTATCTACTATACCTATCTGTAGGCATAACATTGCAAAGCAGCAAGACAATATCCATTTTAAAATGTGAAAATAGCAGTTGTCTGCAAGATTCTAATTATATTTTATAACGTTTGAAAAAAAATCCATGCAATAGTAAAACTTATAGCACCAAAATGGGTATATAACACATCTTTAAAATCCTTTTATTTGCTGCTAGTAGCGGATTTTAAATCGCGCAGGTATAGGAAATTGACATAGCAAAGTCCATTCAATCTATAGGTTTATACTTAAATTCGATCTTTAGATTTTTTTTAAATATCTCAATATGGTTGGAACAAGAAAGACCAATGTCATAATCGACAGTTTTAAGAAAAATGCCTTCATTAATTGAGGTTCAGACTTGTTGCAATGCCATAGAATTGCTTGATTTGAAGGGTTAGAGAATGCCGACGAAATTGGTATCTCTTTCATTTAGAAGTTGCAAATGGATATATTCAAAATAATAATAATAAAAAAGATAAAATTGACAATGGTCCTTCGTCAGGGTGGCAACAACATTCTGGAAAAAAGTTCCCTGATATTTTCCTGATTTTCATGTTGGTGTCACAAAAATTTCCCTGATTTTACAATTAAATTAAAAAATGTTGCAATACGTGCTTTGTATAGAAACAAAGTACCCACACTACAATAATACTATAAATATATTACATTATAAATGAAAAATTATAAGTAATACTTATTGACAGTTAAAATAATAATTTAGGGATACAACCCAAATTATGCAATTGCAACAGGCATAATAGTAATTAAACGTGTTCTCTGGAAGCAGATAATGCAAAAAAAGCAAGTTTTTTCAATTTTTTTTCTTTTGTAGATAATTTTAAATGTTTTATATGCTCCATATTTCAATCTTCAATAAATCACATATTCTTTAGCCCCTCACATGTTGCTTACAATTCAAAGTCCAACGCACTTTACTTTTGCTTCTCCCTCCAGCAGTGATTCACATTTTTACAGAAATAAAACTGAAAATATGAAAATGCGCATAACCATGCTTTTTTTTAAATTCATATTCAGAACTAAAAGAAAATATTGACAATTAAATTACCCAGCATGGAGGGCATAACAGACGATAATGGCAGTTTTAATAATCCAAATTTGAAAAATTCCCTGATTTTTTTTTATGATATTTAAAAAAAATTCCTGATTTTTTATGATATTTTAAAAATTTCTCTGATATTTCCAGAATTAAAAATTCCATGATAATTCCCTGATTTCCCGGTTTTACAGGTTATGTTGCCACCCTGTTCTTGTTACATACTATTTTGTTCCCAGTATCGGACAAAATTTAGGATCCCCTCAATGCCTTTCCAAAACCAAAACACTTCAACATCGACCAAAAAGGTGCGGTTACTTCCGTATACCCCCCCGACGCCCTTTTAAAAAAACTTCACCCTCCTGCCTCGTTTATCATAATTACACCCCCACCCAAAAATCCCCCCCCCCTGCCCCCTCAATATCTCTCCTAAATAATCGACGAATAATAATAAAAATAATATCCCACCGGTACACCCACGTGTAGAAAAAAAGCCGAGAGACGGAACGAATGGGGACTTATAAATAGGGAAAGCCCGAAAATATAAAAATATAAATGACACACAACGGGAGGTGGCAGGAAGGAAAGAATTCGGGATTGTGAAGGGGGGAGGGGGGTAACGACAATGCCTAATCCAGAAGGGGGGAGGGCATGGCACGTGCCCCCCCCCCCCTCTACGTCGGTGCACCCTTCTGTTGTTCTGTCTACTCGACCTTCCATAGAGAGAGAGAGCACAGGTGATCGATTCACCTCAGGGGCTTTTCCCTATCTCCTCTCCATCCTCTTTCCTATTCCAATCGCAACTCCTGGGGTTCCCCCTTCATCTGGCTGGGCGGGTGCCGTTTTTGGCGACGTAGCGTCCATCTTTGGGTTGGAAGTTATTTTGATTGATTGTTCGTATAGCGATGGTAGATTAATTGACAGTTAGGGATCGAAGGAAAGGCCTGGAAACTTAATAAACCGAAAGTGCACTATTATTATTTTAAAGAAAATGTGAATAAGAAAAACAGTTTTTAGTAGTTAAATGTTCGTTTTAGTCTATTTTTCCAATATGAAAATTTTTCTAATAATTTTTGCTCCAAATTCTTCAAAACAATTTAACTAATTTAGCTTCAAATCATTTTAAGTGTACATAATTTTTTTTAAATAATACTTAAAAATTAAACTACGCATAATTATTTTTCTAACTTTGTAAAATTACGCATAAATCAATAACGCCTTTCAATCGGGGCGAAATTACTCAAATCGACGCCTGGCATCGCCAAGCCAACAAGATTATTGGCGACTTAAACGTTTCTCTGGAAACCCTAGCGAGTTACCTAGAAGGACCGGTAGCGGGGACAAAAGGACACACCACCACCCAAAGAGGTGTTATACTGTCCCGTATACGTGACTCATACAATAATATACCCCCCCTCCCCCCTCGACACTCGTGCTGCCAGACCAAGTTACAAGGTAAACTGACAGAGCAGAAGGGGCAGGCCACGACAAAAATAAAAATAAATCATGATTTGGGGATAACAGGGGCTAGGTAGAAATTGTTTATGATTCGAGGTGTTCGAAATATTTTGAATACTGATTCTGGTTCTGTGTTTTAAATAGTTATAGTAATGTAAAATGTAATTTTGTGCACTGTTAAATAAAGTTACTTAAACATGAGTATCTAAACCTAGTCGTCTTTCTTTAAGTAAATGAGTATCTAAACCTAGTCGTCATTCTTTAAGTAAATAAGTAAAATGAGTACCTAAACCTAGTCGTCTTTCTTTAAGTAAATGTGTAAAACGAGTATCTAAACCTAGTCGTCTTTCTTTAAGTAAATGAGTATCTAAACCTAGTCGTTTTTCTGTAAATAAATGAGTAAAATAAGTATCTAAACCTAGTCGTCTTTCTTTAAGTAAATGAGTAAAATGAGTATGTAAACCTAGTCGTCTCTCTTTAAGTAAATGAGTAAAATTAGTATCTAAACCTACTCGTCTTTCTTAAGTCAATTTCAAGTATCCGTACTTTCTCAAAAAAAGAGCAATGTGGTTTAATATTGCTAATCTGCAGCGTCCGTTCAAGTGATTTTAATTAAACCTGACGAACTTAAAATAATAGTACCGAAGATGGTTTTCCACATTATTTAATGTCGATCGCTTAATAGAAGCTGAATTATTACATCTTAATTATTTTACATCCCATTCTTTTGACACACCTTTTTAAAAATTTCTTCCAAATATAACTTTTCAATGCCGCAGTTTCTTTAGTTTTTTTTAAAACACTTCTGAGCAGGCCCGTGCAGGTCGGGTGGGCGAAAAAACTCGATTGCGCCATTTTATGTGTGACCTATATCATTCTTCAATTTTAGTACAAACAATAAAAGTGATTATTTGAACAATAAATTATATAACAAGAACTTTAATCGATTTAAATATACTTTAAATCTAACTAAGAAATGAATAATTTTGTTTGTAATTTAAAGTACAACAGTCCCCTTCTACTCGGCGATCTATCTGATTACGTGTTTGCCAGCCGGTCTTCCGATCAGATCACAACAGGCCTTTCTCTAAAACAGTTAAATATAAAGTATCTATAAATATCGACATTGCACAGTGTCGTCCCCAAAATTCAACCCGAATCTCATCCCCCCCTCCCATCTGTGACGTCAGCTGAGTCTAAAGGTGACAATGGACTATGGGGTATGACGGGTTAGACGCAAATAGCCCGCGGGACAATGGCACACCGTTAGGACTCGTGAATTACAGCGCAGCCGTTGCAAAGTTAATTCGCAAGGTGTTTTATTGAGAGAATCCAGTTTTGCATATCCGTTAGCGTTTAAATATTTAAAACCGTGCAATTTTAAACATATAGATTCGATTAATATAGACTATATTATGTATTTACTGAGAAAATATGTACAATAAATGTTTTACAACAAAGTTTTTATTATTTTTATTTTATCAAAAATGTATTAAACTGTAGCAAATGTATTAAACTGTAGCAAATGTATTAAACTGTAGCAAATGTATTAAACTGTAGCAAATGTATTAAACTGTAGCAAATGTATTGAACTGTAGCAAATGTATTAAACTGTAGCAAATGTATTAAACTGCAGCAAATGTATTAAACTGTAGCAAATGTATTAAACTGTAGCAAATGTATTGAACTGTAGCAAATGTATTGAACTGTAGCAAATGTATTGAACTGTAGCAAATGTATTGAACTGTAGCAAATGTATTAAACTGTAGCAAATGTATTGAACTGTAGCAAATGTATTAAACTGTAGCAAATGTATTAAACTGTAGCAAATGTATTAAACTGTAGCAAATGTATTAAACTGTAGCAAATGTATTAAACTGTAGCAAATGTATTAAACTGTAGCGAATGTATTAAACCGTAGCAAATGTATTATTTGCTTTTATTGAATATGTGACTTCGGTTTTAAAATGTATTGTTTAACAATCATATAAGACACTTTTATAACTAATAAAAGGGTAAAAATTAAAATTGTTTACTTGTGCTTGCTACCTTACTTTCAACTTTTCCGCAAGGTACTGGCTCCTCAACCTGTTAAGTTTTTATTTCTTTTCACATCTCCAGTAAGGTTACTGGAATCCATTTTCTTTCAAAGCATGTTCTATTTCATTATAAGCATTCAATAATTGTTTCTGTTTTTGTGGTCAGTATGTCGGGCACCATGGAGAAATTCGAATTTCTGATATTCGTATATTAATAGCTTTGTAATTCCCACTTACCACGTATCACTAGTTGAAAGCAAATGCTTTGCTTCAAATATCGATAACGGAGTTTATTTGCTACAGCAACATGAACCAAAGCGAGATCAAATCTGATACGGAAAAAATAACGAAGGTTGGAGGTTTCCAGCAATCAAGTCCACGGCGCAGAATACATCAATTCATTTTTTTTTAAATAAAACGTTAGATGAGGAAGCTAACTTTTATAAAAGAATCTTTAACAAAACGCGTCTTTTATCAAAGTTGACCATTCCGCTATCAGATTTCTTTGTCAAACTTATTTTAATAAAAGATCATTGACAAATAACTTTGATAACGTAATACGGGTCTTATACTCTTAAATAATGACCACTACAAGAAATCACTTCCGTATGGCGACCGGGGTAGAATAGTCAAATTCTAGCCCATGCATGTCGTAAAAGGCGACTAAAATGGGGACCAGTGCCTGGGGGTATAACCAGGTGGGGCAAAGTCAGACTTCTACCATTGTGTGCCCCGAGTCTCATGGCAACAGAAGCTGCATAACCTTCCTTTAACATGAATCAAACAGTTTCGGATATGCATACTACATCGTCCGTCGCGCAGGCTAATCAGGGACGTGTTCGAGATTTAGGCAGGGGGTCTCGTTCAAAAAGATTGGTAGGTTGATACCAAGATTGGTAGGTTGATACCAAGATTGGTAGGTTGATACCAAGATTGGTAGGTTGATACCAAGATTGGTAGGTTGATACCAAGATTGGTAGGTTGATACCAAGATTGGTAGGTTGATACCAAGATTGGTAGGTTGATACCAAGATTGGTAGGTTGATACCAAGATTGGTAGGTTGATACCAAGATTGGTAGGTTGATACCAAGATTGGTAGGTTGATACCAAGATTGGTAGGTTGATACCAAGATTGGTAGGTTGATACCAAGATTGGTAGGTTGATACCAAGATTGGTAGGTTGATACCAAGATTGGTAGGTTGATACCAAGATTGGTAGGTTGATACCAAGATTGGTATACCAAGATCAGAGGTACCAGAGATTGGTGCAGAGATGGCATGCAATAATTGTTTCTGTGTTTGTGGTCAGTATGTCAGGCATCATGTAGAAATTCGAGGGAGAAAGAAACGAGCAGACCGTCCTAACAAGATTTAATAGTGGACATATTAGGTCACTCTCCTATGACAGGGGTTGTAAGACATTCCGCCCTGTGCACTAAATAGCCCCGTTTACACGTCCAACAAAACGAACCGGTATTTACCCGGGTAATAGGGGAAAACTTTTCACCCGTTTACATGTCACTTCATAATTTGCCGGTATTTAGGAAGTGACGTCACTTCCTAAAGAGCAGCAAACATATTGCGTCTGTTTGCCTTTAAAACATTTTACTATTTTATGGCTTTTTTTCCAAAATATATTTCCTAAACCAATCGTATTACATATTGTATATGACAGATGAGTAATTTTTGTATTTATTAGAGTAAAAAGATTAGCATTTTTTAATTTCGACTATTTTTTAAAAAGGAAAAAAATAGTCAATTTGTTCAGTAAAAAATTATTAAATGAGATTTTGTTTCAGAGTGATTATTTTCTTAAATACGAAACCATCAGATTTATACTTTATTTTCTAAACAGATTATGCAAATGAATTTTCTTATTATTTAGAAAATTATATTATGTTAACGAAATTTAAATTGAAATAAATTCCTTCAAACAGCCACTAATCTAAAAATCAGTACATTTATAAATTCATATTTCAGCTTACAATACAATTTCATGATTACTTATTGTTCTAAAGGTGTTCAACAAAAACGATTATTATTTTTTGATGGATCAACTCCCTACTATTTTAACTAAAAAAAAGTTACATCTTTTACATGAAGAAAATGTTCAGCCCCCCCCCCCCCCCCCCCCCCTGAAAATAGCAAGTTTACTACGCCACTGATCACGCAACTTGTTAGTTCAGTCTTTTTTTTTTATTTGTGTTTATTGGGTGTGAGGGAAATTTACTTTGTTTAATTTACAAATTTATATATTAATAATAAAATTAACTCACATATAATCTGAAATATATAAATAATTATTTAATATAACGTTTTCATTTTGAAAATTAGGAAACGTATATTGGAAGTAATTACGTTTTCATTTAAAAAAAAATAGGGAACGTATCGCAAATAATGCTTTCATTTTGGAAAATTAGAAAACATATTGGAAAAATTATTTGTTGCACACATTGCTCATACATGCAATGTGTGCAACAAATAGTTTACTTAAAAGGAGAACCTTTTTAGGCACATCTCTTTACACATTTCTTTTAAAAAGCAATCACTTAAATTTCGGAAATTTCTTGTTTTATGTTTGAATTCGAAACTCACACTGGAAAAAAACCTATGTGCAACAAACAATTAAAAAAAAAAACCTTTTTAGGCAATTTCTCTCCACATTGTTTTTAAAAAAAGCAATCCCCTTAAATTTCGGAAATTTCTTGTTTTAGTATTTGAATTCGAAACTTCACACTATAAAAAAAACCTCATACATACAAAGTGTGCAACAAACAATTTATGGAAAAGAACCTTTTTACACACTAACTTATCCCCATTGTTTTAAAAAAGCAATCCTACTAAATTTCGGGAATCCACGTTGCTTTTAAAACATCCCCCTATATTTCGCAAAAATCTTGTTTTATTATTAGTATTTGAATTCGAAACTCACACTGGTGTGCAACAAACAATTTACTGAAAAAAATATTTTTACGCATTTCCTCACATTGCTTTTATAAAGCAATCCCGTTTAACGTATTTTAATAACTTTCGCCCGATTACTATTCAATTGCTTTTTTAAACTACCTATTTCTGAAAGTTTACCACAAATCAGTAATGGTTTATACACACAAACACTGAATACAGCCGCCATTATTGAAATCTCGCAAAGGATCATGGGAATCACCCGGCATTTTCACCTAGTCAAGAGTAGGTGCGAAGTTTACCCCGGCAATTCTCCGAAATCTTCCCTCCTTGGGGAAAAATGCCGGGTTTACCCCGGCTTTTTGGCACGTGTAAACGGGGCTAATGTGAGCAAGTACCGGACTTCACCCGAGCATATTCTGTCTTGCTTAGGGCTGAGTCGTGAAGATCTCGAGAAGAACCCTGGACTGGTGATGGATTTTCTGAGAGTGAATGATTTGGAGGACCTCGTCTAGTATATTCTAAACTGAGTGGAATAAGTAACTACAAGAAATCCCATAGTACTCGGGGGTAAATTTGAGCCTAAAGCAATTGAATATTTATACATATCTTAGCTTCCGCTTCAGGTTCAACTTAGGTTGTCCCTGAGTATATGACACTTTTTTAAGAAGTTACTATAATCTATAAGTTTTTAACCTCCTCCCAATATCAATCGCAAGCATAACAGCACAACAATCCCAGCCAATCTCACAAAGCTAATTCTATTATTTGTTCAGGAAAGAGTCCAAACATTTCCATGCAATTAGCCAAAATGAAGGGGGGGGGGGGGGGGGAGAAATGAAGGAATCCGTTCAAAGTATGTCCTATCTCCCAAATTGGGAATTCATTTTAAATCCCGCAAGCTTACTAAGCAATTACGCCCTATAACCTCATTAAAGTTCGAGTGTAACATTCAGAACTCGATACGAACTATTACCTTTCCGAAATTAATGTTTGCGCAAGGATACGCGATTCAAATATGCCTCCGAACAATATTCGGGAAGGGCTTTGCCCCTCTTTCCCAGTTATTGTTTAAATCATTTTAGAGCGGCTCTTCGCAATATAAAGTGTGCGACCGGGCTTTAAATTTCCTCCATTAGATCCTCCATTGGCAGCGGGCAGTTTTATTACGCCGAATCCTGGAGGGCTTGAATGAAAATTTGCACTGGTTTTGCGGTATTGAGCGTGAGATTAATTAAAGACCAGGAAAGGGAAGGATTTAGCTCTGTGATATGTTAGGGCTGAGAATTTAATCAATTTGGATATTGTATTTAAAGTCTAATAAGGCTGAACTTAAGAGTTGTAAAATATACGAACCTATACATGTAACATAAATTGTAAGTTATTATTTAATAATATTGGTACTTCAGTATCCCAGTCGCAAAAGCAGCTAAATGCACTTTTAACTTTTTTCAGTAACTATTGTTAATGCAGCTTTAAGCGCTTCACAGGAATATATATGATTTATTCTGTGTGTATGATTGATGTTATTATATATAATATATATTTTTGTGTAAAAATGAAGAAAAAAAATTCCATAAAATATGTTTATTCTCAGACTGCTGAATAAGTTATATAACCCAAATTTAAGTTTCACATAACTTTTTTTGCAACTAGATGAAGATTTTTAATCCACTGACGCTCAAGTATTTTTTGCAATTGTAAAGGTGTTCTTATTGCATGGAAATTTAAATAATTTTTTTAAGACACAAGGAAAAGTTGAGAACTCCTGGTCTATATCACACCGCTATTACGACGAAAAAGATCGACGGATTGACGGCTGACCGGTTTTATTTGTCAAATAATATTTTCCAGAAATACTATTTCGAGCCAATTTGATCGCCAAATATCAAAATCGCCTTTTTTTGGTGTAGATATAACGATGCCTTAAAGCACAGATGTGTAATGGCGTGCACATTAAGTTCACAGGGAAACTGTATAATCTTAATACATCATGCACTAACGCATATACATTTATAAAAATTAATACATATTTTAAACATTTCAAACTTATTTGAATCAACTCTTCAAGTGTAGAAGTTGATATAGAGGCTGAAGAAGAATAGTTTAGCTTAGTGTCTAAACTGCGTAAGTCTATTTTAACAGTATTTGAGTAGTAAGAGGAATTACTCGTATCTGGGGTAGATATAGGTAACTATATTAAAATACAAATGCAACGTAAATAATACGCAATAAAAATACATAAGATATAGACATGTTTCGGAAGATACATCTCCCTTCATCTACAATACGCATTTCAAAATTTGGCAAACATTGGACCCATATATATAAAGTTGATATTCTTCAAAAGTCTTTTATAAAAGTGATTCAAATACCCCTAAAATTATTTTTAAAAAAACTTTTAAGCTAAATTTTATCTGTAAATGAAAGAAAACATTTTGTCACTACCTAAATAAGAAGAAACCTGTAATACATATACATCAATACCCCCCACCATTTTGTCTACTTGAAACATACTTGAAACATTCTTAAATAAGAAGAAACCTGTAATACACATACATCAATACCCTCCCCCCCGCCCCCACGCACAAATATCTATAAATCGCTCTATTGAAAAGTCAATCCCCAAAACAAACCGATGTACCCCAAATTCATTCCCCCACCCCACTCTTATAACCAATATTATTATGAACTCAGAATAAAAAAAACAATTCCATCGTTTCAAGGAAAAAACGGGAAACAACGCATGTCTTTTCCGTACCACCCCGGATAAATGTCTCTCCTCAATGTTTGACGACTCCGACCTGACCCCCCGAGTCGACATCCGTCTTTATTTCGACGTCGATACGACGAAAGGGACCGACGGTTTAATTGCTGGATACCCCCGACCGTTAACGAGGGAAAGTGGATTTAAGACAATTAAAGATACTCGGGGGTGAAGAAAGAGGGAAGGGATACGGGTACAGTGTTTAAATACAACCGAGGGAAATCTTTTCCTTTTGCTGCAGTTTGGATTGCCGGTGTATTTGCCAGGGCGGTGTAGTGTTGATTGGATTTTGGTTGTTTTGGGGTGTGGTTTGTTTGTGTTTCTCGCTATGAGAAATTGGGTGAAATGTAAGGTAGAGTTCACACGAGTCAGCAATGTCGTATGTTTTACATTGAGTTCAATTGGTGCGTTCAGACCTTCGAGCATGGATCCCTCATAGTAGAGCAAACCTCGGGATATCATCTCGCTGACATCAAAGTGAGGTCAACATGTATCGCTACAAACACGTGACTAATGACGTCATTCCATTAATAAAATTTCACTTACACATTTCCCAAATCATCGGCCAATCGCGAGTACTTTTTAATTCATAATTTTGAAAAGAAGTCACGTGTTTGTAGCGATTTGGTCTGAGATGTTTGCCTGTTGTAGTTGCAGAGTCCAACGCTCTATCCACTAGGCCAAGAAGGGACGTTTGAATTCTGACAACATAAGGATGAGAACGAAGCACACAGCTGATGACCCAGAAAAGGCCCGAAAAGAAATCTGAGTATTATATGACTTTCGTTCAAATTTTGAGGATCCTTGTTTGGTCAAAAGTCATCTGATTCAATGATCAAAATATTGTCAAATATAACGAAAGTAACCTTGACAAAAGCAGAATTGTCAAAAATGAGAGTGTTATTTCTGAGAGTAACAGTAGATCTCTGTAGAAGCTCGCAAACCCTGCAGCGGCTCGAAGTTTGTATTATATTTAAATAATATAATTGTAATAAATAGAAATTATATTTTATAGTTCATAGAGATGATATCTGAAATCTCTCAAAAAGAAGCAAATAAGTATAATTTAAATTTAGGATCTAAAAAAAAAGCGTTTAAAACTAAAGAGTTGCAATTTGTGGTCTGCTCCTATCTCCTAATGTTCAATATAAAAAAAACTCTATGAGAAAAAATGTAAGTATTTTTTATTGAATTTTTAAAAATAAATAATTAAACTAAAATTAAGTCGAATATTGAAAAAGCGAGGGGATTTCACTGCCAAGATCTTAACTTCAATTGGAAATTTGGTCTCCTTTCAGGCAACAACATAACATATCAGTTCAGTTATTTTGGTTCCCTGTTCTTTAAAATAAACGAGAACAGCATGATATTATGTTTGAAAACCATCGATTGTTTTTCAACTTGTTTTCTTAAGGATCAAAAACAGATGATGTTTTTTTCCTCTATGGGCATAACAAAAATTCCGGGAAAAAGAACAGAAAGAGGAATAACTGTTTTGTAGAAAAGAACGCAAATGCCTGAGTGCAAAGGGTTAAAATCTCAATGGAAAAGTCATACTCGATTAGGAACTTTTTAATACGCATCTAAAATGGCAAGGTGTTCGCTTGTTTGGAGAGTTTGATGCAATATAGAAATAGTGTTTAACAATGTTTTGGCCGTGTATATGTTTGTGTACAACGTAATGTAAAATAAAACTATTCAACGTATTATTTTTTTGTACTTCCACGTGATCAAAGATCTTTATTTAGATCTAAAATTATAATAATGACATAATATCGTATCATTTTTCCATTAATGCGTAAATTTTTTTAAGTACACAAAAATAATCTATTCAGTTATTTTTTCGAATCTATTGGCTTAAAATGTAGTTTAAAACAAAAATTTACAATTAAAAAAATAATAAAACAAAAAATGTGTTGGACAAATTATTTACACTAAATGTATTCCCAGAGAAGACAACTATACAAGTAAAAAAATTGAGATAGTTCAAAAAAAGATTTTGTTCGAAGTTTGGCATGTCAATACGATTTTAGATACTCTTTAAGTTTGACGGTCAATCAAATCTGTTTTGAAATTTGTTCAAAGAGCCTAAAATTATGAAAAGTTCACGAGTTAACTTTTTGAATTCTAAGCGAACTCACCACATTAAATACTAATATTGAAAAATTTAAAGAAAACCACACTTAGTTGAAGAGAAAAGTTATTATTATGGTATCCACATAAGACAAACTCCCATGTGACCATGGATTTCGGAGGTGGGTAATACAAAAATCTGCGATTTTGAACACCTGAATTTTCATTTGTAACAATACAATTCGAACAACCCAACTCGACTCCAACCTTGAAGTCCTTTCAAAAAACCTCCTCGTCTACCTCCAGTCGAGTCCTTTTACCCAACCCAATCCCGATTTATTCTTCAATTTCCGGCGGATTTAAGGATCGAAATCCGGATCCTTTTTCCGTAACCGCTTCCAATTGATCTCAGCAAAAGAATCAATTTTTCATGGGCATTCAACAATTCCCTTTTTTCCCCGATACATTTTTCCCTCGCTCTTCATCCAGTTTTTGTTTTTCCCCCAATACTCGAGGTTGACTTTTCTTTCCATTGAATACAGTAGCTATATATATAGATATCCCCTTTTCTAAACGACAACCGTTTGACAGCATAACTTCGAAATACTATTTATATTTATACCGCTTATGCATTTTTAGGTAAGTCGTATTGCATTCCCAACTTTATATATTATAGATATATGTTGTATTCGTTTCCATTACATTGACGAGTATTTATATTTCAGATGCAGACGATTTTGAAGGATTCTTTTTTTTTTATATGTATTATTCCATCTGTGGAACTATTTTTCCGGTCTTCGAATATTCTTTTTGTGTCATTGAGCGCGCGGGCTTTTGAATTCGTAAAGAAGGTGGTTTTCAAAGATTGGCCTTGTCGAGGGAAGTTTAGGTGTTCTTTTGCTGAACCGGTGTGCCCAAGGGGAAACATATTTCAGATAGAATTCGAAGAACACCTACAAGTTTTAACTCGGTTCCT
This sequence comes from Troglohyphantes excavatus, assembly GCA_963932185.1. Taxonomy (NCBI): domain Eukaryota; kingdom Metazoa; phylum Arthropoda; class Arachnida; order Araneae; family Linyphiidae; genus Troglohyphantes; species Troglohyphantes excavatus. Next base: position 62,015,768 of record OZ010669.1, on the reverse strand, counting down.
AGAACTAAGAACACTTTTCGACTTAGCAAATATTCGATTGCTGTTATTTTTGTTTGGTTTTTTTAATATATATATTTATTTGAAATATATCGTTCCAGGAATGATATAAAGATGTGGTTTCTTCGGAATAAAGATGGCGGTCCTTAAAAGATTTATATATTATTTAGCATTCGAATGTTATTTATATCGCTCTCAGAAAAATATTTTTAGTTTTGCAAAGACTGTTGGAAAACATTGTACAATCAATATTGTAACCAAAATAAATATTAAAAAAACTTTAAAATAGAAGTAAAATATACTTTTTTTTATTTTTAGTCCTACATATAAATATTTTCGATTCTGTTTTCTTTAATAAATCATTAACTATTTAAAGGAACAGATTAAACGATATTGTTATTTCAGTGGAAAACGGTTTTACTAAGAATATTAAAGATATTAGAAAATAAATTGCAAATTACATTAATATTGCAAAAGCAACCGCTAAAAATAACAAGTAACAATTTGGTCACATTTATTCATTTACAAAGAATGTACCTGAACATTAAATTTTTTTTTAATTATAATTTATTTTAAAAACTGATTCGAATTAACCAATTAAAATATGATACTTTACCGAACATAGATGACATTGAAAGAAAACTTTCTTAAAGAAATATAATTTAAAGAAATATTTTGTAAAAATTACTATAAGTCATTTTGATGACAAAGTTCTGTTTCTTAATCTACCTTATTAATAAAAAAATATTACATTTTTTATGTCCAGATTACACTCACCAATTCAATGGATTGTTTAGGCGATTGTAAATTCAGGAAAATTATCTTACCTGTAAAAAAAAGAGAGAAAGTTTCAATATTATTAAACTGTATTTAATAAACAATATTTGTTATATTTTTATTAGTACAAGATGTTTAAGAACTATCTTTACAACTTTGACACACAATAAAATCTTTAAGTTAAAAAGTTTCAATTTTGAAAAAGACATGTACTCAAAAATAAGCACAATGAGCCAGTGTTAACCTACATATGCTGCTTTCAATAAATATCGACAATTACAACCAAGACTTACTGGAAATCGAACTTAGATCCTCAGGCACCGCAGTCCAGAGCCTTATACGTTAAACTACCAGGGCGACTTGAAAAAGTTATAAACAAAAGAAATATTAAAACGGTGTGTGAAAAAGAATGGGGAGTAAGATAGTTGAGTTGTAATAACTCAGTTTCCATTCAAGCAATCGACATCAAATAATGTGGAAACCCATCTTCTGAACAACTATTTTAAGTTTGTCAAGTCTCTTTCTTAAGATGGCTTAAACAGAAACTGAGATTAGCAATATGAAATCACACTACTCATTTTGTGAGAAAGTACGGTTACTTCATTCGGGTACATCATCGCTCATTTACGATGCTATTGTACTCAAAGAAAAACGAGTAGGTTCAGTTACTCATTTAAAAAGGTTTGATGTGATTGCTTTTTCAATGTTTCTGTGTGCTCAGTGAAAGGTATAGATTTTAAAATAAATTATGTTTCTTTTATACAACTAAGATTTTATTGAGTTATAATAGCTCAGTTACCGCCTTTACTTTTTTAAACGGGAAAATCGAGTAGGTTAGGTACTCATTTTTAAGTACCTATTATTTACAGTGTGTAAAGGTTTCATGTGATTGTTTTTTCAATGTTTATATGTGCTCAGTGAAAAGTATAGATTTTAAAATAAATTGTGTTTCTTTTATACAACTCAGATTTTATTGAGTTATAATAAGCTCAGTTACCGCCCTTACTTTTTAAACGGGAAAATCGAGTAGATTAGGTACTCATTTTTAAGTACCTATTTTTTACAGTGTGTAAAGGTTTGATGTGATTGTTTATTCAATATTTATATGTGCTCAGTGAAAGGTATAGATTTTAAAATAAATCGTGTTTCTTTTATACAACTCAGATTTTACTGAGTTATAATAAGCTCAGTTACCGCCTTTGCTTTTTTAAACGGGAAAATCGAGTAGGTTAGGTATTCATTTTTAAGTATTTCTTTTTTACATTGTGTAAAAGTTTGATGTGATTGTTTTTTCAATGTTTATATGTGCTCAGTTAAAGGTATAGATTTTAAAATAAATAGTGTTTCTTTTATACAACTCAGATTTTATTAAGTTATAATAAGCTCAGTTATCGCCCTTACTTTTTAAACGGGAAAATCGAGTAGGTTAGGTACTCATTTTTTAGTACCAATTTTCTTTTACAGTGTGTAAAGGTTTGATTAAATTGTTTTTTCAATGTTTCTATGTGCTCAGTAAAAAGTATAGATTTAAAAATAAATTGTGTTTCTTTAATACAACTCAGATTTTATAGAGTTATAATAAGCTCAGACAGCCCTTACTTTTTTAAACGGGAAAATCGAGTAGATTAGGTACTCATTTTTAAGTACCTATTTTTTTACAGTGTGTAAAGGTTTGATGTGATTTTTTTTCAATGTTTATATGTGCTCAGTAAAAGGTATAAATTAAAAAAAAAAATGCGTTTCTTTTATACAACTAAGATTTTATTGAGTTATACTAGCTCAGTTACCGCCCTTACTTTTTTAAACGGGAAAATCGAGTAGATTAGGTACTCATTTTTAAGTACCTATTTTTTTACAGTGTGTAAAGGTTTGATGTGATTTTTTTTCAATGTTTATATGTGCTCAGTAAAAGGTATAAATTAAAAAAAAAAAATGCGTTTCTTTTATACAACTAAGATTTTATTGAGTTATACTAGCTCAGTTACCGCCCTTACTTTTTTAAACGGGAAAATCGAGTAGGTTAGGTACTCATTTTTAAATACCTATTTTTTACAGTGTGTAAAAGTTTGATGTGATTGTTTTTTCAATGTTTATATGTGCTCAGTGAAAGGTATAGATTTTAAAATAAATTTTGTTTCTTTTGTACAACTCAGATCTTATTAAATTGAATATCTCGGTTACCGCCCTCACTTTATTAAACGGGAAAAACGAGTAGGTCAGGTACTCATTTTTAAATACCTATTTTTTACAGTGTGTAAAAGTTTGATGTGATTGTTTTTTCAATGTTTATATGTGCTCAGTGAAAGGTATAGATTTTAAAATAAATTTTGTTTCTTTTGTACAACTCAGATCTTATTAAATTGAATATCTCGGTTACCGCCCTCACTTTATTAAACGGGAAAAACGAGTAGGTCAGGTACTCATTTTTAAATACCTATTTTTTACAGTGTGTAAAAGTTTGATGTGATTGTTTTTTCAATGTTTATATGTGCTCAGTGAAAGGTATAGATTTTAAAATAAATTTTGTTTCTTTTGTACAACTCAGATCTTATTAAATTGAATATCTCGGTTACCGCCCTCACTTTATTAAACGGGAAAAACGAGTAGGTCAGGTACTCATTTTTAAATACCTATTTTTTACAGTGTGTAAAAGTTTGATGTGATTGTTTTTTCAATGTTTATATGTGCTAATTGAAAGGTATAGATTTTAAAATAAATTTTGTTTCTTTTGTACAACTCAGATCTTATTAAATTGAATATCTCGGTTACCGCCCTCACTTTATTAAACGGGAAAAACGAGTAGGTCAGGTACTCATTTTTAAATACCTATTTTTTACAGTGTGTAAAAGTTTGATGTGATTGTTTTTTCAATGTTTATATGTGCTCAGTGAAAGGTATAGATTTTAAAATAAATTTTGTTTCTTTTGTACAACTCAGATCTTATTAAATTGAATATCTCGGTTACCGCCCTCACTTTATTAAACGGGAAAAACGAGTAGGTCAGGTACTCATTTTTAAATACCTATTTTTTACAGTGTGTAAAAGTTTGATGTGATTGTTTTTTCAATGTTTATATGTGCTCAGTGAAAGGTATAGATTTTAAAATAAATTTTGTTTCTTTTGTACAACTCAGATCTTATTAAATTGAATATCTCGGTTACCGCCCTCACTTTATTAAACGGGAAAAACGAGTAGGTCAGGTACTCATTTTTAAATACCTATTTTTTACAGTGTGTAAAAGTTTGATGTGATTGTTTTTTCAATGTTTATATGTGCTCAGTGAAAGGTATAGATTTTAAAATAAATTTTGTTTCTTTTGTACAACTCAGATCTTATTAAATTGAATATCTCGGTTACCGCCCTCACTTTATTAAACGGGAAAAACGAGTAGGTCAGGTACTCATTTTTAAATACCTATTTTTTACAGTGTGTAAAAGTTTGATGTGATTGTTTTTTCAATGTTTATATGTGCTCAGTGAAAGGTATAGATTTTAAAATAAATTTTGTTTCTTTTGTACAACTCAGATCTTATTAAATTGAATATCTCGGTTACCGCCCTCACTTTATTAAACGGGAAAAACGAGTAGGTCAGGTACTCATTTTTAAATACCTATTTTTTACAGTGTGTAAAAGTTTGATGTGATTGTTTTTTCAATGTTTATATGTGCTCAGTGAAAGGTATAGATTTTAAAATAAATTTTGTTTCTTTTGTACAACTCAGATCTTATTAAATTGAATATCTCGGTTACCGCCCTCACTTTATTAAACGGGAAAAACGAGTAGGTCAGGTACTCATTTCTAAGTACCCTTTATTTTCACAAAGCAGATTCCTATTTTTATACTTTTTTTTTATAGTATAAAGACTATTAAAAACCGTTTTATACAAAGTAAAACGGGACTTCCAATAGGGGAAACGGGAAGAATCGGGAGAATCAAAAGGGAAAAGCCAGAGTGACAGAGCGGAGTCGTAAAAGATCGTCCCCCCAAATGAAAGGTTAACGAAGAGCTCCCAAGGGAAGAATTTAGTGAAAGAGGATGGCTCATTTGTCTCCATACTCGACTCTGCCTTCACTCTTCTACAAAGTACCCAAGCGAAAATGCTCAGGATATGGAGAGGCGAGTTTGGACTATTATTAGACCTTGTAGTGACAGAAGTCAGTGTTTATTGAGTTGTGTCGTTCAAATTTGAAGCGAGCCTTGTTTTAATTAGAGTGTAGAATTTAAAATAACTTAAACAGTAATTAAACACACAAATAAAATAAAGACTTGTTTCTAAGTTCAGTGCACTGATCTGTAATTGTAACTTCTGGATTGGGCAGGACATTTTGTAGACTTGAAGTGGGGTAACAACTGTAGCCCGTTTATATCGCTACTGCAATATTTCGTATATTTTTCATGTTAAAATAAGCCGACATGTATCGCATTTGGCTGAGTTTTTTTTTAATTTTATTTAAAACCCATTTGCAAGTCAAAGTGGTTAATAAGCAAAAAACATTTGTTTGGAAACATAAAATATGATTCTATAAGAAGAAAATATAATATTTATATACATTTAATTTTTCTAAAATGCTATGTTATTAAAAAACATCACTAAATCACTTTTTAAAAAATTTGGGGGAACAGTATGGCCGCTTCCACATTGGCTTCAACGCGCCCATAGAGGAAACAAGGTTTGAGCAATCCAGAAGTTAAAGTTAGAGTTAAGTTGTTTAATGTAGTAATTGATAAAAGTAAAGATCATATCCCAATTTCGCACCAAAAGACGATAAAAAAAAGTAAGGGCGGTAACCCAGCTATTCAACTCAATAAAATCTGAGTAGTATAAATTAACCACAATTTATTTTAAAATCTATTCCCTGATCTATTCACTGAGCACATATAAACATTGAAAAAACAATCACATAAAATGTTCACACACTGTAAAAAAAAGTGCTTTAAAATGAGTACCTGAACCTACTCGTTTTTCTTTGAGTACAATTTCATCGTTATTAACCGATGACGAACTCAAATTTAAGTAATCGTACTTTCTCAAACTGAGAAGTGTGATTTAATATTGCTAATATCAGCTTCAGTCCAAGCCATCTTAACAAAGCGACCTAACAAACTTTAAATAGTAGTCTCCATATGGAATAAAATGAAATTCCATTACTTACAAAAAATATAGATTTAAAAAAAAAAGAGATCAAAACGGAGCAACAGTAGGATATGACCCAAAACAGAGTTGCTTGTAAATTTGATTTTAAAATTTGCTGTTTTTTTAATGCTGAGTACCTAAGGCTGTAGTTCAGGGATTTCAAAGAAGACATAAAAATGTCCGAGTGTCCCACTAAATAAAGGCACATTTAGTAATATTAGCAAGACAGAAAACACATTTTCGTTTTTTTTTTTAATGTCTTACTGTTGCTCTGAGGCGACTATATATATATATATATATATATATATATATATATATATATATATATATATATATATATATATATATATATATATATATATATATATATATATATATATATATATATATATATATATATATATATATATATATATATATATATATTTGTGACGCTGTGACATGAGACTTGATACCATTCATCACAAGCTCACAAATATGTCCTTGCAAACAATTCCACACAGTAAACCCACTTCATAACCTGCATCAAACAAAAGCCCACAGGAAGATTAAATCGAACAACACTCACCCAACCCCTTCCCCGCTCCCCCCAAAAAAATCGGACATACCTTTGCATTTCCCGAAACAATCTCGATACTGCTGTCCAAAAGCGCCGACCGAAAGGACATCTCGACTATTGACAACCTTCACTTTGTCACATTCCAACTTTCTATCAAGGCACCCCTTCCCCCCCCCCCTTCTCCCAGGATAAAGGGGAAGGGGGGGGGGGGAGGGGAGGATAGGTCTGATCGAAATTGTCAATACAATTCCTTACAATATCTAATACGTGTACCCTGTCACCGGGGTGTCAAGCCTTTAATCTAAAGGATGCGAGGCGTTACACCTATTCCTTTCACAAGGGGATGTCTTTCACCTGTCGGGCCGGCGAGATTCCATCGAAAAGGGGGGGGGGGGGGGCTGTGTCCCCCCTTATTTTCTGGAGCGAGACATGTAATGTCTTGTGACGCGTGTGGAGACGAAATGTGATAAGCCGGTTTTACAACACTAGGTATTAAGCGACGGTGATGGATATAAACGGTGGTGGGTGTTTCGTTTCTTTTAAGAAGAAAAGAATGGGCAGGTAGTTGGGAGTTAAATATTTTTATGTATATTTCTTACAGATGTAACCAGCGTTATTCATTTACGTTATTATCTTATATGTTTGTCCTATTATCATGTCCCCGTCACCCGTATATATATTTCATGTTCCCCTTACGTGTCTATATATTGTTCCCGTTATTACGATTGTAACGCCCTCTACATATGTTATGTCTTTCCCGCTGCGCCGGGAAGCTTCAGTCATGTAACTGCCTCTTACGGTGATGCGTATTTAGGTTTCGTTCCTCCCCGAGATATTGTAATGTTAGGCATATGTGATTAAAAATGTTTATGTTCAATCCTTGAGCAGTTATTTAGTCAATACGCCTTATACATATATAACACGTAAAAATGTGTATGTATATTTCTCACATATATAACATGTAGTAGAAGATGCGGGGTATATGAGATATTTACAACCTTGACACGTAATAAAACCTAAAAGAAAAAATATATTTAACTTATGTTGCTTGTTACATGTAACAGTAATGGTTGATGTTATATTTGTATTCAATTTTTATCCAAAACCATTAAGGCACCATTCTAAAACATTAAAGCATAAATAAAACATTAAACGCACTGAGCTTCCCCCTGAGGATTAATGGCAACTAACTGACTGTTTTCCTACTAGTCTCTTCGGTGTTATCGTGCTGCCATCTGCCGGTATTCAGCGAAACTATCACAGCCGTTTAAAACGATCAGAACTTCATATATGTTGTCTGCGCCTCTTGTGACGTTGTAATAAGAACTGTGTACAAATAAAACTATTTGTGTGGCTGTTGCTTGCACAAGCAATAGGACTTAGCTATCTTATTTCGTTTAGATGTTACTGCTTGTCAAAGTTTAAAGAAAATTCTCATATACCGTGTTCAATGAAACATGACATCATGTATAACTTAAGCCATTATTGAAATAATAAATATGATTAGAAAGATAAGATCAGAAAAATATTATTGAGATAGGAAAATATAATTAATAAGGATAGAGTACCCTTTCCAGATTTTCAACAGTATTTTACAACGGTATACGACGAAGATTTGGTTGTATTACTCGACACATTTTGAAAGTGAATATAATCGGGTACCTAACTAAGCGACATTTCCGACCTTGAAATAGTAACCCCAAACAAATGACAATATGAGGTCACGATTCTGCTTTTCTCCATTCTATATAAAATAACTGGAAGCAAACAACTGCCCAAAACATATTAAACACAATTGCATGTTATAGTCATAATCCATGTGAAATTCCTGACATTAACAGTTTAAGTAAATTAAAATACAAACTTTAATTTCTACTTGGTACTAAGACAATCACAATTTAATATAAAAATATTATCTAAAATTATGTTGTTCGACATCACAACTCAAAATGCTCGCAACATTTCTCAACAATCCATTGTTTTTAGCCTTAAGCGTTCCCGAGCGCGAATTCTCGCATGAACATTCGATTGGAACATCGTATTATAAAAATCGTTGAAAATGGTCACATTAAAATTCTAATTTTTCATACAAAGTGATTCTTTGATTTTAAAATATATAAGTTTTGTTAGTTAGTAGCTTCTCTCATTTCTAGATCTTCAGTTTTGCGTATTAAATTGATATATTTTTAATCATTACACGTGATATTTCAAATTACTCGAAGTAATTTCCATGACGAAGTAGAAGAAATATTAATGTCAACTGATTAAACTGTTGCCACTTTCAAGTTTTTACCCATAAAACTTAATGAATAAAACTATTCTTTCATCCCCCCCCCCCCCCCCTCCTCACAATTTGCTGGAGTTGCAGCACTTTAAAAATTCTATTCGTCTTGTGAGAAGCTTAAAAGGGATATAATCTATAAAAATAATATAGATAATTTATTCACAGTGTTGTTACTCGTTGACCCCCCAAACAGTTGGGAATACACCAAACATATTATACTCCAACCGAATATTTTTAGAACCATTCAGCAAACAACCCCGGACAAATGGAACGAAAATAATAATAAAATGACTCTGAAACTTCAGCTCATGGTCATAAATATGGATATTCCAGGTCATCAATGGTTAATGTATATTAATTTGAATAGATAGATATATAGATAAGTTTATTGTAGTGGGCCGTTGCCCATTTACAAAGGTTGGCAGCATAATTTAACAAAGACCGATACAAAATTAGATAACACAAAATACAAGATAATACATTAAAAAAATCTAAAACACAATTTGAACAAATATGGAAAAAAAGACAAAAATAAATTACATGAGCAATTAGAATTAGGATTTTAATCTGTTATTCCTGCACAAGTTCACTGATCAAGTCCTCCCGGAATTTTAAAACAGGATTGCGTAATTATAAAAACAAAAATATTCTTTTTTGTAAAATTTTAGGATGGTTGAAATGTTACTGGGTGCAATTGATGATAAGTATTTTCCTCAGAATGCATCGTAAATTGGACAGACTGAAAATACATGATCCCAGGTTTCGTTTTCTGTTGTGTTATAAAATTTACAGTTATTATTAGTTACAGCTAGTATTCGGACGTGTTTTGCCAGAGCTCCTGACTTTAAGATAATTTTCTTTACTTTTTTTTTTGCTAATTTGAATAAAGTTGCAAAAAATACCTTCTCGCCTAAAACAGAGTCAATTACCATCAAATATGGGGAAAATGACATTCAAAACACCGAATGTTCCTAAATTATAATGGTATAATAAAATGTATGGTTAATAAAATTTTAGGATGGTTGAAATGTTACTGGTTGCAATTGATGATAAGTATTTTCGTCAGAATGCATCGTAAATTGGACAGACTGAAAATACATGATCCTAGGTGTCATTTTCTGTTGTGTTATAAAATTTTCAGTTATTATTAGTTACAGCTAGTATTCGGACGTGTTTTGCCAGAGCTCCTGACTTTAAGATAATTTTCTTTACTTTTTTTTTTGCTAATTTGAATAAAGTTGTAAATACCTTCTCGCCTAAAACAGAGTCAATTACCATCAAATACGGGAAATATCAAATTCAAACCCCCAAATGTTCCTAAATTATCCCGCCAATTACCACATTTCAAATAGGGTAACTTCGTTGACCACGCATAAAAGCCGCCGAGAGTCCGGAGAGCACTCGCATCCCACTCCTTCCTCTCCCAGGGATCGATAGAAGCAAACAACCTCCAACAACTGGACAAAGAAGAAGAGGAAGAAGGGAAAAAAATGAATCCCAAAACTGCAGCTGATGGTCATAAACCGGGGAGATTCCAGCACTGCGATAAGGGGTCCCTCCTCTGACCACCTGGGACCTGCAGATAAGGTGCTCCGGCAGTTTCACCTTATATCTGGAGCAAGGAAGACCGAGGCACCTATACGAGGAAAAGAGGCAAGCAGAGGAGGGGGGAAATGGAGCGGCATCTAATACGACTCTCTTCTTCTCTCTCTTTGCTCCTGTTTCGCGTAATAGTTGGGAAGATAACGTTCTATTTTTTTTCTGGGGGGGGGAGTAGTGGGTTGGCGTAATTACGGTTGTGTGGCCGTGTCCTCAACTATAAACATAAATACCGGTGTGTGGGTGGGGGGGGGGGGGATATACGGGGATGACATGGCTTTTGTTTCGGGTGTTTAGGCATGTGATGGGGTTTTGTATGTAGTAAGAAAGGCGAAACAATTTTTGTACTGGGTCGTTTTTTAAGTGCGTGGGGGTGATTGCAAAAGAATAGACTTGAAAGAGTATCTGCTTAAATAAACAATTTAGAGCGTCATTCTGTATCTAATTGTAAAGTAGACATTACGGAGTTTCATTTGGTTGGCAAAAAATGTCTTTAGAAGCGTTTTTCATTGCACTACAAACTTGTTGTTTTTCGCTTGTCTTTTCCGGTTTTCTCGTTGAGATGACAACCGCCCAACAGAAGTCGTTATAAGTGGAGTATCGTAAATTAGTTTAATCAATTTATTGAAAAGTAGTTATATTCGACCGTGTGATAATGAAAGCTCCTAGCGACTTATATCGCCAACCAACTGACACTTCAGTGTCTTCTTCATAATTATATATATACAATGATAATAGATATATAAGGTAGATAGCAGAATAGCGATCTAATTTAATTGGTTGTGAAGATATAGCTTTTCAAAGTTGTGATATTCTTTTGTTATTACCCTGTATGTTACCATTACTGGATAAATATGACAAGTTTCAAGAAAACCATGACGAGTTACTAGATAACCATGACGAGTTACTAGATAACCATGACGAGTTACTAGATTACCATGACCAGTCTCTAGATAACCATGACAAGTTTATAGATGATAAACATTACTAGATAATCATGACGAGTTTCTACAACCGTTACTAGATAATCATGATCAGTTTCTAGATAACCATGACGAGTTTCTACATAACCATTATTAGATAACCATAACGAATTTCTAGGTAACCATTACTAGATAATCATGACGAGTTCTTAGATAACCATGACCAGTTTCTAGAAAACCATTACTAGATAACCATAACGAGTTACCAGATAACCATTACGAGTTACTAGATGATCATGACAAGTTTATAGATAACCATGACAAGTTTATAGGTGATAAACATTACTAGATAACCATGACGAGTTTCTACAACCATTACTAAATAACCATAACCAGTTTCTAGATAACCATGACGATATTCAACATAACCATTATTAGATAACCATAACGATTTTCTAGGTAACCATTACTAGATAATCATGACGAGTTCATAGATAACCATGACCAGTTTCTATAAAACCGTTACTAAATAACCATGACGAGTTTCTAGATTACCATTACTAGATAAACCATGACGAGTTACTATATAACCATTTCTAAGAGAGATAGCCTCAATACGAACAGACAAATAATTTGTTGTTTGTTCGTATTTAGATGATAACCGCACAACAGAAGGCATTTTTACCATTGAATTTTCTAGTTAACCATTACCAGATAATCACGACGAGTTCATAGATAACCATGACCAGTTTCTAGAAAACCATTACTAGATAACCATGACGAGTTTCTAGATTACCGTTACTAGATAACCATGACGAGTTACTACATATAACCATTTCTAAGAGAGATATCCTCAATACGAACAGACAACAAAGTAATTTGTTGTCTGTTCGTATTGAGATAATAACCGCACAACAGAAGGCATTTTTTACAATTGAATTTTCTAAACGTGAATAGGTAAAGACTATCTGCAATGATTATTTTTATTAAACAAGGATTTCGTCTTATCGATAAGCGGAGTACCGTACGTTGGTTCAATCAATTTAGTTAAAAAAAAGGTGCATTTTGAAAGGCAAAAGTTCTAATCAAATGTATAAGAAAAAAATAGTTCATAGAGATATCTTTTGCCACCCACATGAAATATTAAGAGGTCTTCTTCACAATGATATGTAGTTGACACAATGATATGTAGCTCTAAGTTGTTTGGCTGCGGAGATATAGTCTCCTCAAAATTATGACAATCTTTGATAATTACACCGTATATACATATGAAATGCTCTTTACCGTTTGTTCACCATGTCGCGGACTTGGAAGAGAAACTCAATAATTCATATTTGTCTTCAATTATCTGGTGTTCACCACAGTGCGGAAGTCACCCGAAATCGAAATCGGGACGTTGTGCATGCTACGCCAGCACTTTAACCGTCGAGCTAAACTAATTAATCGAGCACAAGAGAAGCATATGTATGTGAAGTGACCACAGAAAATGTTCTTGAGTAGTTCAAAAGAATTATGTTCTCATCAAATCAGTAAAAAGTGTTTCGTAAATGCAAATGCAAACCTACCAGGTTCGATGCATTTCCTGTAGTTCGGACTCAAGGAGAAGAGACATCTTATTAAAAACTTAACTGGTTTTTATTTTCATTCCCAAACAATGCTTTTTGTGGAGGAGCTGATTTTTATCCAACCATACTCAATGGCGGCCTAGTGCTCTCTCTGTTCGAAATGCGAACCGAAACTTTTCAAGTGGAAGAGAAGATGCCACATTCCAAACCCAAATGGGGCCTCTCAGCACAGTGAATCATGCCCCAAGTGGGCGGGTCTGCAACAAAGTGCAATACCTAAACGTAACAGTCTTTAGATATTAAAAAAAAATAGTTTTCAATTATTCTGTCACAAGCAAAATTTTAATATTTTAAAACAGATGCAAAGGACTTAAAAGAATTTTCCACCTAGCCTACAATTTTTATTAAGAACTAGGACTATGCATGCACAATTATTAAAGTGTTTCGATTTAATATTTTTAATATAATTTTATTTATTTAGTTACAATCAAGGACATAGATACTTTCACTGGTATTATATTCACTTCTATAAATTGGGGTATATTAAAAAAATCCATTTTAAATCTTTATTTTTATGTTTTATAAATGGAGTATAATGCACATAAACCTTTCTAAATAACAAAAAAAAAATCACCAAATAAATATACTTACTTATACTTTACCTTAAACAACCAAGTATATTCGAATAAAATGCATAAAAAAATATACACACCCCGCGAGTAGATTCAACAGAGTTCTTGCTCAAATAAAACCCCCATGCCGAAAAAGAGATTGTAGAAAATCACCCCGGACAGTTGCTCTCCTGAAGATTATATATGACTACCTATTGGCGAGCAAAACACACACAATCACGAAAAACAAGGCAGCCAATTCCAGGAGACCCCGAGCGAAGACGGTCTGTTAGGGTTGGCATGGCGCCAGGGACTAGGAAGAGGCGAGCGCCTACCTGGCACCTGCCTCTGAGAATCCCAACCCGATTCATCCCCATCTTTTTGAGGATAACACGTGCTCCATTCATTTCTTCAAGGAGCAGGGAGAGGGAGACGCAGCGTCCCTTTTGAAAAAGGATTTCTGATGACGCCTTCATTAGGGGAGAAGGGGGGGGGGGGAGGTTTTCTTCTCGACAAGTGCTTGGCGTGCTTTTTATGTTTTTTTTTTTTTTTTTTGGCGAGGGTTTTTATTTTCGGTGTTTCCGATTGGAAATGGAAGTGGAATGAGGTGTGAAATTGTGTTGGATCGCCTATCTATTGATGGGATTGAGTAGTGGGTGTTTGAAGAGTGGACGTTATGAAATGTGAGGGGGGGGGGGGGGAGTAATGAGTTGTGGAATGATCAGCGGGGATAGGTCAAACATTTATATTAAAATCCCCCCTCCCCTCCCCTCCTCCAACCTCCCCGACCTCGATTATTTATGGGAGTCGACTATTGTGTAGGGGAGGAATTAGGACAAGGTATGGAAAGTTAAAAAAAAATCGCGAAGACTTAGTTCCAACCTTCGAGCATGAATGGACTGTAGTAGAGCGAATATGACGTCATAATCGTGACACCAACATCTCAGACCGAATGGCCTGAGGCACGTGACTTCTTTTAAAAATTATGAATTAAAAATAACTCGCGATTGGCTGATGAATTGGGAAATGTGTAACAGTGAAAATTTATGAATGGAATGACGTAATTAACCACGTGTCTGAGGCCATACATGCTAACCTCACATTGATGTTAGCGAGATTATAACATTATGTTTTCTCTACTATTTAGGATCAATGCTCGAAGGTTCCAACACTGTAAAAAAACAGGTACTTAAAAACGAATACCTGAACCTACTTTCCTACCTACCTTTCTTTCAGTACAATTGCATCGTAAATGAGCAATGCAACTCAAATTTAAGTAGCCGTACTTTCTCAAAAAGGAGTAGTGAGATTTAATATTGCTAATCTCAGCTTCTGTTCAAGCCATCTTAACAAAGCGACCAGACGAATTTAAAATAGATGTTCAGAAGATGGTTTTCTACATTATTTGATATCGATTTCACAAGAATTTTCACTGACATTTTAAAGCGATTATCAACATCTGAGAACATGATATATGTCGTTACCTTAATCTTTAAATTGGGGAAAAAACAACGATTGAAAATTACTAATCATTGGGGAATGGACAATATTTACACACACCAATTTCGGGGCAGCAGTAAAAGAGAGGAAACAATGTATCTTATAACTGCAAAAGTATTAATAATCACAGTAATTTATTACATTTTAAAACTTTAACTTACAGTATCTTTCTACTTGAATATATTAAAACAGAAGAAATAGAGCAAGACTAGGAAATCAACACAAAATCAAATTTTTCCAAACGAAACACATGCCTCCAATCGCTTCGCTGATTCCAAAAATTCACAACCCCTTTCATTTCCGAAGTAAAAGAAAAAAAATCAAATTAAAACCCTTGATTTTCCAACGACCCTATTTAATTACGGAATCCAAGCAGCAAAAAAGTCGATGGAAACCAACGAATAGCAACACAGATCATTAACTTTGTATGGTGGAGCAATTTAAAGGCTTGTCCCTTAAAAACAGAAGGGGGGCTAAAGGAGAGGTTTTCCTGAATGCAACCAAATGAAGAGATTCCCTTCGTCAAACGGAGCATTTATTCTAAGGCAGATAGACGTAATGGAGCGTCTAATCGTCGAAGAAACGCATTCGCTCAGAGAGGGTCTACCTTCGGCCGCGGGTTTTCTCGAGCGTCCACAAAGTTGGGGTTTCTTTTTGGAAAAAAAGAAATCGGAAGAGAAATGTTTAACTCGAAGAAAGTTGATCAAGGATTTTTTTTAGGTGTTTTCCCTCGATAAATAATCACAGGGGATTTGATAGGAAGCGAAAGTTGCAACGAAGAGGAAGTAATACCGAGAAATTGTCTCTGAAGACGATGTTTCACAATATGGGGACCGTATTTGCAGCTTCTGGACAGACGCATAAAATGTTTATGGTAAGGGAAAATCATTACACACCATCAACCTTTATTAGTATAAATTGGAAAAATTATCACATATATGCATAGCGTACCTCCAGTCTTAAATAACACTTTTCCAATAGTGATATTATAAATTACTATTCAGTTTTCAACTGCGCATCAATCGCGGGCATTTATACATTCCATACTTCTAAGTTATGACTTCAAAACCCTGGTTTCATGTCCATATATGGTCACTAGAATTAATAAGAATCGAAAATTTCTCCCGCGATGGCAACCACTTTATTGGGCAGTCCTGCGAATTCAAAGCATTCCTAATTTAACCAGCATTTATGTAGGATGTTTTTCTGCGTCCTCGACTATTTTTGCCGGTATCATTAACAGAAGCAGAATAACCTATTTTGAAAAAAACTACAAATATGGACTCTGAACTTTATCACTGAAGTTTTTAAAAACGTTTTAATAAATATATAAGGTAATAAATTTTATTTTCAGACAAATGGGAGGGGTACTGACCCCCCCCCCCCCCAACACCTTTCCGTACGCCACTGCTTCTGGATACAGTGCTAAGCCTTCCCAGGGATATTTTAATGATGTACTGTAAAAAATTTACTTAAATGAGTACATGAACCTACTCGTTTTTCTTTAGAGACCAATTGTATCGTACATGAGCGATGACGTACTTAAATTTGAGTAACCGTACTTTCTGAAAAATAAGCAGTGTGATTTAATATTGCTAATATCAGCTTCTGTTCAAGCCATCTTAACAAAGCGACCTGACTAACTTAAAATAGTTGTTCAGTAGATGGTTTTCCACATTATTTGATGTCGACTGCTTAAATGGAAATTGAGTTATTACAACTCAATTATCTTACTTCTCATTCTTTTGGCATGCCACTTTAAAATGTCTTCTGTTTATAACTTCTGAAAGTTGCACTGGGAGTTTAATGGATAAGGTTCTGAACTGCGGTGCCTGAGGATCTGGGTTTGATTCCCGGTAAGTCTTGGTTGTAATTGTCGATATTTATTGAAAGAGATTTATGAAGGCAACCTATGAAGGTTATCATCTACTGGTGTTTTTCATTGTACTTCTTTTTGAGTACATGTCTTTCTCATAATTGAAATTTATGTATTCGGAGTCATGACAAGCATCGAATGTACTAACATATGAGTACATTTCACTTATTTTTGAGCAACTATTTTTAACAGTGTAGGAAAAACGAAATATCGCACATAAAAATTTATCTAAACAACTAACATTGAAAAATTTAAAACACAAATACAAGTGTTATTTTTATACCAGACCAATAGCATCTATATGAAAAACAAACTTCTGTTTACATAAAATTCGTCGCAAATGCATCAAAACAAAACAAAAACTGGCAGAAAATAGAGAAACAAACACAACCAAAAATATTTATGAAAACGGAAACCAAAAAACTCAACTTCAAAGCTCACCTTAGTCAAAGAAGTCCCCATCCTTAGCATTGCGACGGACCGTTATTTTTTGAGAGCCTATAACGGAGCGACCCCGATTTCCCGCTTACCTGTGCAAACAACGGTATTATAGGAGGTCGGTTTCGAGGCGCCACTCTCAGAAAAGTGGCAACCCTCAGAGAAAGGGAATATAAAAAAAAGAAATCTTTAAAATAATGCAACGTCGTTTGTTTTCTTTTTTTTTGGGAATTCGTCGCGCTCTGGATTTAAATCACGGTTTGCTCTCTCTCTTTCTTACCTGTGAGAAACCGAGGCGCCATTGTGCTTATTTCAATGGAAGATGAGAAGTGTTGTTGAAGTATGGTAAAATAGGATTGCTCTCCTGAAAGGGACTTTGCTTTTTGGTCGATGAATTTATACGTTAGTAAATATCAAAAAGTATACATTGGTAATAAAAGTGTTTAAACTGTTTTGTTTCGAAACTTTTCTTGCTGCAATTTTGTTAGAAACAGTACATTTGTAAAAAAGGGTATTTTAATAAAACGATTCTTTTAAGTTACATTGTTAGAAAGATATTTTAATAAAACGATTCATTTAAGTTTCTTTTTTAGAAAGACTACATTTTTAAAAATTGAATGTATTTTAATAAAACGATCCATTTAAGTTACATAGTTAGAAGGAATACATTTGTAAAAAAGGGGATTTTAACAAAACGATCCATTTAAGTTACATTGTTAGAAAGAGTACCTTTGTTAAAAAAGGAATTTTAATAAAACGATCCATTTAAGTTAATTTTTTAGAAAGAGTACATTTGTAAAAAAGGGTATTTTAACAAAACTATCCATTAAAGTTACATAATTAGAAACAGTACATTTGTAAAAAGGATATTTTAATAAAACGATCCATTTAAGTTACATTGTTAGAAAGAGTACCTTTGTTAAAAAAGGGAATTTTAATAACACGATCCATTTAAGTTACATTGTTAGAAAGAGTACCTTTGTTAAAAATGGAATTTTAATAAAACGATACATTTAAGTTCCATTTTTAGAGAGAGTACATTTGTAAAAAAGGGTATTTTAACAAAACGATCCATTTAAGTTACATAGTTAGAAAGAGTATATTTGTTAAAAGGATATTTTAATAAAGCGATCCATTTAAGTTACATTGTTAGAAAGAGTACCTTTGTTGAAAAGGGTATTTTAATAAAGCGATTAATTTAAGTTACATTGTTAGAAAGATATTTTGATAAAACGATCCATTTAAGTTACATTGTTAGAAAGAGTACCTTTGTTCAAAAAGGGAATTTTAATAAAACGATACATTTAAGTTCCATTTTTAGAAACAGTACATTTGTAAAAAGGATATTTTAATAAAACGATCCATTTAAGTTACATTGTTACAAAGAGTACCTCTGTTAAAAAATGAATTTTAATAAAACGATCCATTTAAGTTAATTTTTTAGAAAGAGTACATTTTTAAAAATGGAATGTATTTTAATAAAACGATCCATTTTCGAACGATTTGTTAGAAAGAGTACATTTGTAAAAAAAGGTATTTTAACAAAACGATCCATTTAAGTTACATAATTAGAAACAGTACATTTGTAAAAAGGATATTTTAATAAAACGATCCATTTAAGTTACATTGTTAGAAAGAGTACCTTTGTTAAAAAGGGTATTTTAATAAAACGATCCATTTAAGTTACAATGTTAGAAAGAGTACCTCTGTTAAAAAAGGAATTTTAATAAAACGATCCATTTAAGTTAATTTTTTAGAAAGAGTACATTTTTAAAAATGGAATGTATTTTAATAAAACGATCCATTTTCGAACGATTTGTTAGAAAGAGTACATTTGTAAAAAAGGGTATTTTAACAAAACGATCCATTTAGGTTACATAATTAGAAACAGTACATTTGTAAAAAGGATATTTTAATAAAACGATCCATTTAAGTTGCATTGTTAGAAAGAGTACCATTGTTAAAAAACGGAATTTTAATAACACGATCCATTTAAGTTACATTGTTAGAAAGAGTACCTTTGTTAAAAAAGGGAATTTTAATAAAACGATACATTTAAGTTACATTGTTAGAAAGAGTTACCTTTGTAAAAAAGGGAATTTTAAGAAAACGATCCATTAAGTTACGTTGTTAAAAAGAGTACCTTTGTAAAAAAGAATTTTAATAAAACGATGCATTTAAGTTACATTGTTCGAAATAGTGCCTTGAAAGAAATAGTGCATTGAAATGTATTACCAGACTGACTGAAGTGGTAGTAATATGAGGGAGGTTATATATTCACTTAAGTAGTTTAGTAATATTTACTATTGATATTTAATAAAAATTACAACTGAATGTACAAATAGAAATATAGTTTTCTCCGTGGTGTATTAGATTTCGTCCCCCACCCCGAAAGGGAGCCGACGACGAGATGGTAATAATTTTAAAGCACACATAGCAAATCAGGCAAACTGTCGTTTATCTCTTTTGCAATTTGATAACGTTTTCCGAACGTAAGTGCATTCAAATTTAAATACCCAACAATAATAATTATTGTCAGATATTAGGGGTAACGAAAACCTTCCTCCAGTTTTTCCAATATCTTAAAGGTAAAAAAAAATTGTTCATCTATGGTAAATTTGCCCCAAACTAAATCAAACATTTAGAAGGAAATAATACGATTTCCAGAAATTATCTCCCTACGGACAACCTTTCGAAGCCAACATTCTGACATACAAGTCCAACAGTCCAAGGACACCTGCCACCTTATCAATGGGCAACCAAAAATACATTTCAACCCTTCGCAATCGACGCAAGCGGTCATGCAGCATACTTGCCCACCAACACACCAGGTTATCGCCAAGTCTCGCCGCGCCGGTAGAATTCGGCACCTCATTCAACAAATCAACTTTTCCACAAACTTCCATAAGGTCTCCCCTAATTTAACAGGGAGATCTTTAATAAACAACACAATCGGGACCTTGACCGTCAACCCTTTTGCTTATCGTCAGGGACATTTTATCTGTGGCAGTCATTTTTCCACGAGGAGGTAGTTGGTATCAAGCGACCCCCCTCCTACTTTTAATACCCGGGGTCCTCTTCACCGTTTTACGATGGTCCAGTCGTTCACGGGTCGTAAAATTAGGGAATGTTGGCGTAATTAATTCCTGTGAGATTGAGGTGATCGCCCCGTGAGAGAGTATTTGTTGATGAGGAGGTATATAGGTATGGGTAGTAAAACTAAGGAGAGAGATAAGGCTGGAGTCGTCACGGTAATATGTTTACCTTGGTATAAGAAATGGGCCAATCTCCAGTTTACTGATATTGGGGTCTATCTAAAATTTACTTTAAGTAATGTGATAAGTAATTAGAGTTTTATTTTTATTTTTGAAATATCAAGATATGGGTATTTACGTAGCTGGGTATGGATGTATCCATAATGAATATGAAAAGATCCATAATCGATATAACAGGATTCAAAATGAATATGGAAAGACCTATAACAGAATACGGAAAGATCCACAATGGATATGGAAACATCCATAATGGATATAGAAATATCCATAATGGCATGGAAAGATCAATAATAGATACGGAAATATCAACAATAATTATTTAATATCAATAACGGGTAAGGAAATATCTATAATGGCATGGAAAGATCAATAATGGATACGGAAATATCAACAATATAGATATGGAAATATCAATTCTGGAGAAAGAAATATCTCCAGAATTGATATTTAATGGCATGGAATTATAATAATTGATTGGCATGATATATAATGGAATGGAAATATTAATAATGGATATGGAAATATCCATAATGGATATGGAAATATCCATAATGGACAGGGAAATATCCAAAATGGATATGGAAAGATCAATAATGGATAAATAAATATCAACAATATATATTTCCATATCAATACTGGATATGGAAATAGCCGTAATGGAATGGAAATATTAATAATGGACATGGAAAGAAATATCTATATAGAATGATTCTTAATGGATATGAAAAGATCTACAATAGATATAAAAATATCAAAAATAGATATGGAAATATCCATAAAGAATAGGAAAAGATCAATAATGGATACAGAAATATTAACTACATACATGGAAATATCAATATATAACTAATGGAATATAACTAATGGAATGGAAATATTAATTACGGACATGGAAAGATCCATAAAGAATGATTCTTAATGGATATGAAATTATCTACAATATATATAAAAATATTAATAATGGATATTGAAATATCCGAAATGGATATGGAATTATTTATAAAGAATAGGGAAATATCCGAAATGGATATGGAATTATTTATAAAGAATAGGGAAATATCAATAATGGATACGGATATATCAGTACTGGATATGGAAATATCAATACTGTAATATGGAAATATCCCTAATGGAATGGAAATATTAATAATGGACATGGAAAGATTCATATAAATGATTCTTAATCGATACGAAAATATCTACAATAGATATAAAAATATCAACAATGGATATGGAAATATCAACAATATAGATATGGAAATATCAATTCTGGAGAAAGAAATATCTCCAGAATTGATATTTAATGGCATGGAATTATAATAATTGATTGGCATGATATATAATGGAATGGAAATATTAATAATGGATATGGAAATATCCATAATGGATATGGAAATATCCATAATGGACAGGGAAATATCCAAAATGGATATGGAAAGATCAATAATGGATAAATAAATATCAACAATATATATTTCCATATCAATACTGGATATGGAAATAGCCGTAATGGAATGGAAATATTAATAATGGACATGGAAAGAAATATCTATATAGAATGATTCTTAATGGATATGAAAAGATCTACAATAGATATAAAAATATCAAAAATAGATATGGAAATATCCATAAAGAATAGGAAAAGATCAATAATGGATACAGAAATATTAACTACATACATGGAAATATCAATATATAACTAATGGAATATAACTAATGGAATGGAAATATTAATTACGGACATGGAAAGATCCATAAAGAATGATTCTTAATGGATATGAAATTATCTACAATAGATATAAAAATATTAATAATGGATATTGAAATATCCGAAATGGATATGGAATTATTTATAAAGAATAGGGAAATATCCGAAATGGATATGGAATTATTTATAAAGAATAGGGAAATATCAATAATGGATACGGATATATCAGTACTGGATATGGAAATATCAATACTGTAATATGGAAATATCCCTAATGGAATGGAAATATTAATAATGGACATGGAAAGATTCATATAAATGATTCTTAATCGATACGAAAATATCTACAATAGATATAAAAATATCAACAATGGATATGGAAATATCCGAAATGGATCTAGAAACATAAAAATTAATGCCAGCCTTAAATCATTTTTAACAATATGTTTTTGATACAATATATATATATATATATATATATATATATATATATATATATATATATATATATATATATATATATATATATATATATATATATATATATAATATATATATAAGAATACAGCGAAGAAGAAACAGCGAAGTCTATATGAAAATAGAAACAGTTCAATAATTTTAGAATAAATTCAGATATCGGACATGAAACAAAATGCAGATTATAATTTAGTACATTTTTGATCATTTGTAATGTAATTAAAAATCAATCTATTCGTTTTTAAAACCGAACAAAACAAACAGACAAAAATTTATGTTAAAAATTATGACAAAAATCCACGCCTAAAACTCAAAATTAATTACTTTATTAGAACAAAAGCATTTTTTATATTTTTCAAACACAAAAAGTTTTTCTACAATCCTTAAAATTTTTTAATATTTTCTCCAAACTTAAAAGGAGCATAAAATCTACAACACCCCGAAATCCAAGACAAATTTAAATAATATAATTTCGATATTAACCAAATACCAATAACCACCAAATAACAACAACGTAAAAGATATTTAAAGCATTTAAATAGATAAAAAAAACTGTAAACTATTTTTTTAAACTAGAAACAGCTTATTCACCCAACCCTTACCGATACAAAACTAACCCTTCCACCTACATCTCGCCCATGCTCAAACGACAACTAACTCCAGACAGTCAATAACCATCATCCCCCAACCCCAAATAAAACCCCACTTCCCACCAACCCCCGGCGTCGACACCCCAACAGGGGCTAACCTGCAATTTACCCTGTCCTGTTATCAGCGAAACCATATTTTCTTGCAGCAGCAAATGCACTTACTCCCTCACTCTCCCTTCTAGTTACAACAACAGCAGCCCCGAAACGGTGCCCCGCTACGAACTTCCTGTGATAATGGACGGTGGGGCTCTCTGGAAGTGAGATTGGGGCGCGGCAGGTGTCCCGCCCCTAGCGCCACTTGCGCCCCTGAGTGGTGTTACTTCTCCGAGGGGGCCGCGGAGGTGGTTTTTGCAGCTAATCGAAGTTGAGAGCTGAGGTTGGTGTGTGTTTTCAGGAGGGGGGTGATTTTGGAATAAATGTTGCAATAAGAAATGTTGCATAAAATACATTTCTTATCTTTTTGAAATGGATAATGGAATAGATAATGGAATGGATAAAGGAATGGATAATGAAATGGATAATAAAATGGATAAAGGAATGGATAATGGAATGGATAATGAAATGGATAATAAAATGGATAATGGAATGGATAATGGAATGGATAATGAAATGGACAATGGAATGGATAAAGGAATGGATAATGAAATGGATAATAAAATGGATAATGGAATGGATAAAGGAATGGATAATGAAATGGATAATAAAATGGATAATGGAATGGATAATGGAATGAATAATGAAATGGATAATAAAATGGATAATGGAATGGGAATGGATAATGAAATGGACAATGGAATAGATAATGGAATGGATAATGGAATGTATAATGAAATGGATAATAAAATGGATAATGGAATGGATAAAGGAATGGATAATGAAATGGGTAATAAAATGGATAATGGAATGGATAATGAACAGGATAATAAAATGGATAATGGAATGGATAATGAAATGGATAATAAAATGGATAATGGAATGGGAATGGATAATGGAATGGGAATGGATAATGGAATGGATAATGAAATGGATAATGGAATGGATAATGGAATGGATAATGGAATGGATAATGAAATGGATAATAAAATGGATAATGGAATGGATAATGAAATGGACAATGGAAAGGATAATGGATAATGGAATGGATAATGAAATGGACAATGGAATGGATAAGAAATGACACAGGAAGAGACTTGAACAGATTGCATAAACATATTTTGTGATATTTCTGATATCAGTAGGTATGAGTAGCCTGGGCTTGAGAATATCAATTAAGTGATCAGTATCAATTTCGACGTTTTCTGTCGCTGATTATTGCTATCCCAACGTTAGTAAATTAATTGCGGCAATTCAAAATTAAACGCAAATTGAAGGAACTTACAAGTCCTTTAGGTTAGTCATTAGAAGGAGAAATAAAATTTAACAAAAAAAAAATTAAAGTTTCATAAAAAAAACTGCATATATATATAGTTTATTGACAAATTTTTTTTTTTATAAAATATTAGAATATATTGAAAAAAATCGTTACCAACCCAATGTTAATACTATAACTATTATGAAGTTGATGATGAGTTTTTAAATCTGGTATTTTTTTTAATAAACACTAAAAACACACAACTCATCTTGAAGTAATTTTAAGGAAGAATTCACACGGAGACACTTTTCAATAGCGGTTCACGATCTCCCGTCTGAAATCGCCGATTTGACTCAATGTAAAGTTAGCCATTCACCTGTAGCCGATCATGATTTCCCGTGTGAAACAATTCTTCAGAAAACTGTTTTATGTAACTTAATGGAAAATGATAAACTTTAATGATTTTGAAGTTTGTCCGCTATTTAATGCAACATAATAAAATTAGATAATCCATATTTTCCAGTTAAAAATATGCCATAACATGCTGACAGACACATTGACCTTTTTAATGTAGTTATTGTATACGCATGAGAGCTGACCGAAAACTCACCTGAAGAAACACACCAATCGTTTACACTACTGGCGATTTCTTCATCTAAAAGCGTTATACGACTTACATTGTTCCAATGTTTCAACAATCGGATAGTTATTTTCGCGACATAGAATCAATTATAACCACTGAGCTAAAATAACAATAAACACTGAAGCGAGTACTCCCATTGAGCGACAATGTACTTTACCGAGCCGCGCGGTTATATACTATTCGGAAGAGAAGGTTGAGAAAACATTATACCTTCGCTTTGCGGGAATCTCATATGACATCACAGTAAGATTTAAAACTGTGAAACTTTTTCAGTGCCTTTTGTCGTATTTTTCTTGCAATTACGAAAGTAAGTATATCAAAACATTCAGAGCGTATTTTTGAAAGCCAGAAATGCGTTTTTAAATCTATGCAAACCTACGCGGAAGAACTATTTTTTCTACCTTCGCTCAAAAAGGTGTAAAGTGGTCTCTCACGCTTAGTTCTCGCTCCAGTGTTTATTTATTTTAGCTCAGTGCTTCCACCGTATATCTGAGAGTGAAAAACTCGCTCGTGTATACGAGTCCTTATAATTTGAAGCAATCGTTAGACATTCTTCGACATATTCCATAGGGACATCAACTTTCACTTTCTTCTACTAAAATTTAATCAAAATAAATAGAGATGTATACCGCTTGACAGTAACAAATAAAAATGAGTACCTCTACGCTGCACAGAAACGTATCCATATCCAGCTATCATTTCGAAAATCGAGGATTCGAGCTACACTCCAGAGGAAAATAGTCTCATTTTTAAACAATCACACTGACAGCAAGCCTAAATCCATTCTTACAGAGTGTCCAGAGACCATTCGTTTGGCCGTGTAAGCCGGAGCACAGACTTGGATTGGAGTTCCCTTATCGTAGGAGACCAGGTATTGTTTGCTGATCTAACTGACTCAATCCTATGAACACATAGAACAGGAAAAGCATTGAAGAAAGGGCTGAAGTCCAAACACCGTTGATACTGGATTTCAAGGTCAGGGGAGAGTATCAATTGATACAGGGGAAAAGAAGGGGTTTTGTGGAAGTAAGTCTCTGTGTGTGTGGGTTATTGGAGGTGAATTTATAGGAGTGGGATCGTTTAAAATAAAGTGCGAATGAACGTTAAATGAAGAAATGTAGGGTTTGTTGGGGCGAAAATTGCAGGTCGTATTTTGTGTTGTTTGAAGTATTAATAATTACCCAAGAATTAGACTCTTTCATTTATATAAACATAAAAAAATGGATTTTTAAAAAAAATCAAAATAGGGTAAATGCTTATCGCGTAAATTTAATTGTGTGGGTGAGATTAAAAAGGAAAAGATTCTATTGAATTCCAATTGGAATCTTTTTAGTTTTTTAATCTTACCCTTTCGATTAATATTGACATTATCAAATTGGTTGGGAAAATAGAAATTTAGATTTTTTTTGACGATTTTTTTTTCTTGGAGGGTATTGAAATTTGTGTGATGCTTCCTACCAGACTTTAATTTTTTTTGTTCCTTGTTTCTATGTTTCTTGTATTTGTTTGTATTTTGAAAAGTTTACACATTCATTCTACTACAAAATCTATTTATCAGCTTATTCTTATGTATATCTAAAACTAAATAAGAAAAATACGACTACTAGTATTTATGCTATGGATGTTTAAAAACGAATTACAGGAACAATAATGTCCTTTCAAATGTTATACCAGTTAAGATAAAGATAGTATATACACGAATACACAAACAGTTTAGTTAAAAGTATCAGCGTAGAAAATTGATAAAATTTTTTTATAAATTTTAGTTAATTTGAAAATTAATGCCCCATAAATGAACTATTGGCGACGGTTTGGAATCTATCCATAAGAAAAGATTTGACACAACGTCTCGCAGTTTTAAACCATGGTTGGATAAAGAATACTTCAGCTGACACTCTACTCTTTAAACTTCCATAATGAGGCAAAGTGATAACATTTGAGCCACCACAAATTTAAAGTACACTGTGCCCCTCTACGCCTTCAGCCTTTTGTTTGCCTTCTAGGGAATCCTTATCTAGAAAGCGATTCCTCGCACTCTCAGAAAAAATTCTCATTTTTGAGAATTCTGTGATCGTCAAGGACACTTTTGTCATGTTTGACAATCGTTTCGTCATTGAATCACGTGACCATTGTCGAAATAAGAATCCTCAAATTGGGAGCGAAAGTCATTTACTCAGATGCCACTTCGGACCTTTTCCTCGGCCTAATGTTCGGTTCTTATACTTATATTATCAGATTTCAATCGAGCATTCATTGTCGAGTGGATAGATAATTGGACTGAGAGGACAAATCCGCTGCTCGAATCTCACTGTCTGTATATATTTAAAATCGAACTCATTTTTGAAGAAATAAACTTCCGTGAAAAAACGACAAAATGAATTTTATCAATTCGACAAAATATTTGATCGGAGCATAATAGCAGGCGTCATTGTCGTTTGACAAAAATTACAAAAGTTTCGTCAAATATGAGCATGCATTTTTAACATTTTAACAATGTGTATCTGGTGCCGTGGCCACCACCCACCAGGCCATCAAAGCCTCCAAAACTTTCAGATTTTTAATAAACCAAGTAATAATTTCCGACCCAAACCAAAGTATTCGCCATTTCCTGACGTATATTCAGAGACATTAATTACCTGTAATGATGGCAGTGAGAAACACACCAAAAGCTCAAAGTGGAAGCGAATAGCGTCGCATTTAGACACTCGATATACTTTGTAACAGTCTCAGTCACTCAATCAAGCGCCTTTTAGATCTTGGCGACCAGCCGAGGGAACAGGTGATGCTATAACCTTGTTTATACGGCGGCTTCCAGAGGAATCTGGGGAAGAACAAGAGACGCCTTGGCGAAATTCCCGGTAAGGTCACTTACCCATCAGGATTTCAAGAAGAGACAAATGTTAAGTGGTTCATTGGAGAGGTGAGAGCGGTGCATTTTTAAAGGAAGACAATGGGGAACTGATGCGTCGCCAAGTGAATGAGAAAAAGTCGCCTGATTGAGGTGAGACAATCACCTATTTAGTTGCAGAGGTATGAAAAAAAACTCAGATAAAACGAGTTGTTGATTGTAAAATTTTAACCAAATCTTCGCTGTGCATTATTTAGTTCACATAATTAGAACTAATAGCTATACAATGAGGCATTGATGGTTACATAGGATTTCTAGGAAGGGAAAGACCATGATCGTCCCGATGCCAAGTGTCAAGCCCTCAAAACATTGGGACACACTGCTTAGTAATTTTAAATTACAATCAGATGAAGAGGACAATATTTACCTGACACCCTACTCTCCAAATGCCCATACTACGGCTAACATGAGGACTTTAATAGATTTAACTTGCACCAGCATTCAATAAACGGTGCGTCATCAATTGATCTTATCGAGAATCGAACCAGAGGCCATCCAATCGAAAATCTGGTGCTATGCCTATTATCCTATTTAAAAACGGTTGCCAATAAAAACCGTTTGCTTCGTTCTATTACGACGTAAAACAAATTACCTTATTGAAAAACTAGTTTATTAGTTATATTTATAAATTCGCACGATAAGCCAAATATCGACTTGCATAAATGAATTCAACCAATGGAAAACGCAACAATTTTCACTTCTAAGGCCCATTTTACACAAACGAGAAAAAAGCGTGCGAGCTTCTCGGTGATTCGAGAATTCATACCACGTTGTGTGAATTCTCGGAGGCTCTTAGCAGAAAAATAATTTATGTGACAGTGCAAAATTATTGTACAGGATGATTATAAAAGAATAACATAACTTTGAAATAATATATCTAAACAACCTAAAAACTGAAGAGCGCCATTCTACATATCATTGTGAAGAAGACATATCGAAATATAACTTGGTTGGCAAATTTTTTTCTCTCTAGGAACGTCCTTCATTGCACTACAAAATAGTTAGTTGTTTATTGTATTTTCGTGTTGGGATATCACGGATAACCTTGGGTTGTATAGGTGGAGTATAGTCTTAAAGGAGTATCGTAGGTTGATTTCGTCAATTTAATGAAAAAGGAGGCGTTTTCAAAGGCAGAAGTTCTAATCGAAGGTCTAAAGAAGAAATATCCAAGGGAAATCAAATCACAGCCAACTAACAAAACAAACTTCAAAATGCCCTCTTCACAATGATAGCAAAACAAATTACGGACAATTAAAGCTAAATGACAATTAAATTTGTTTGGTTGAAGAGATATAGCCCTTCGAAGTTCTGATATTTTTCTGTAATAACCCAGTATACTTCTTCCAGCAAGGTAATAGTATTTCAAGGCAATGGCAAACAATTTAAAACTGTACAACAACAAAACTCACAACGATTAATCAAAACTTACACCCTATCAACAGAACCAGAAAAACAGCAAGAAAACCTCTCCAACCTGGGAAGACACCCCCGCACCTGCAAAAACCATCCACCCTCCCCCAGATTAAGGGCAGGGGCAGCAACCCCCCTGTTTACATTCCCATCACGACGGATTTCCAAAAAGACCCGAAATCCCCATCCACCAGCCCTCCCTTTCCTAAATCTCAATCCAGAAGACGACTCCCTGTCGGTTGCTAATTAATCTCCACGAATCCCCCCTCACCATCCATCCTGGAAAAAGAAGATCTCATCCTCCCCTCTCCCCATGACGGTAGAGGACCGTCCCTTTTCTGCGAATGCAGATACATTCTGTATGTGGATCACGAACAGTCGATACCTTGATTGCTTCAGGAACTTTACCTCCACCTTTTCCGACAAGACCTGAATTCCTGAGTGTCCCCCTTGCCTCCTCTTCTTCTTTCTCCTAGGGATTTTTTTTTTATTTCTTCTACCTCTTGCTTCTCGTGTGTGGAAAGGGCTTTAGGTGGGGCTTTTTATTTTCTTCTATCGGGGTCCTGTTGGTGGGCCTCCAATGCATAAAGAGACACATAGTTAGGAATGCAGGTGTCGAGCTCTTAGGGGGATTGAATGCTGGTATGTGGGAGGGAATGGGGATTTTTAATTAGGAATGGAAAGTAAATGGAGATTAAGTAATAAGTAGTTGCTAAAATTGTGTTTCTGGATTAATGGTTGCGGATGAGATTAGTTACATTTGTGTTGGCTGTTAAATTTTAGGCTGTAATAGTTTAAGGACAGTGATCGTCTGGATGACAGTGACAAGCTCACAATCAAAGAATTGGGAGTTCGATGCTTGCGTAGCCAAACTGAAGACTCACTGTTCAGAGATTGCAATTGCATATTAAGTCGACTATGATACAAATGTAATTTTTTTGGTCGTGGGAGGAAAGTTTGGCTGTGGAATACCAGCTCAGTTTTCGACCTTGTACAACATCATCTTACTAATATTAGATATTTGTAGCTGCTGCAAAGCACTCTACGATCATCGTGACAGTACTATCAACAAATAAAAAAAATAAGCCTGATTTTACCCTGAAGGAAAATACAATAAAATGGAACAGTACAATGCCAGCTGTAATAAGTCAGCTTATGTAGTCAATAAAAAATAAGTGTCTTAAAACAATCCATATTAATTTCGCAAGTTCAACGCATTAGGGTTGATGGAATTCCTGTCGTACTAAATTTACAAAAGGTTACTGGTGACAGTTCGGTATCTATCCAAAAAGAAAGACCCGCAAACACTACCTGTTTAATCTGATATTCCGTGAAGAGGACAACACATAAACTGGCATCGCCTCTCTAAACTTGCATATCATGGACAACGTGAGGACATTTAAGCCTCGACAGATTTAACGTACAACAGCCCCCTCTTCAAACCAGTGTTCGGTTCCGTGACAACCAGGCTATCATGGCCTCCCAAAATATTACCACTTGTAAACCTTATTATCTACTGTAACTCTACTCCAAGCACAAGCGGTGGAGGCCCGATGGCCTCGAGGTACAACACGATGGCTGGGAAGTACGCAATTATAGTAGCAATCAAAGGATTGCCTGTTCGAATCTACATGAGAACTCTACAAAAGTTCAGATGTAGTGATCTCGTGATCCGTTGGTGGCCAAATTCGCTACTAAATTACAAACGTCATCTGAAATTATCCTCAATTTCCACCGCTGTGTATACAGGACTGGAGCATGTTAAATTTGATTGTGGTCCAATGTCCTGACGCCTATTCAGGTTGCCTCGGGTTTCAGCTGAGATGCTGTCCTCGTCATCTGATTAAAAAAATACGAGGTAATGTTCCCGGGTCTTGCCTTCAAGATAGACCCCAAACAGTCGCTAAAAGACTCCTACGCAGCTCTAGTCACAAGTCAACCAATCAAGCACAAACTTGTATTTTCACCTTGGGCAAAGACATAATAAACTCCAAACGAAGCCGAGGTAAACCTTGTTAGAGAAGACATTGAAAAGACAGGTGATTAAATAATAAAAACTAACTCGACGTCAATTTACCGACCGCGACGGGCCTTCATCAGCAACACCGGTGTGGCATTCACCTTGGACAAAAGACACCATTAACTCCAACCACGTCACTCTTCCTGAAGACAAGACCTCTTCGAGAGGCCATAACAAATTAAGAACCGGCGCCTTGTTACCAAATTACCCATTAGAAAAACGCACCCCCACCCCCGCTTTCAGCCACAGGAATACACCCCACTCAACATGGTCCTGTCATTTCCATAAAGTGCCTCCCCCCCATTCTCTTAAAGAAAAGGTTAGTCGTCACATTGTCAATTCTTCCCTTCCCTCCATCTGGTTCTCGGTAAATCTTCATTTGTAACTGACATCATCATTTGCATATCAGGGATCTCCAGGTTAATGCTCGCCGATTATGCGACCACCGCTGCCATAAATTACTCATTAATGTCGCATAAATCGCTCATTAATTCTACTTATTCGTCGGTCCGAAGAGGCACTAAGCCCCCCTTCCTGTAAGTCTAAAAGGGTCTTCCCTCGCTTGCAGACACATATTTTGCGGAGAGTGGCTTGTAGTCGTTTGAGGTATGGGGAAAGGGGGGGGGGGGGCTTTGGTGGGGAGAGATTAAATGAAATTTACGAGGACAAACTTGTGTAGATCGATATTTTGGGGGTGGGGGTGGGAATCTAATTTTGAAACGATATATTTTTTTTGTCTTTGTGTTCTGAAAATATGTATTGTGTCTGAGAAGGTATGTTTAAATTGGAGATGACAAATGGTCGGTGAATTAATGTCGGACTGGATCTACATAATGAGTCATTGGACCATACGGAAGTAAAGACCCAGGAACACTGCCTCGGAATTTTCAACTATGGTCTGATAACAAGGAGCTGGCACTCTAATTCCCTAACTTTCATGCCAAGAGCAAGGTATATTTGTACCATGGCAGATTTGTGTTATCAAGCAATGTTTGGTGGTAGGATGTTATGAGGCTCATACTAGCAACCCTCCGATTATCAAACTCGTAGCACTTACATTGTAACCAGAACATTGTGGACCACAGTAACAAATACGTCACAGGGAAACATTGACAAATCTAACTATACACGACATTAGGTGAAAAAAAGTTTAGTAAAAAATAGTTTCTGTAATTGTCTCTTAGTAATGCGTTTTGGAAGGAATTATTAACTATTTTGAACATTCTACAAATCACACCCAGGCAAGAAAAGTGCCACAAATCAAAAATGCAACATTTGAGAAAAATCAACTTAAAGAAGACTATAAAACTTATATTGCAATAGTATAAGCTTCTCTTAAATGTCAGGTAAGTATTTATGATGGTAAATTCTATTATATTCCACAGAATAGTAGTACATATCCACCTCATACATATTTTTCAATGACATAACCTGAAAATTGAATTTTTTTTTACTTGTATCACTTTTCTTGCCGGGGTGCGATATATTACTACATTCTACACAGAATCCTTTTTATAACAAACTTGCAAAAAGCCGTTGCAACTGTTGCGAAGCACTGGTTCGTAATTTAAAATAATGGAAAGTTGATGATAATAATGAAAATACCTGAGCTGTCACCCCACACTTCAAACTTTTCTGCACTACATTCAACGAAAGAAGCAAACTCTACTATGCAGCAGAACCTAACTTTGGGAAAAAATATGTTTCACTCTCTTATATTTCGTTCTTTTGGGTAGATTGCCCACTGAGGCTTCAGATCTGTATCGACAACAGAGCAAGTAAACTAAAAGCGCGTAATGTTGACAGATATCTTCTTTAAAATCTACTTTAAAAAACATTTGATAAGCCCTCCTCCCCTTTCCCACCACCAGATGCAAAAGCAGCTAAAAAGTCAAGACTTAACTATTGTTAATAAAATAATAATAATCTATTTATTTTTGTAAAAAGACAAAAAACAACAACGACTTTTCACTAAAATGTGTATGTTCTCAGATTATTGAATGAGTTATAAACAAAATTATAATTTTCACATAACTTGTTTTGCAATTGTGTGCGTCGTCTTCTTGTTTTTGCTCAAGAAGCAAAAGTTCCAGTCAATCGGAAATCAAACTCCCGTTGCTGCTCATGTTCCAAGTTCGCTGGAAATAGCTACTTTTGATTCTGCGGACTTCTTTTTTGAGTTTTTATAATTAAAAAAAAGTTTTTGCTTCTTTGTTAAGTTTCAAAAAGCCAAAGTTATAAAGTACCTATTGATACTAAAATATCAATTTTCGGAATTTAAATTATAACTGTTTTCTCATTTGGGCTACTAATTTATTTAACTTATTTTTTATGCCTTTCCATTAAATATGTCCCTGATAGCATGAAAATGATTGCATTACAAATGTATTAATTCAATCGTTACTTTCTAGAAAACTTGTTTTGACAACCTAGGAATAACTGACTATGTGCAATATTTTGTCTACCTGGTATAAATTTTCAGAACCAGAATCGACAAAGGTGATTAACATAATGGGAAGGGCAATAAATTATAATTTCGTTGTAACTCTTTCGTGTTTCACCTGACTTTCAAGGTCATATTCGTCGAAACAGGATTGTTCCATGCAATCACTAAAAAGTAAATACGAAATTGGAGTAGTCAGGAGTCGCTGCGATTAAACTTATATAACAGAAGCTCAAAATGCAAAAACAAAATTTGATTGACTTTCAATACAACCAGTATCTAGCTGCGAGGATCCCCAAATGACTCAAATGGTCTGATCTACGGTATGACCAAATATACAAATATTGCGGATATGTTGCTATATCGCTTGTGTCTGTTTATGTCGCTACTAATCTCGAACTGTAACTTTTGTATTGGGCAAATACATTTTGTTGATTGAAGCCAATGTGGAAGCAGACATGCTTGTACCTCATTTTCATCGCTACCGCAAATTTTTCAAATTAAAATAATGTATTGCTTTGGGATAAGTTTTTTTTCTATTTTCTTTTGAAATCCATTTAGATGAAATCTGATATTAAAATAGAAACTCATTTGCAAATCAAAGTCGAAGTGGTTAAAAAGCAAGAGCAAAAATTATGTTTTTTGGCCATATAAAAATTAATTCTGTAAGAATAAAATGTAATATTTGTATACATTTAATATTTCTACAATGCTATGGTATTAAAAAACACCACTAAATCACTTAAAAAATGTTGGGACACAGTATGTCTGTTTCCTTATTGGCTTCAACGCGCCCATAGAGGAAACACGTTTTGAGCCTTCCAGAAGTTACAGTTAGAGTTCAGTTCTTGGGCTTCAAGCCGCCTTTGTACTAATGCAGTATTAAAAGAAAGATTCCGGTGCCACTTCAGGTGTTGGTTACGTCAGCTGACTGTGGTTCAAAATTACATAGCAATAATGCCGCTTCTTTAAAAATGTATAGATCCCGAACTGTCATCAATATACCACTGTTTAATTATATGTTTACGTAAAATAAACTTACCCTATTTTATTAAATTTGCAGGGCCAGTGGTAGCCGAATGGTGAAGGCGTCGGTCTGAGGTATCCGATGGGCGAGGGTTCAACCCCCAGCAAATGTGTAGGTATCATGTAATAGGGTTGTCAGAATCATTCCTTCACGCACCAATAAATATCCACCATGCAATGGGCACTGATCTCGAACTGTAACTTCTGTATTGGGCAAAGCAGTTTGTGGACTTGAAGCTCATTGAAGGTTAAAAAGCTGTACCTCACTTCCATTTCTACCTCTATATTTCGCATATTGTTCAAGCTAAAATAAGCGAATTGTAGTTCTTTTGGCTTCTTTTTTTTAACATTAAAACCCATTGCGAATACCTATTTTTTAAATCCATTTTAACCAATAATAAGTGGATAAGCAGCAAAAAAAGCTATAATTCTGGCGAAATGAAAATTGGTTCAATATGTAGAAAATAAAATGTTTAAACTTATTTAACATTCCAATAACGGTTTAAGAAAAAAAAATCACTTTTTAAAAATTAGTCGGGGTACAGTATGGCTTCAACTGCGCCAATAGAAGAGACTGGTTATGAGCGGTTCAGAAGTTATAGTTAGAGTTCAGTTGTACTGGTGCATATTAAATCCGTCGTAGTCCAATGTCTACACGCCTATTAAGGTTGAGTGGTGTGGTAACTCAGGTGTTCTCCCCGTCATCTGATCACGTTTAAAAATTACGAGGCAGCGTTCCCGGGTCATAAAATAGCCCATTGTTGGAGCTTTAGTGTAACATTAATTCATCCAACCAAAATCGCAACGCTAATGTGCTTTGACTTGAAAACGAAAAAGAGGAGCCAAAAGCAATATTTCCTCCTCCCTCACCCCCCTTCCCCATCACAAATTCCGAACCCACTTTACCTGACGATCTGAAAAATTCTCCCTTCCGCCCGCCAAAACCCCTTTTACAGCACCTCACCTCAAAACCAACCGAGCATCCCAAAGAGCACAAGCCCACCCCCGCAAAAAGGGAAAAACAAAACAAAAATCAATACACCTAGATACAATAACACACACACACACACCTCTAACCGGCAGGTTTGGTCATTCCCCAAACAAGAGTTATAAAAAGCCCAAAGAGCATAAAACGAAACAAAAAAAGACAACGCCGAAATCTCTCGGTATGTGTGTGTATATAATATGACGTCGCGGGCGCGGTGATTTAAATAAAAATTATGCATGTCATGCACTTTCTGGCGAGGCATATAAATGCAAATGAAAGCGCCTAATCCCGCGGCCCTGTTGGGTGATATGACGATATACATATGCATGAGGCAGCTCTAGGGTAGGGGGGCGAGGTAAAGATTGGCTTTTCGGCGCAGGTCAGATCTTTTAAAAAGCCTGGAGAGAGTTTTCCTTGTAGCGGTTTCCTCGTTTTACGTTTGGTTTCTCAATTTTGGATTGTTGGTGCTTTACCTTCGTGTTATGGACATTGGGTGGTGGATTTTTGCTGCTGCCTTTCAGCTTTTATGGCGGACAATGGCTGTCGGGGCGCAATGGAATAGCGATTTTTGCTGTTGTCGCTGTAAGGATATTCTTGTATTTTCCCTCCCTTTTCTGGTAGAATTAATTCGTCGGATTTTTTTTTAATCTTAGGCAATGAGCAACTTAGCGCCGATATTAACCCATTAAAGACGACTTTGAAATAATGAAAAAAAAATAACTTTTTATGCTATAACTTGTCTATTTAGATCAATTAAAGTATAAATTGAATTTTTCAGATTTTTTCGAAAATTATTTTTATAATTTTTTTAACTGGCAAGATTTCTTCTGACCAATCGTCTGTAGAGTGCACATAAATCTAAAAGTATTATAAATTCTACACAAATATAGAAATACACAAAAAATTCTTAAAAAGAATGACAAATTTATATAACATATTAAATCAAACTATATGAAGGAACTTTGAACAGTTGAAGGTGGATCCACCTTCAGGCCCGTCGCACCGTGGGGAGGGGGGGGGGGACCGATCCCCCCAACATAGACCCTGAAAGTTGGGAATTTCAACTCCTAAGAACCCCGAGTTGGGAAATTTTATCACCGAAAAAAAATATTATTAACAAATGAAAGTTAGGGAAGATTAGAAATCGCCCAACTTGTAAGATTACGTTTAAATTAGATCTCAGATCGGACACTGCATTGGAATATTTTTGCATCGACCAAACTGTTTGTCTGACTTGCGCGGATGCATTTTTCGCTACATACTTTGTAATGGGGATTTTAGGCTTTTGTGCTTCTTAAAAAGGCTCTTAAAAATAGTTTTGCCTATGTGATTGGTAAATGAAAACTACGTCGTTTTTTTGCTAATTACAGATGCATTTTCGAAACATCAGCTTTTGTTTATCCATAAGCATTTCAATTCCATAACACATCGCGAAATAGTGTCCATAAGATTACAGAGGTGTGGTTACATATGTGACAAACACAATAAAGCACATATTGACTTCAATAACACTGGGCAACATAATTTCAAAACATTTCTGCTTCCGAGGTGAAAATAGTCATTTCCTAATTAAATAAATGTTCTGATACGAATATGACAAAGAAAATGCTGAATTGGTTACGTTTTTTTTTTTTGTTGTAGTGTGTAAGCATTATTGAGAAAAATGTGTATACAATGCGAGACATAGTATGATATAGTATGAGGGTATTCAACTATCCACTTTTTTTTCTTGGTGATATCTCCAGAAACTGGTTATGGTATCAAGCTGAAATAACTGTCATTAACGTGATTGGTCGGCTCCCTGTACATCATGAGCACAGCAAATGGCTTTGCCTTTCTTATGCCATTAAACCACTGTGAGATATTTACTGCGCAAGTGCGGTAACTTATATGCGTGGTCCAGTGTTTGTCCTTGTCGCCTATCTTGCAACCAAAATACAAATGATACGCATTCTTAACTATTTCACTGATGGTCTTTTACTGTGCATCAGCGTCCATATCTTTCCAACTAGAGCCAATCAATTTCTTTTATGGTGATATTCGTGTTGAGCACGCTGAAATCATTCAGGATTGCGTTCTGATTGTGTTGCAATTTCACTGTTGACCAGTGCAATTAAAATAAACGGGAAATTATAGAAGTTAAAGACAAAATATACACTAAGAAAGTTAAACACATTAAATACTTAATTACAATGAAATCATTAGAATAAAAGGGTTGCGAAGGTGTATTGTTTTACAAGTAGATAAAGAAACACGTCTATATCTGAGAGTCAGTCCCAAGAATATTGTTTCTTTGTGGCATGATAAAAATTATGCACAGTGTTTCAAATGAAAAAGAAACAGATAAAATAATTCCTAGAAATGAAGCCCGTTATGAAACGATATAATTTTAATTAAATTGAATTAATCTGTAAAATAAGTTTACCAAAACTTTTATCATTGCGAATTATAACAACTAGAAGATACTCTTCCTAATTTCTGGGAACTAAATAGCTAAAAGGATAATCGATTGCATTTCTTAGTTTTTTAAATCGAAGAACAATCATGAAGAATATAGATTATGTTAAATTATTAAAGGCAAAGTCAGCTTAATTATAAAGTTGATAATCATTATGGAAACATTCAATCTGCAATCCACAAATATATTTTAAAATTTGTTACGGATATTTAAATATACACACCAAAATAAATTGTTTTGTAATTATTAAATTATTCATATCACAAAACTTATACACGATAACATTTTAGTTCAGCAATAAAAATTTAATACATCCACAGAAAAATTGAAGAAAAATTATTACACATTTACTCGAAGGTTTGTTAAGGTTTTTTGACAAATTATGATGGTATAGTTAACTAAAAAACAATTTTACTCGTGTCTATTATCAACACACTCACTCTTGCCTACCCCCTGATACAATGTTAAAAAAGTACCAAGAATTATCATAAACAGTATTATTAAAACTTTCGAAACTCGCCTAAGAAAAGAACAACACAAACTGATAACTTGATGACGATAAAAAAAAACCTCACATCCTTAAATTTATATTCTTCATCTCAAAAATTGACTTCAGCAAACTTCCTTTCCGAAAAGAAACACTTCAAAGCCACGAAAATAAGCCCCTAATATTGCGTTAGTTACATTCAAGATACGGTGAGGGAGGGGGGGGGGCGCCCCTTACAGTAACAGATGACGCCCCAAGAAAGCGAGCGCTCCGTGTTTACCCATTGTCTCCGCCGTTCTCACAACCAGCTGTCAAGCAATAAATAACCCGCCCGAAATGCCCCAAACGCGTTTAGTCTTCGGGGCGCGCGTATTAATGCAGGGGCTCATCCAAGCGCAGCCCCGGTAAACTACCTGAGTCGCGTCTCAGGACCTATTTATTATTCAAATCGTTAGGGGCGTCCTTTCTCGCGCTGCAATTGAATGAGACGCAGGGGCGCAACACTGCCATGATGCAATTTGGTCTCCGTTCCTTTTCATCAAAGAGTTTTCCTTTCGTTGAGTTCTTTCTCTTTCTTTTTTTCTTTTTCTGCCGGTGAAGACGCCCTCTAATTGGAATGAGGCTGAAGAGGTCCCCTGTGTTAAAGCGCCCTTAATGGCTGAGGCGCCCTGTTTGATTCCGAGACAGAGGGCGTTCGTTGCTTTGTAAGGTTTTCCGGGAATACAAGGGAAAGGGGCTCGTGAAGACGAGTTAGTGTAGTCGATATCTATCCGCTGAGTTCAAAAGCTAACTCTAAACCTTTAAGCGATCCCTGCTCGTATTTTGCAATAATATATATATATATATATATATATATATATATATATACAGGGTGGCGACAATATTCTGGAAAAAAAGTTAACTGATATTTCCCTGATTTCCGTGATGGTGTAACAAAAGTTTCCCTGATTTTACAATTATATTAAGAAACGATGCAATACATGCTTTGTATAGAAACAAAGTATCCACGCTACAATAATACAATAAATATGCATTATAAATGAAACATTATAATCAATACTTATTGTCAGTTAAAATAATAATTTAGGGATATAACACAAATTATACAATTGTGACAGACATAATAGTAATTAAACATGTTCTCTGGAAGCAGATAATGCAAAACAAGTTTTTCAAAGATAATTTTAAATGTTTTATATGCTTCCCATTTCCTATTCCAATCTTCAATAAATCACATATTCAGTAACCCTCACATGTTGCTTACAATTTAAAGTCCAACACACTTTGTTTTTGCTTCTCTCTCCAGCAATGGCACGTTTTTACAGAAAAAAAAAAAAAAAAAAAAGGAAAATGTGCATAACCATGCTTTTAAAAAAATTCTTTTCAGAACTAAAAGAAATATTGACAACTAAACTACCCAGAATAAAGATTATAATAGACGAAAATTGCGGTTTTAATGATCCAAATTTGAAAATTACCCTGATTTTTTTTATGAAATTTTGAAAAATTACCTGACATTTCCTTGATTTTTCCAGAATTAAAAAGGTCCATGATAATTCCCTGATTTCCCGGTTTTCCAGGTTATGTTGCCACCCTGATAAATATAAATACCATTTCTCCAGACACGGGTCCGATGTGTCAACGGGTGGCCACGACACGCACCCCCAAATTTTTGTTTTAAAGTCCCCTTTTTAAAACAAGTCCCCTTTCAAAACCGGCGTGCCCTTTTCCTGCCAACAGCGCCCTGCCCCTTTTTATTTCTAAAGTGAACACTGTGTATTTAAACAGCCAAGCAATGACCATCTCCAACAATTTTGTAACCGCCTTGTACAAATTCAATATTTTAAAACTTTAAAAGTCACCTTAAAATGTATGATCTAATCCAAACAATCTATAAATCGCTTATCTTAAGT
Organism: Troglohyphantes excavatus; assembly: GCA_963932185.1. Lineage (NCBI taxonomy): Eukaryota > Metazoa > Arthropoda > Arachnida > Araneae > Linyphiidae > Troglohyphantes > Troglohyphantes excavatus. The sequence goes on along the minus strand of OZ010669.1, from coordinate 61,974,748 downwards.
TAAATCATTAAAAACATCGCACCATCAACCTAAATACACTTAACGTTACAATAAAACAATCTCAAATCTAAACAGTATCTTCAATCTAAGTAACATCTCCAATTGAGCTTTCGTTCTTCATTTAACGAACAGCTCCACATTTAAATAATAATAACAATCACACAAACTAAGCAACTATTTCCTATTATTTTTATCGGGACTGATCACTTAAACGTTCCTTTCTTTTCATAGAACACACACACAAACACATTCCTATCCATTTCACTTCATTCATTCAATTAATTTTTCAGTCAATCCCCTTTCCCCGACTAACTGCTATCACGTTACTCCAAAGCACCTTTTCTCTTTTCCCGTTTCATTGCCGGGAAAAACGGGAGAGGAGGTAGGAGAAATTAAATCCCGGAATGAGAACGGGAGAAAGCCAAAAACCGGGAGAAGGGGGGGAGGAAAAAACTGGAGAAATTGCAGGCGTCTCGGCTATTAGAGGCAGCTTGCCCGGTCAGTGGTAAAACGTTGTCTGTAAATCAAAATCAATGCCCGCTATAATACGGTGCTTAACACTGAGTATGAGGAGAGCACCCGGTCAGGACTGCCAAATAAAGGAAATAATCGCCAAATTAATGGAGACTTACCGCCAAAAAAATTTGAACTTTGATCTAATTTAGTAACCTCACATTTTTAAACCTTAATTTAATAAACTCAGTGCACTTCGCCTTGAAATCGCGCATTTCAAAATATAATGATCAAAACGATTATAATAATTTTATAAATGATGATGACACATGATATAATGATTTCACAAAAATTTGAACTCAAAAGTCGTTTTATTTCCGTTTCCGTTATAATCAACACAACTCAAGTATTGAAAGAATGGTTAGAACCAAGTTTGATTTGAGGGAATACCATTTTTTTTAGGCTCTGAACCAATTAAAACATATGCGCCACCTGCAGTGTTTTTACAAATACTATATCTTAGAATACATTTAACTAAACTTTCTATTAATTTGTTTCAGAAATAAAATAATTCTAATATCTCGGGTTTTATTTTTGACCGGTTGATTTTTGGAATTGAAGGAAAGGAGGATATTTTTAATTTTTTTTTCTTAAAAGGACAACAAGTACTACATGTACAATTTAAAGTACCCTTTACTTTACCAATATACAGTTCATACTAAACACAAATTAGGATTTTTTTTAAATATTAATAAGGCTAATACATTTCTAAAATGTCATTATTTAAAAAGAAAATACAATTTTATTTTAAATACATTAGTTTTGTGATGCAATCCTTTCATTATATAATCTTTTAATCACTAATTTTTAATTTTTATTAATTCAATTTATAAATTACATATTGAAATCAATATTATAAATGTAGTTTTTTAATATTCATCTTGTCGAACAAAACACTAAAACTCGCCATAACGGCGATTTCTCGCCAACCCGAGCAAAGCAGCTTTTCCAGAATATACACCGATTGTTTACTTTTGTTCTTTCCTTAGATTTTTGTGTATACGCTCCCCCCTGAAGACATTAAGAAGATTGTAAGATAGAGAAAACGCGGAAATCATTTCTCTCTGTGATGGAGGTGGGGGTCTGGAGGTGGTTTGATGGAGGTGGAAAACGAGAAGCCCCCTCCGCCTTGATTGCTGGATGGTAAATGCGCATCATTTAAGGTGGGTGGTCAATATAGGGCTGATGGGGTCTTTTCAAATGAGTATTTGCTAATGCTATGTTTTGGTTGCTTATTTCGTAAGACATTCATTAAATAAAGTAAGCTTTGTTACAATGCCTGAAAAGTCAACGGCTCGTTATGTTAGAGACATCTAAAAAATTTTGTCATGCATGGCCTATTTTTCGGCCATAACTACACGTAATGTTCGTGAATGAATATGCTCATTTTTGATTAAGAAATAAATAAGATTACAATAAAAATGCACACTGTAAAAATAAAAGATACTTAAAAATCAGTAGTAACTGAATCTACTCGTTTTTCTTTGAGTACATTTCTATCGTAAATGAGCGATGATGTCTTCAAATTGAAGTATCCGTGCTTTCTCAAAAATGAGCAATATGATTTCATATCGTAAATTTCAGCTTCTGTTCAAGCCATCTTCACAAAGCGACCTGACAAATTTAAAATAGTTTTTCAGAAGATGGTTTTCCATATTATTTAATGTCGATTGCTAAAATGGAAACTGAGTTATTACAACTCAATTATCTTACTTCGCGTTCTTTTGGCACTCGTTTATAACATTTCTTCTGTTTATAACTTCTTCAAAGTTCTGGGTTGGATTCTCGGTAAATATTGGTTGTAATTGTTGGTATTAATTGAAAGTGATTTATGAAGGCAGTCTATGTAGGCTAACATCTAATCTTTTTATTTATTTTTACCCATTACCACACCTTTTTAACATTTCTTCTGTTTATAACTTCGTCTTCGGTATTGATAGTAATTGTTGATATTTATTGAAAGTGATTTATGAAGGCAGTCTATGTAGGCTAACATCTGCTCTTTTTATTTATTTTTACCCATTGCCACACCTTTTTAACATTTCTTCTGTTTATAACTTTGTCAAGTCGCGAGAAAAACGTCTGTTCTTACTTTGTCAAGGAAAACGAGTATGTTCAGGTACTCATTTGTTAAAAACCTTTTTTTTTACAGTACACTGGTAAAAAAAAACAATATATATAGTCATTGATATTACTTATAAAGCATACATTCCCTGTATCTAACAGCTTTTATATTCATTCCAATTTCAATGGTTTAAAGGAAAATGAGTTATTACGACTCAATTATCTTACTTCCCATTTTTTTTTGGCACACTCCTTTAAGATTTCTTTTGTTTTCTAACAGCTTTTATATTCATTCCAATTCCAACTTCATTCCCCAATTAAAGACACCCCAAGACAAAACACCGCAGCCATAAAAAAAAAGTCGCACATGAACCTCAAAATCATAAATACACATACAAAAGAAGAAACAAAAAAAAAGGATTCACGGTTGCGGTCAGAGAAATGTCCCCCCCCCCCCCCCTTTCCCCCATAAAATGTGAAGGCAAAAAAGATGGGAATGCCCGGGGGACAGCTGAAGGTAACACGATACCCACACCCTTCACCTTCATCTACCTAAGCACATCCCACGAATCATACAGACTCATGCCTCATGCATACGGCTCCCGGGAGGATATTTTTTCCCGCTTCCCGAATAGCATCAAATTACGAGTTATAGGGCGAAAGAGAAGGGGAGAAAAGAATGCGTGAAAAGAAAAGCTGGATACTCCGAGTAGTAAGATAATTTTCTTGAATATAAAAGGTAATCTGTGCGATGCGATGGGGTGGTCACGCAGGATGGTTTGGATGTTTAGAAACACATAATAAACCATTGTTTTTGCTATGCTTTAACTACTTTACATGTACTAAAGCTAAGCAGACTGTTAAAAATAGGTACTTGAAAATAAGTAAAATGTACTCATTTTTGATTACATTCGATGCCTTACCATAGCTCCGAATACATAAGTTTCATTTTATAAGCTTCTATATATAAGCTTCAAATGTTTAAGGAGCCCCAGTTGCTCAGTTGGTAAGGCGTTCAGCTACTAATCAGAGGATCGGTGATTCGAATCCGTGAAATGGACTTGACATAAGAAGTAAAAAAGTATTGATCTTGCGCTCGGAGGGTTGCCAGCTTAGCTACAAAAATACTAGAAAGTCGTCCAGAATATCCAACAAATTATACTGGCGTGTATACGGGACTGGTGCACGATAAATCTGATCGGGGTCCAAAGTCCAGACGTCTATTGAAGGCGTTGGGTGCCAGTTCAGGTGTTTCCTCGTCATCTGACCATGGTTCTAAAATAACGAGGTGAATGTGTGTATGAATGTGTGTGTGAATGTGTGTGTTCCCGGGTCTTTCCTTCGAGATTGACCCCGAACCGTCGCTAATAGCCCACTGTGCAGCTCTAGTGCGACGTTAATTAACAAAAGCAAACCATCAAATGTTTAAGCCATTTAAATAATAGTGTATGATGCATTGTATTTTTCTTTTGCAAATATATTTTATTGCCTAAACCGTAGGCGTCGTGGCAATTTCGTTCAGAGTCACACTACCAAAAACTGTGCAAATCAGAGCACTCAGCTAAAAGTTTTAACCCCACAGTCAGGCAGATAAAGCTAATATCTCTCACTGCACCCAAAATCAAAGCTGCCTAAGCAACAAAATCGACTTAAACGACAGAATGCAAATGCTTGTCTTTAAAACTTTGGGTATCTCGCCGCGCTAAACGTTAACGCTAAAGTCCAAAATCAACGTTGCGAGTGGCATTAGTCAAAAGCCATTTGGAACGAGAGCGTCTTTTCGGAAAGAATCTCTTCCCACAGCCAGGAATCACGTAGATTAGAACTTAGTAACCAGAAAAGAGGAAAATCGGGAGATAGTGGCAGACAAAATTTCCACGGCTAAAGGTGTATGCTAAATACAATGCACCCCTTTCCAAAACGCTACATTAACTGCGCTTACTCAAAACAGAGAGACTATGCATAGAGTAGAGAGTTAAATGTGGACTACCGTCGCCAGCGCCCTCTCTTTAAGGTAACAAAATCCACTTCCCTTATCGGTTTATACTCGCAAAAGTCCAGAACTTGTCTCTAGAGGGGGAGTATGTAAAATTTTGCCTCGGGGTAAACGAGGTCAATTAACGATATCTGTTAAATAACCGCGACGCTCGCACAGATAACGTGGCTGCCTCCGTGGAGGCTTTTGTTTCGAACCGAAGCCGAAATGAAATCCGCGGGAACCTGGCAACGGCTTTTGTCGTCGTGGGCGAATGTGTGGAATACAGGCCTCGGAAAAGAATGACGTTCGCCACATTTAATCAGCAGTCGCTACAACACAAACCGTTTGAACAATTCGGAATAATTTGTTACAAATGACGTGTCACAGCAAGACCTGTTTATATATATCGTGTGATTTGCACAATAAAATAATTTTCAGTGATCTACTATATAATTATTACCTTACATGGCAGCAAATACTTCGTAGTTCAGGTGTGAGTCACTATATAATAAACCATATAAAATATTGCATGAATTAAAGATATTTCCTACTTGCAAAAATTAAATTGCACCCGTACACCCTGTAAGTCGTGAAGTCACTATCGATAGCGTATAGAAGCATGGGTTGACCACTGAACTAGAATAAAACATGACCTGGAGCGAGAACTTATTGAAGGACAATGTACTTTACCGTGCCGTGCGGATGCATAATATTCGGAAGAAAGGTTTAGAAAACATTCGTCCTTGGTTATGCGGGAGTCTCATGTGACGTCAGAAAATGTTTAAAACTTTTTTTTTTGCCATTTGTCTTCTTTTTCTTGTAATTAAGTTAGAAAAAACAATAAATGTGTAACTTTTAATGTATTTTTGAAATCCAAAACTGCGTTTTTAAATCAGCGTATTTCTGGCCTTTTAAACCTACGCGAAAGGACTATTTTTTTTACTTTCGATCAAAAAGGAGTAAAGTGGCCGGCGACACTTAGTCCTCGCTTCAGTGTTTATAGTTATATTATTAAAGCTCAGTGGGGTTGACTTAGAGTCCTTCCTTAGCAACCGGTAGCTATTCTCAGCAAAGATGATGTAGTGTGGAATCGGTTTCGAAAGAGATTTAATTCGGTAGGTAATCGCTGAAAGCAGTTCGCCTCTTTTTACCAATTTCAGCTAAATTACAAAATATTTTATCCAAAAAATGTATAGCTTTCCATGTACAATATAGATATTTCAGGCCGTCACTTAAGTTAACTTTAAAATTTTTATACGAATCTACGGGGATTCAGTGGTAACAATCGTTTATTTAGAATGCATTGCTAAGCCAGAATATTCCTTTGGAACTCCATAGATGGCAGCACGGGAACCTAATCTAGAACGGTGACGTCAGACTTAGAATGCATAACACTAAATGGAATAATAGCTGAATTTTCTGTATTTTACATATAGCGATTGCGCTGGCGCGTACTTACACACATCTACACAACCTGAACATGTAAACTAAATGAAAAAAACATATATAAACTTGTTAAGTAGTAAGAAAAGGTTGTAAAACTGTCATCATTTCAAACAAGTACGAATTTGTTGAAATTTTAAACCATATCAAATTTCAGTACCGTACCGAATATCGAATTGTTCGAACCGTTAATCATCGCAACGTGTGCTTATTACCGCATTGATTCGTATAGCATTGGTAATAAAAAATACCGTTAAAAATTGGTTTAAAAGTAACAAAAGTTTTTTTTAAAGTATGCATTTTGTTTCTAATGACAATTATAAGTAGCATTTTAAAAATTACTTCAGTTTGCCTTACGGTTCAAATTAATATTCAATTGCATTGCAATAAAAAAAAAATGTCGAAAAGTTCTCCAAATTAGCAATCCATTTTGAAGTTTTACAACAATAGATAAATAGTACAATCAAATGCAACATCTCCAAGAAAAGTTTAGTTTTGAGAATCTACTTCTTGCGGTAAGTAAATCAGCGAATTTCGAAGACAAACTTTTTTGTCTGGCGTCTGACAACGTAACAAAGAGACAGAGGAATCCCAGGACCACATGGCCACCTCAGCACAATATTGTGGAACAATTTCGGTCCTTTCGGCAAACACCGTTGGCGCTGTTTTCCTTTTCATGACACACCGGTGAGAAAACAATCCTACGGATGTTATGGCTTCAGAAGCATGAGTTTGGCGATCGCCAGCACACCTCTGTTTCTTTCCTGCCCAGCAGACGCCAGGAGTCGGTATTTCTTTTGAGGTGATGTGGTAGTCTTGCAGAGACACCCAAGTTTTCCGGCAGAAACAGAGGGGAGCGTTAACAAATTGATTTCCGTAATTGGAGACTATTGTAAATGTATAGGAAACTTTTGACTTTTTTCTTTAATTTTGCAAGTATCATTATTATTTTTTCCCCACTTATATATGCAAAGCATATTAATATAATCACATAGTCAAACATTTTTTGTTAAAAATAATTTTTGTTTTAAAAAAATAAAAATTACAAAAAAAGTGACCTATCTTATTTTTGATATAAGTCAAGAAAATATTCTCTGAAGAACTTTAATTTTGCATTTTTACAAACAAAAGAATGTGGTTAAAAAATTGCCTTTACAGATATTTTTTATTTTCAAAACGATTGTTTTGAAAAATAATTGAATTTTTTTTTCGCTAATTCCACTGTTGAAACTATTTTTTAAAATTTACTAAAACAAATATAATCTATATATTATTAATCCCTAAATACATATTAAAGTAGTATCCTTGAAAATACACTGTAGTAAATTAAAAGCAGTTTCTTTAAATAGATTTAACTTATACCAATTTAAATTTGATCAAAAAGTCAAGATAAAGTCATCACTGAGAAGAATGTGTTCAAAGATACATATTTAAGTAATTTTGTACAATAATATTGATTTGTAAAAATTAATTCGTTGTTTATAACGTAGAAATATAATTTTTGTGTAGTTAATTTCAAAATAAAATGTACTAATTTTGTATATTTTTGGTGATATTGTGTCCCATACCCATTGAATGGAAGTACAGTTTTTTTTTGTTTTTTTTTTAATCTGGCTTCAGATTGTATTTTAGTTCAAGATTTGAACAACCTAAATTAATTACAGTTTATTATTTTGTAAAAAAAATACAATTTTTTACTGCATTTAAATTAAATACATTTAAATACGAGAGGAGAAAGATTTACACGCTTTTAAGAAAATATCTCCCCGGAATAGCTGCTAATGCATGGGGCCAAAAAAAAAATCCGGGCCGTTTAATTTTTTTTCTGTATTCTGGCCCTACTAATTTTGAATTACTTTTATACGTAATTTTAAGGGACAATTGACGATATATTCAAATACATTTCATACTAGTTAAAATAAAAAATTTCTAATATTTCCCCGTGATTTTTATCGGCTCCTCGTGAAAGAATCAACTTATTTCTTTGATTAGGAAGCCACATTTAATAAGTACTCCATTATTTTCAATTAAATTTTTCATTCATTTTATCTTCAATTCTTTGTATAAATTCGGATTATTCTCAATTTAAGTTATCATATATACAAAAAAAAATATTATAATTTTTTTATGATAGTTTATTCATTATTAACTATTCTATTAAACCGTTACTTGAATTCCCTTTTAATCAAGCCCCCCTCAATTTTCAAACTCACGAGTCTCCGCTGTCTGCACGGAACAGTTTGTGCCTCTCGCGGACCATCAAAGGTCCGTGGACAACTGGTTAGGGACAGAGAGTTGTAATATTAAATAGAGAGCGCCTTCAATACCAGACTCTCGTAAGGCCGCGTTGTCAACATTGAAAAGAAAAACCCACATAACGTGGTTATAGCGCTGCCACATTTGGCGTTCAGACATCTGCAGGAGTTTCAAATTTGGCGCCCTTTCTTCTCTTTTGGTGATAAGGAGTTCTGTCCGTATTCAACTTTTTAACATATACGTACGTATTTACTTATTTTTAAACAATATGCGCTAAATATTTCCTCTTCATTAACGAAACGAAAATATTTTATTTGTGTTCAATACTCGAAGAAGCGAAACTCTTTATATTTCTCAGGTTTTATTGTTTATATTTTCTTATTGAAGTATACAAAATAACAATTGAAAGAACTTCGCTCATGGTAAATTTTTCACATAAAAACGTAATGCAATTATTTCAAAACTACAAAGTAAGAAAAATCTCCTTAATATATCTGTTAAACTCCCTTAAATTGTGCCACTCGTTCAAAAAAAAAACTATATTTAAATACAAAATTAAACACAAAACCCTATTACAATACTTAGATCTCGTTTAGTTCTGAAAGTCGCCAAGGCCTGCCAAGTAATATTGGCGCATGAATGAATTGGCATTTCCACATATCACGTGGTTTCAATGATGGACACACGAGAATCAGCATTTTTATTCCTCTATTTGTATCATTACTGTGTGGTTAGGGACCATTGACTTAGAAAAATCTTATTGGATTTGCACAGAACCCCTGTGGGGGATAAGGCGGACGGAAATTGCAGCCACAAATTCGAATGGCTTCTTCCTAGGAAAAACAGTCGCCAACCAAGAGAGGACTGGATTTCTCGAAACCAGGTGTTATCACGGGATAAAAACATCCTTTCGACCCCCTCCACTTCGGAATCAAAATAAGAGAGATGTCTGGCTTCAATCCGTCCCGCCGAAAGTTGTTGTTAGGTGTAGGAAAAATCTCTGTTTTTAACCGACTGAAAAACGCGCCAACCAAAACCGCGCCAAACGAAGAGAAGGTTATCAATTCGATTGTTATGTTTTTCTTTCATGTATGTTCGCGACAGATTTCTGTTCTAAGTCAAATATTTAGAAAAATCTTTTTTAGTTGGATAGGGGATGTCTCACTTGGTCACCGATTGAAAAAATATCCGGTAATCCGACATTTAACTATCCGGAATTCTCAATTAACCGGACTGTTTGAAAAAAAAATTGTCCGATTTCGAAAATTCTTTTTTTTGTTAAATAGAGAAAAATTCACTTTTTCAATTTTTTTTTTAATCTGTTTACAGGATTTTGTATATCCGGAAATATCGATTAACCGGTACCATAAGAAAGTATTGACTGTACAAATATTTATAAAGTGTCATGAATAACAGTGGTTCTCAACCTTTTATCTCTCCTGTAACCCATTATAAAACTTTTTATTTATGAGTACCCCCTTTCTCTCATAATCCTTCTCACTCATCCACCTACAAAAAAGTTCAATTTTGTTAGACAGTAATTTACTTAATTAGCTGGTAAATTAATCAAACGACTCAAATTGATGACACAAGTTTTATTTTACTTATTAAATTTATTATTTTTATTTTAGGTATTTTTCAGCCATTACTGATATAATTTGAAAGTATCCCCAATCGTACCGCCACATACCCCCAGTGGAACACGTACCACATGTTAAGAACCGCTGTTCTATAATAACGGTTTACGAATACAAATTGACTAAAACTGTTCAATTTCGTCAATTTTTGTAAACTTTTTTTATTTATGAGTACCTCCTTCTCTCTTAACCCTTCTCACTCATCCACCCACAAAAAAAATGTTTTTGTTATACATTAATGATCTTTAGTTAGCTGGCAAATTAATCAAACAACACAAATTGATGACTTAAGTTTTTATTTTACTTATTAAATTTATCATTTATATTTTTGGTGTTTTTCAGCCATTACTGATATTATTTGAAAAGTATCCCCAATTGGACCGCCACGTACCCCCATGGTACACGAACCCCTAATGGTACACGTACCACAGGTTAAGAACCGTTGTTCTATAATAACGGTTTACGAAAACAAATTGACTAAAATTGTTCAATTTTGTCAATTTTTGTAAACTTTTTTCATTTATGAGTACCCTTTTCTCTCATTCATCCACCTATAAAAAAAAGTTTGCTTTTGTTAGACAGTAATGTTCTTTAATTAGCTAGTAAATTAATCGAACGACTCAAATTGATGACACAAGTTTTTATTTTACTTATTAAATTTATTATTTTTATTTTAGGTGTTTTTCAGCCATTATTAATATTATTTGAAAAGTATCCCCAATCGGACCGCCATGTACCCCCACTGGTACGTATACCACAGGTTGAGAACCGCTGGTCTATAATAACGGTTTACGAATACAAATTGACTAAAATTGTTCAATTTGGAAACACAGAGGCAGTGTAACATGGGCGACCGGAAGACAAAAACATATTTTTTTTTTAAAAATCACATCATTTTTCTTATTATTATGGCAGACAACTTTTCTTCACTAAAGCTTTTCGAAAAATAAAATTTAATTTTTGTCAACCCACTCTGCCAAACAACAACACGACAACATTTTTTACCTAAACGTATCTATACAAATATACACCCCACCAACACGCTACTACCCACTTCATATCCAGGAACTCAGGTGAGTTTACGGCATCCCCCCCCCCCCCCCCCCAAACGATCGACTTCAACTCCCTTCATGATCACCGATAAAAATCAAACAATAAACCAATGAAAAGAACCTTTGAATCGCCCAATTCACCCACCCCCTGGTTGCTAAGGTAACAGCACCATCTGTATGGAAAAGGAAATCCCCTCTCCTATAAGAGGACATCGGTCTTTTTTTTACTCCCTAACAGGAAAGGATCGAGTGACCCACGGACAGTGGCGTACACCTGCGGGTGACACCTGGAGCACGCCCCTGGAGTCCATCAATCGATGATGGACGCCCCTGGGAAGGGGGGGGGGGCAGACGGTCAGATTCGATTTGGACAGTCAGAAGGTTGGCGAGAAGTAACTTGAGGGCTTTTGAAAGGAAATTGTTTTTATTTCGATATTTTCTTGTAGGTTAACTCTCAAAGATTCGAGTGTGCTTATAAAATAATAAATATATATTTTAGAATATTGTTATTATTGCTATTTATTTTAAAATTTGAATGGAAAATAAATAATGAGAAGCAAGGTTTTTTAATTAATATTTACTTTTTTAAAAATTTAATGTTTGGAAAATGAAATGATTGCAATTTGCTCACATATATAATCTATATAATATAACAAACATGAGTACATTCTATTTTTGAATACCTATTTTTAACAGTGCAAAACTAAATTTAAAACTTTCATAAAGTTTTAAATTTAATATTGCACTGTTAAAAATAGGCATTCAAAAATAAAATGTACTCATTTTTGTATACATTCGATGCTTATCATGGCTCCGAATACATAAGTTTCAATATTGAAAAAGACATGTACTTAAAAATGAGTACAATAGGTAATAATGAATACAAAGAGCAGATACTAGCCTACATAGGCTGTCTTCATAAATAATTTTCAATAAATATCAATAATTACAACAACAAAGACTTACCGGGAAACGAACCCAGATCTGCAGTCACCGCTGTAAATAGCCTTATACGTTAAGCTACCAGGGCGATGTGAAGAAGTTATAAACAGAAGTCATGTTAAAAAGGTGTGCCAAAAGAAGGGGAAGTAAGATAATTGAATTGTAATAACTCAGTTTCCGTTTAAGCAATCGACATCAAATAATGTGGAAAATCATTTTCTGAATAAATATTTTATGTTTATCAGATCGCTTTATTAAGATAGCTTGAACAGAAGCGGAGATTTGCAATATTAAATAACACTGCTCATTTTTGCGAAAATATGATTACTTAAATTGGAGTACGTCATCGCACATTTACGATGCAATTGTATTCAAAGAAAAACGAGTGCGCTCATGTACTCATTTTTAAGCACCTTTTTTTTACCGTGTGGGATTAGTTTAAATAAGTTATAAGCTAATTTTGCTAAAAACAAAACAAAATTATATTTAAACTGGTCATTAAATAAATTTAAATACTCAAGCAACATATTACTTTATTTCTCTAATAAAGTTTCGATATGCTTGTACATTAAATTGTATATTATATACTGAACTGCGTTAAATTTTTTCTTAGGATATAAAGACTTTAATATATATTTTACAATAATAAAGTTCCGATATGCATGATATGCATGTATATTAAATTGTATATTATATACTTGATATCCTTTAAATTTTGTTTAGAAAAATTCTTAGGATATAAAGACTTTTACAGACATTTTAAAAAAATGTCTTAAAAATAGACGACATTCAAATGGAATAATGGAAATAAATAATACACAGGGAACACACCGACAATTCCCAAGAATGGCAGACAAACACAAACTTTTGCTGTCGCACAACATGTCACTGTCAACCTCCATCAGACACACAAACAATTCGCCGACAAAAAATGTTATGCAAACGATCAGTAATTCCCATCCCCAACAACACCCCAAGAAGTATTGATGGAAAAAGCGATGGAGACTGCTGTGACGCTAGTACCCTTCTATACTACTTTTTGAAGTAAAACTTCTTAGGGGACTGTATAAAAAATCTGCCATCTACTATGAATAAATTAAATTCGATGCAAATGGAAATTATAGGCTGCATTTTAAACTGCAATTAGTATTTTTACAGTAAGGTCTATACACGGGGACAACCAAAGTTGGGCCTAAAGCAATTGAATATTTATGCATATAGTAGCTTCCGCTTCAGGTTCAACTTAAGTTGTCCCCGAGTATAGTTAATATTTAAAAAAAAATATTTTCAGTTTTTAGGTTAGTTTGATTAATTAACGTCGCACTAGAGCTGTACAGTGGGCTATTGGCAACGGTTAGGGGCCTATCTCGAAGGAAAGACCTGGGAACGATGCCCAGTATTGTTAAACCATAGTCAGATGACGAGGACAACACATGAGCTGGTACCCGACGCAACCTCAATAGGCGTTAGGACATTGGACTCCGATCATATTTATCGTGCACCAGTCCCGTATACATGACACTATAATTTGTTGTATATTCTAGACAAATTTCTAATATTTTTGTAGCGAACCTGGCAACCCTCCGTTCGCAAGGGCCACTGGAAGACCCAGATATTTTATTAGAAGTAGTAGTGTGTTATTTTTTTTTTAAATAGCATAATTATTTTTAAATACTTAAAGTGACATAAAATAAAGGATAACCTTAAAGCAGGCAATTTTATTCCTGAAATACAGAATAGAACCTTAGAATTACTTATAAAAACGGGAAATTAGGATATTTTAAAAACTTTTAATGACTCTTAAATCAGTTTTTAAGAACAGTAAAAATTAATTTTTAAAGATTTTAATACATCTAATAACAAAATATTTTTCTAGGCTAGGAATTTTTATTTGCTGATAATATATCACTGCAAAGCAAATGTGGATAATGTTAACCGTGCTTTTTACCCAATCAAATATTGATTTAAATAGATAAATTTTACTTAACCCAGTGATGCTAAAACGATTTTCGCAATGGTAAAGTTGTCTTCACTGCTTAGAGGTCTAAATAATTTTTTCCTGTAATACTCTTTTATATTATTTAAAAACTTTTAATTCAATGTACAGAGATTACTTGTAAGTTGTAACTCAAACAAATAAATAAAATAAATATTGCTTATTGGAGTATTTTTATTAATTAAAAAATTGCTTGCATTGCCGGAAAAACCGTAGATCCTGGACGTGCCAGGATTGAAATTCTGACAAAATCATTAAAAAAAATGACATTTAATGCATTTTAATGAAAAATTCCCTACAGAAAATTTCAAAAACTCATGTCAATTATAAAAATATTAATTATTTTATTAACAGGTATTTAAAATAATTGACAATAGTAACAGGGTGGCAACAACATTCTGGAAAAAAAGTTCCTTGATATTTCCGTGATTTACACGATGGTGTCACAAAAATTTCCCTGATTTTACAATTACATTAAGAAATGTTGCAATACATGCTTTGTATAGAAAGAAAGTATCCCCGCTACGATAATACTATAATTATATTGCATTATGAATGAAAAGTTATATACAATACTTATTGACAGTTAACATAATAATTTATGGATACAACACAAATTATGCAATTGCGACAGGCATTATAGTAATTAAACATGTTCTCTGGAATCAAAAAATGCAAAAAAAACATTTTTTTCAAATTATTTCTTTTGTAGATAATTTTAATTGTTTTAATGATTCATATTTCCTAATCCAATCTTCAATAAATCCGCTATTTATTAGCCCCTCACATGTTGCTTACAATTCAAGGTCCAATGCACTTTGCTTTTGCTTCTCCCTCCAGCAGTGGAGGGAGAAAATCACGTTTTTACAAAAATAAAATTTAAAATATGAAAATTCGCATAACCATGCTTTTTTTTTCTTAAATTTTTATTCAGAAATAAAAGAAAATATTGACAATTAAAGTACCAAGAATGGAGGGCATAACAGACGATAATTGCCGTAAAAATTCCTGATTTTCTGTGAAATTTTGAAAAACTCCCTGATATTTCCAAAATTAAAAAATTCTATAATAATTCCCTGATTAACCGGTTTTTCAGGTTATGTTGCCACCCTGAGTAATTTCATTGACTCGCAAATAAAATTGAGGAATATTTAAACAGAAACTATAACAATCTTTTCAGGCCCCAAATAAAAACTTCCTAAGAACAGTTCGTACTTTTGTTTTGTATCGCGCCCCGAATCGCAAGCTATGGTAGACGGGGGAGGGGATGGAAAAAGGTAAGCGAGCTGTGCAGGCAAGCCAAATATTTGAAGTCCTCCAACAATGGTATTGACCCCAACCGTGAGGCGGTAATATCGCACGGCGTCAATTCAATGTGTCCCCTCATCTATCACGAGACCGCTTTCCCCAAATCTTGCCTCGCTTTTCCCCTTTCCATCCTCCCCCCCATCCCTCCCTTCGGAATATATAGGGGAGGGGACAGAGAAAGGGAAAAATTTTGGCTCCCAACTCGCATTTGGCGCCATATTGTTTGTGAAGCTTAATATTTCATTTCGGTTTTTTTTCTCTCCCTCTCTCTCTTGGGATAGTGTGTGCACCTTTAATAACCTGGTCGTTTATAAATGACGAGGTAATTTCTTAATGTCACTTTTTTTTTCAAGATAATCACAGTGCCTATTGTCCTTATATATTGTCAATACATTAAGTCATTAAGAAACAAGTTGCTGATGTCTTCTTGGATGTGGCTCGAGTTAGTCCGAATCCGATGATCTCGGGATTTGACGGTATCGAAGTTGAGCCATTTAAAAATTCGTCAAAGGCTATAGGAGCTGCTGCGGGTTCGCCAGACTTGGAATCGAGCGTGGGAGATTACATATGTTACTCCGATACTTTAACCGCCAAGCTAAAACGTCGGATGGACGAATGAATGAATAGCACCAGTAAAGCATTTCATGTGGATGAAGAGAATCAAGTCACTGTGAATACTATGGTGGTCCTTTTAAATACCCGAAAATGAAGTTCGTTCCAAGTAACGTTTTTAACACGTTCTGTGCGATACGGGGTCAATTGATACTTTATCTAACTATCCCGTAGTGCTGTGTATATGGGTGGTAAACTTTCAAAACTTTCTATAGCTGCTTTAGTTTTAAACCTTTACATGGAGTTTAAAACAATATGGTTGGGTGTCATAAAGTCCAATAATCTTTCAAAACTCTATTAAAAAAATAACATGGGGTCAATTGACCCCGTACTGAAAATGTTAAGTTAATGAATCTTTAGATGAATCGACTTATGGTCTTCCAGCGTGGAATACTGGTTCACAACTATGGAGCGTGAAAACACACGATTTTTCCCAAATTATAAAGTTCCAGGGTGCTGGATACGTTTTAGAAACTGATCTCTAACTATAACTTCTGGATTGGTCAGGCAGATTATTGACTTGAAGCCAATTGAAGGTTAAAAAACTCTACTCCACTTCCAATTTTTCCTCTATATTTTGTTTATATTGTTCATGCTAAAATATGCCAAATTGCAGTGTTTTTGGGGTATTTTTATTAAATTTTCCATTAAAATCTATTTTGAATCTCTATTCTTTGAAATCCATTACCAATAATAAGTGGATAAGCAGCAACCCAATAATAAGTGGATAAACAGCAAAAAGAAAAACTACATTTTTGGCAATACACAAATTGATTCTATATATATAAAAAAATATCTAATAATGTTTAGCATTTCTATAACGGTTTGAGAAGAAAACCCCTAACAAAATCACTTTTAAAAATTAGTTGGGGTACAGTATGGCTGCTTATGGCTTCAACAGCGTCTATAGAAGGAACTGGTTACGAGCGTTCCAGAAGTTACAGTTAAGAGTTCAGTGGTTTTAGTTAAGGAAAAAGTACGAGGTCGATTGACCCCGTGAAGCACTTGTGGATAAAAAAGGATCCAATCTTCTTCACTGAACGTGTTAACTAAGGATACGGTTTAAAATTAGCGAAATTGACTGCTTATGGCTTCAACAGCACCCATAAAAGGAACTGGTTATAAGCGTTCCAGAAGTTACAGTTAGAGTTCAGTGGTTTTAGTGAACAAAAAAGTACGGGGTCGATTGACCCCGTGAAGCACTTGTGGATAAATACGGATCTGACCATCCGCACTGAACGTGCTAACTTAGGAAACGGTTTAAAATTAGCGACATTCTTTTTCTGAATACTCTTTGAGGCAATAAAATAAAAACCTTTACACCACTGGAGCAACACATGTATTATTAAAACTTAGAAACATATTGGTAAAAATAATAAAATAATCTTTCTAAAAAAAAGGAAAACCGACTTTAAGAAAAATGCGATAAAAAGTACAAAATAATTTTTAATTTTACGAATGAGTTGAAAAAATTGAATTATTGAATATAAATTTTATACTTAGTACAACTTTTTGAAATCGGCGCCAAAATTTAGATATGATTTTTGTAAATTGGCACCAACTTCCAAAAGTTGTACTAAATATAAAATTGATATTCAATAATTAAATTTTTTCAACTCATTCGTAAAATTAAAAATTATTTTTTACTTTTTAGCGCATTTTTCTTAAAGTCGGTTTTCCTTTTTTTTAGAAAGATTATTTTATTTTTCCCTTTTTAGTTTTTAATTTAGCAGGGGGCTTCGCCCACTATTCACAAAGAAAGTCTAGTAGCAATTTGTGTTCAACAATGTATATTTTAAAACAATCGATAACAAAGCCAATAAATGCATTTAAACGAAATGTCATTGTTGTACAACTTCCGTTAAACAATGAAAATATTTTGAAATCGGATAAATTGTTTTAAAAAAATCCGGTTAATCGACATTTCCGGATATATAACAGCCGGATAACCTATTATTATTTTGCAGATTTTGCCTAAGTGGATTTTTCTCTATCCTACAAAAAGTATTTTCGAAATCGGACGACATTTTTTTTAAAAAGGTCCGGTTAATTGAGACATCCGGATAGTTAAATGCCGGATAACCGGATATTTTTTTCAAATGGCTCCCCTTTGAAACATCCCCTATCCAACAAAATAAAATTGTCCAAATATCTGAAGTAGAACCGAAATCCCGCGCGCACATACATAAAAAAAAAAAAAAAAAAAAACATACAGGTCGAATCTATAACCTCTCGACTTGGCGCGCGTTGGCGGTTTTAATTTAAAGTTTTTGGCGGTTTTTAATTTGGAGGTTTTTTTTTGGAGTTTTGGTGGGCGCGCTGGGCAGTCGGTTAAAAATAGAATTCCGTTTAAATTAATTTCGTAACTCATGTTCCCGTAAACTAAGAAGAAAGTGTTCGGGAAAAAAAGTTTCGCGAACCTTAGCATCCACACTCGTATCTCCAAGTGCTAGAATATCTATTTTTAACAGCTGCAACGCACAATAAACACAATGACGTCTACAATCGTTCCATAACTCATTTCGAATCCCGAGTAAATATTTGAGGGTTGCGAAACTGACCTCAACCGTAACTGTTACATCGGTAGGCACCTCGTAAAATCAAAGGAAAAGGCGCTGGGCCCAAAGTGGGAAAGGACTCCTTTTTGGCAACTTCCTCATTCCCCTTTGTGATTTACGGCTTCACAAAAAACCGCACTCGTTAATTAGGAAGCGCCATCTACCCCACACCAGCGTCTGCTGCTCGCAGGTAATCAAAAAGACATGACGTAAGAGAAGAGGTATTAACTTTTGTTGCATTGGGTCGTAAGTGCAGCTGTTTCGTGTGGTTACGACAAATCTTATGAGAGCTCGGCATTAAAAAATGAGAAAGAAAGTAAAATATGTGGGGATTGTGCTAAAGTGAGATGTAAACATGGTCGTGAATCAACCTGGGACGGATTGCTTGAAAAGACGCTTTTGATACAGCGGGGATATGACGTTTGCGTTCTTTTTGGAGAACAGCTGTAATCGCAACGGTTCTTTCTTAAGCATTTGTTATTTAGCCTGTTTTTTTATTGGCATTTAGGTATAGAACATGAATATTGGTCAACCTAAAAAAATCATAAGTGCCCTACCAACGAGGGCGCGTATAATTTTTAAATAAGGGGAGTAAACACCTTATTTAAGAGGAGTTTTAATAAAGAGGAGAGCCCCAGTTGCTCAGTGGATAAGGCGTTCAGCTACTAATCAGAAGATTGGTGGTTCGAATCCGTGCGATGGACTTGACAAAGAAAAGTAAAAAAGTAGTGATCTTGCGGTCGGAGGGTTGCCAACTTCGCTACAAAAATACTAGAAAGTCGTCCAGAACATCCAACAAATTATACTGGCTTGTGTATACGGACGGGACTGGTGTACGATAAATCTGATCGGGGTCCAATGTCCTGACGCCTATTGAGGTTGCGTCGGGTGCCAGCTCAGGTGTTGTCTTCGTCATCTGACCATGGTTAAAAAATACAAGGCATCGTTCCCGGGTCTTTCCTTTGAGATAGGCCCTGAACCGTCGCCAATAGCCCACTGTGCAGATCTAGTGCGACGTTATTTAAACAATCCAAACCAATAAAGAGGAGTCACTGAGCTAGAATATAACTATAAGCACTGGAGCGAGGACTAAGCGTGGCCGACCACTTTACTCCTTTTTGAGCGAAGGTAGAAAAAATAAGACCTTTCGCATAGGTTTGCGTAGTTTTAAAAACGCATTCCTGGCTTCAAAAATGCTAAATGTTACAAATTTAATGTTTTCCATGCTTACTTACAAGAAAAAGAAGATAAAAGGCACCGAAAAAAACAGTTTTAAATATTTATGTGACGTCACGTGAGACGTCAGAGCCAAGGACGAATGTTTCCTCAACCTTTCTTCGGAATTGTATGCATCCACGCAACACGGTTAAATACATTGTCGCTCAATGGGAGTAATCGCTCCAGTGCTTTATATTATATTATATTTTAGCTCAGTGAGGGGGAGTAAACGAATTGAACAGAAAAATCATAGTCCTCTCTAGTAAATTTCACAATTTGTATGCTTTTTTTATATAGGCTCTTTTCAAAGTTGCTGATTTCCTCAATTTTTGACATCAAATTTTCAAGTGTACACTGTGTATGTACAAATGTATACGTAAAGTTTAAATATATAGCCTCTTTTATTTTTAGACAGTGTTTTCTATGGTGGAGCCAAAAATTAAGATAATCAACGATCTTGAAGCAACTATTTTAATGAAACATATAGTAAACTCTAGTAGTCACAGCGATCAACAGGTTTAATTTCGAACAACCAGTTCGGCAATTTGTGTTCGGCTTTGTGTAAATGAAAGAGAAGGGTCATTTCGGTACTGTAAATTTCACTGAGATACATTGAGTATTGTTATTTTGCAGCAAACCATAAACACGTATTTTTGTAAACTAGAGAACAGGTAAGAAGTTGGATTGGCAAATGAACAGAGTTTTTATTTGAATTCTAGAACATATTGATCTCAATCGCCTTATTAACCCTTTGCACTCCGAAAGCGCCTCCAACATAACAACCAGTTCTTTTGTTTCCCTGTTCTTTAAAATAAACGAGAACAGCAGAATAATGTGTTTAGAACATCAATTTTTTTTGCAACTTGTTCTCTTGCAAATACAAAACAGGTTAGGATTTTTTTCCCTTTATGAGTTTAAAAAAATCTGTGGAAAAAACGTAAAGAGCAATAACTGTTTCATATAAAGAACACAAATCGGACAAGTGTTAATGGAGTGTAAAGGGTTAAAGAACAGATAAAAAAGAACATAGTGTTTCTCAAACAACCTCTTACAGGGTGGCAACAAAATTCTGGAAAAAAAGTTCCCTGATATTTCCCTGACTTCCATGATGGTGTCAAAAAATTTCCCTGACTTTAAAATTACATTAAGAAACGTAGAAATATATGCTTTGTATAAAAACAAAGTATCCTATGCTACAATACAATAAATTTACTGCATTATAAATAAAAATTTATAAGCAATACTTATTGTCAGTTAAAATAATAATTTATGGATACACAAATTATACAATTATGGCAGCCATAATAGTAATTAATCATGTTCTCTGTAAGCAAAGAATGCAAATTTTTCCAACTATTTCTTTTGGAGATAATTTTAAATGTTTTATATGCTTCCTATTTCCTATTCCAATCTTCAATAAATCACATTCATTAGCCCCTCACATGTTGCTCACAATTTCAAGGTCCAATGCACTTTGCTTTTGCTGCTCTCTTAGCAGTGGTTCACGTTTTTACAAAAATAAATCTAAAAATATGAAATTGTGCATAACCAAACTTTTTAAAAAAAAATCTTTTTCAAAACTAAAAGGAAATATTGACAACTAAATTACCCAGAATAGAGTGCATAAGGGAGGATAATTGCCTGTTTAATGATCCGAATTTGAAAATTTCCCTGATTTTTTGTGAATTTTCGAAAATTTCCCTGATATTTCCAGAATAAAAAATTTCCATGACAATTCCCTGATTTCCCGGTTTTCCAGGTTATGTTACCACCCTGTCTTAGTACAAAGAAAAAAATTAATCGTAGAATGTCAACTTTTTCATTATAATAATAAAATCCCATGAAAACTATTAAATGAACAATATTGCGTATTAAAAGAACATTTTTATTTATTATAAATATTTTAATATAATTTTTTATTATAAATATTTTAATATAATTTTTTATTATAAATATTTTAATATAATTTTTTATTATAAATATTTTAATACAATTTCTTATTATAAATATTTTAATATAATTTTTTATTATAAATATTTTAATACAATTTCTTATTATAAATATTTTAATATAATTTTTTATTATAAATATTTTAATATAATTTTTATTATAAATATTTTAATATAATTTCTTATTATAAATATTTTAATATAATTTTTATAATAAATATTTTAATATATATTTTTTATTTCAAAATAAAAAAAAAATAATAAAATAAAAATCTTTAAATAGTTTATTTTAAAAATTGAAATTTTTCGTCAACGCGACACTCGCAGATTGGCGAGCATTTTGGCGGTGATATCCATCACGTCGGCAACCTATCTATCACCGAGAAAGAATGGAAGGAAGGTAAGAGAGAGTGCGCTAGAGAAACTACGGATATCTTTCATAAATCGTCATCATAACGACGGATATTTACATCGCAGAACCACCTGTCACCGACAGCAGCTCTCGTGTCAGAACCCCTAATTTTGCACTACTTTCTTTTCCCAAACATGACAACGGGATTCTCCCGTTCACCTTATTATTTACACGTATTTCTGCATTCGCGGGGAAAGAAAATCGCTTGTTTGGTTTTTTGGAAGAAAAAAAAAAAAAAAGGTAGGAGAGACGCAAAAAATAGATATTTCACTTTATGCAAAGGTTTGTATTTTTTTTCTGTTAGGGATCTTGAAAGAGATGTTTGACATTTTGAGAGGTTTATGTATGATGAGAAATATGATATAAAAAGAGTATTGGTTTATATCTATTTTTTTTTCTTTACCTGGAGATCCTTAAACTAAAAAAAATCTCTCTCTATATATATATATATCAAAGGTTTACGTGGCCCTTTTTGAAGGATCAATTCCTATCATCTGAATGGCAACACCTTCGTTTAAGCAGCCACGTTAGTCTTAATTATTTTTAAACTAGGAAACTACAAAAGTCAAACCGTCGTTATTTCAGAACTTCTTTAATTCATTGGCGAATGATACTTTTCATTATATACGCTTAAATCCGAAAAAAATACGCGCTGTTATTTGAAAAATAAAAAAGTCTTCCTAGTCTTTTTGAAGGATCAATTCCTATCATTTGTATGGCAACATCTTCGTTTAAGCAGCCACGTTAGTCTTAAAACTAAGAAATTACGAAAGTCAAATCATCGTCACTTCAGAACTACTTTAATTCATTGGCGAATGCTACTTTCGATTATATACGCTTCAATTCGAAAGAAAATACGCGTTGTTATATAAAAAAAGAGAAAAAAAAGAGAAGTTCAGTAAAACTTTTAAAATTATTAAGCCTTTACAATTAGAATATTCAGTGACAGGCAAGAGTAATAAAGACTATGGAATTTATAAATAAATATTTAAAAAATGTCTATTCTTTTAGCAAATATCTTTTTGCTTACCCTAGAGCAACGGTTCGCAACCTAAAAATTAAGGCGAATCATTAAATCAATGACTAAATTAACTGTAGTTCTTTTACCAAAAATTCAACTGAAATTAATTTCTTTAAACATATATACCCATTGACAAAAATAACCTGTTAAGCAAATTATCATTGACTAAAATATAATGGTTGTGATATCTAAAGGTAACTAAAACTGCCTGTATCTAGAACAATAAGGTATGTGGTGAGCATGATATATCACTAAATGTGGCTTTATGCATAAGACCCTTGGTTATCAATTGTAATGCTCGAGGTAGTCCAACTGATTTGAATCATTCTTGAATATCCTATCACTTGGACCCTTCTTGGAGTCTTGGACCCTTCTTCACTAACCCTTCTTGGAGTGTTCTCCTGACGGTAGGGCAGTATTGACTCCAAGAAGGGTTGCTAGCGCGGAACATTCCAAAAGAAGTTGGGGATTTCAAATGAAGTGGAGATTTCCTTTTATCAGCCAACTGGAATTGTACTCAGGGCCCAATTAAGACATTGAAGCAAGGGAAACCCGCCTTTAAATGGCGCCCCCCCCCCCCCCCATTACTCTCAAATAGACCCTGGAACATCAAACTTTTACAAACACTTTAACCCTTGCCCTTAATGGCATTCAAATATTATAAATAATATAACAAAATACATTAATAAGTAATGAGTATTCCTAATATTCTATATGCTTTGATATTTTTTAATATTCGAACAAATTTAATACAAGTTGTAATTTTTGTTTACTAAAGTTTATAATGCAATTTGTTAAGGTAAATTTAGTAGTAAACTATGTGATGTGTGTTCAATTTGTTCGTAAAATGTGTGATTTGGGGGCCCTTCAAAAATGGTAAGTCTGCGCTTCACGGGCCTATTCGGTAAACAGGCCCTGATTATACCCATCTAGGCACCCATTTCGTCTACATTACATCCCCTAGAATCGAGTAAAATCGTCTGTTTCTATAGCAGCCGCCTGACAACAGAAATCTGTCGAGAGGCTTTCTCATCGGGGTAGGACAGTAATTTCGACACCTAATTTTTCTTATTTAAAAAAAGAGACTACTTTCTCTGGTTAATGTTCCTGTTTGAGTATAATGTTCGTCTTTCAGCGCATTATTATCTTATTTACTTTTAACCCTTTGTACCCCACTGTCTGGAGGACTAAAGAACACATAGGAAGGTAAACTATTCCGTAAAAAAATAGGGGAAAGGAATAAACCTGATATTCAGACCTCTTTGTAAGTGTGGTGAAGATTTGCTTGCGATAAAAAGGGTTATCACTCTAACAACACTAATTCCATTACACCAATTGCGAAGTCAAGAGTCAAGCCAAGACACCTAAATCGCTTTAACTACCAAACAACTTGGATAACTGGACTCCAGTAAAGAGCCCCTCCCAATCAGCAGCTAACTACCTTCACCTCCGTTTTAACACCCACCTATCCTAATACAAATATTATCTTAACGTACCTCAAAGGACTTA
Source organism: Troglohyphantes excavatus (assembly GCA_963932185.1). Lineage (NCBI taxonomy): Eukaryota > Metazoa > Arthropoda > Arachnida > Araneae > Linyphiidae > Troglohyphantes > Troglohyphantes excavatus. The sequence goes on along the minus strand of OZ010669.1, from coordinate 61,950,280 downwards.
GCCAGTGGCGACCACCTCCGCAGAAGGCTACCAGGTTTGGCGAAAATTCCCCAATACGGCGATACCAACTACTTTAAAAATTTTAAATAAATAATTTTGGAAGCAAATAGTGATTCTATAAATTTTATATATTAATTCTATAAATTTTATATATTAATTCTATAAATTTTATATACTAATTCTATAAATTTTATATATTAATTCTATAAATTTTATATATTAATTCTATAAATTTTATATATTAATTCTATAAATTTTATATATTAATTCTATAAATTTTATATATTAATTCTATAAATTTTATATATTAATTTTATAAATTTTATATATTAATTTTATAAATTTTATATATTAATTCTATAAATTTTATATATTAATTCTATAAATTTTATATAATTTCGGAAGAGCTTTAGGATACTTTTTTTGTGTGTTTTCTATAGTTTGGCGCAGGATTCGAAATTAGGAGATAAAAATTAGGCGTCATGGCAGCTAGCAATTTTTTTTTAGTTGCCACACAGTTCTGCTTAGTCATAATTTTTAAATAATTCAGATTGCTAAAAGTAGAGCTGCTAACTCTTAGGTTTTTTTGTAATCGTTAAAGCTTTTTTTGCATTAAATTAGAAGCACATTCCCATTTGTACTCTAAAAATTTCACCGTTACTGACAAAATTACTGATTACTAATTATTGAAAATCAACGTTAGACGTAAAAAATGACGACTGAGTGCAAAATTACGGTCGTTAAACTGGAATTTGTAGGTGCAAAATTCGACTAACGACCGTACATTTCGAACCTCGGTTTGGCGATTTAGATACTTCACGGTTGGCAACCATAGTCCACCAGACCTGTGTTTTAAAGTGTGATGTGCTCCTGGGAAAGTGGACTCGGAACTGTCGAACTCTCCTAAAATGGAATTAGAACGCGATCGAGTTAAGCTCAGGAGGGTCGAGGGGTAGGGGGTGGAGAAAGGGGTTGAGATTAAGTGGAATATCGAATTAGAACGTGACCGAGTCGGGTGGGGGTGGGGGTTCTGTTATTAAACGGTTCGCAGTTAGCGGGAGTGGACCGGACGATAATAAGGGGATGTTTAGGTCCAGAGGGGTGGGGCGCACTTGTGTTAAATGGAGAATTTTGCGACTGGCAATCTTAGCTCGGCCTTAATGTGCAGGGCAGGGATGGACGGTTTAATGGATTCTCTTGGCGATGCATTTAGTCAGGGAGGGTAGCTGGTAAAACAGAAAGATTGTGAATTAACTTATCAAGACTTTTATGGTGTGGCTCGAACTTGTTGGAGTTCTTCAGTTAATGAAGAATTCTTAGGTATTTGTATATACAAAAAGAATTTCTTAAGTCCAGAAATTGATGTACTTCTTCTAAATAGATTTTAATATTTGTTATTATTAATGAAAGATATGACTATAAAGATTTAGCAAAAAATAAAAATGGCTATTAATGTTTTATATTTAGTATATATTTTATTTTGCAGAAAAATAGATTTCGCTGCCTGTTGGAGAAATTTCAGGTAAAAAAAAATCTCTCAAATATTTTCGAGCATGCGTTCTTCTGAATTTTTAGCGTGTGTTTTTTCTGTAACTTTTGAACATTGCTTTAATACAAGACATTAAATATGTTTTTATTATTTGTTTACCGAAAAATATTACTCCATGTAAAATATTTAATCTCCAATTGGCATCCATAAAAAAAAATTTAAATGAGCGTTTGTAATAAATATTTTTTAAGGAATTTCGAAGAAATTTGTCAACTTTTTAGCGTTGAATTCTCTTTAAATATTAACATCAGGGTTGCCACTCAACATCAAGACGAAAATTTTCTGACTTTTCCAGGTTTACCAGGGATTTTTTAAAAAAATTCTAGAATGAGAAATACATGGAAAGTAACATTTTTTAAAAAGACTGATTAGAGTCCTATAAAAATAAAGTACCTGGAAATAATAACCTATCAAAATATAAAAAATTATAATTTTTACAAATTTATGTTTTTATAATGAAACGAAAATTTAATCGATAGCAAGGAAATGAATATGATAAGACATTTCCAGCTAAATATTTTAGGAAAATTCTCTGATTTTTCCAGAAAAGTTGAGAAATCGTTCATTTTCACTGACAATTCCCTGACTTTTTAGGTCATTTTCATTTTCCCTGACTATTCTAGGTTTTTCCTGTTTTCTAGGTGAGTGGGAACCATATAACACGTGTACGGAAAGTAATAACTAGAAATTGTTTCTCCATTGTTTCAACTGAGTATTTATGAACCTTTATAGTTCAAGAAGGTATTTTTTATTAGCAACATACAAAATTTTTAACTTACTTTAACATCAAAGAATAAACAGATTTTTGTAAATGGCAAGGCTTACCTAAAAATAAAAACAAATCATTTAATTAAACAAAGAAAATAAATAGAAATATATAAGATATATTTTATAATATACTATAAAATTAGTTTTTATAATTTCAAAACCAAATAAACACAAAAATGCCCCCTTCTTTAACAGCACAAAATATACAATTTTTATAATTTGCATCAAAACTTTCGTATTTCCACTTCCCTCCCAACAACGGCCATTTTCTACCTTAACGAAAATCAGGAATCCCCACTGGAAAAATAATCCCTAATTTCTCCCCTCCCTTGAAAAAAAAGAAGAAAGAAAAATCTCCTTCGTTAGCGATATCATCACCCAAAATCGTCCATAAAAAACATAAATAGGATGAGACGTAGGGAAAAAGAGGGGGGGGGGGGAACTTTTAATAAATCGGGATCTTCATGCAACCCTACATTCGAAATACGTTATCTTTCCCCAGAAAATAAACGGTCACAAAGGTAAAAACGAAGCGGAAGGGTGTATTATTATTATGATGATTATTATATTTTTTTATATCCATCTCCTTTCCATTTCACCCTTTTTCCCCAGTTTTCTTTATCTCGACGCAAAGGATAAATTACGGTCCGAGTACCAATTACGCGGCCGGGACGTCTAGAGAGAAGTTTGGGCGACTTTAAATCATTTTTATGCAATCATTATTAGCGGGAGTACTACTTAATATTTTATTTATACACATACATTTGCTCGTCGTCAGGGGACACAAATTGGATAGGAGCTACGCAGGAGATACCTATGCGAGACAGGTTGTTATCTCATTTTTTGGAAAGAGTTTAATTTCTTGGACTTTCATTTTGTGCATCTGCTGGGTCGGTAGATTATTTTTATGAGATTTCTTCCAGAGAGGGAGATCATATATTTTTTATTTTTTTAAGAGAGGGGAAATTAAGCTAGTTTCGGGACAGGAATTGATGTTGGAGAAGCCGTAGATTTCGAGAAAACTGCCGACTGAATGAAGCATTAGGTAGTTTTTTTTTAAGGTAATAAATGAATGTGATTTGATGGAAATAGGACTGATATCGTCGAAATGACCGGTTTTTGAGTTATATCAAACAAACTTCAAAATAATAATAATAAAAAACGTCCAATAGCCTCGTTCTAATATTTCTGAATTTAATGACATAACAAGAAAAAAATTCTTGATGTCCCATTATTTTAATTTGTGATTTATTATTTCTCTATAAATGTTTAATATAAGGTGTTTTTAAGTAAACTGACAACTTTCAGAAGCATCTGTAGCTCGATCTAACAACCAAAATAGCTGCAAATTGGTAGAAAAACTAATAACAACATGTGAATTTTTATCCCGCGCAAAAAAATTTAGTTTCAAAAGTCTCCGATAGGGGGAAATGTGGCGTTGTGGCATTTTCGGTTATTATTATTATTATTATTATTTTTTTTTTTTTTAGGAATCAAAATTCTCATTAGTTTCCCTACCAAGTTTGGTGCTATTCCGGTTGTTAGATCGAACTATATATACCTGAGTAAAGTGTCAGTCTATACATATATAAAAATACAATTTAAAAAGTATATTAATGAAAAATTAATAAGTTTGAGTCGCATGTTATAAAATCCTATTAGATAGACTGATTTATCATTTCTAAGATGGAATCAGGAATTGATAAAATTAGAAGTACAATGCGCTTCTTATTTCCAAAAAAAAAAATACCTCCAATGAAGAAACGGGATTGTGCGACTATTATCTTTCAACTACAAAACTGGGTAGAACAGTTGCTTTATTTCCATTCATTGAAATAGTAGGAAAAAACAATATATGTAGTTTATAGTATTTTCATTGTTGACCGAACTCGACCTTTCAACATTTGTTACCCATTTGAGACAAAACGCGTCGTTCGATTTTCTTTAAACTTGGTATGAATGTTGCTTGAAGTTATAAAAATCGACGTATATATTAAAATCTTGATTATCCGATTTAATTCGGACTGGAGATAGGTCGGGTTAAGTGAAAATTTTAGATAATAGGGAATTGTCAATGCATAGAAAAACTAATAAACTAGTAACCGATGTTTTCTTTAATTAATTACAGGACTTACTCATAAGATGTGTTTAATTTAAACCCATGACCTCTTTTTCTATCACTCATTAAAATCCAAAACCTCGACATCCCGCTGTTTAATAAATTTGAACAGTTGAATCAAATCTCATCTAACCCCTTCTCTCTACCAGAGTAGACATTTTCAAATTTTTTAATCTATCCCCATATTTCTTCTCCATGCCTTAAAAACCTTGGAGCATTTTAGTAGCCCTGTGCTGAACTTTCTCTAACAAGTCAATGTCTTTTTAAGATATGGTAACCAAAACTGAACAGCATGCTCATGATGAGTTTTTACCAAACCTCTATACAATTATTACCTATATCATTAGATTTTGATAAAACACTTTTTCTGATGTATCCTATTAGCTTTATTGCCTAGCACTGTGCATTGATGACCCATTTAAAAATCCCCATTTACTAATACCCCCAGATCACTGATTACATTAATATTTTTAATTTTTGCCTCCTGTAAAACCCATTGATACCCATGTGCAAAACCTGACATGGTCGGTTAACAGAGGTTCTGGATAATAGAGGTCCTACTGTGTATATATACAGAACGACGTTACAGTGCCTCTCTTTAGGATTTTTTTTTTACGATAGTTCAAAATATTTATTTAAATACATATTACTCTGCTGTTTGTAAAGATAAATGGAACTCCTCTTCGACTCTTAACCCAGCTAAATATGTTGAACCTTGGCTTGTGTCTGGACATCCCTCAGTATTGGCCATCAAGAGTAAGGAGAGATCAACAGACAAGAAGTATGATGAAAACATGTTGAAGTTTTGGACAAATCTTTTAGGATGGGCAGATAACTTAAACAATCATGAAAATGTTCTTCTTTGTTGCTTTTATTACTTTACTACAACACATTTTTGTAGTTGTTTTGCAAAATAAAATTTGGGATTGAAATAAAATGTTCAAGTTATTATATAACCAAATATTTCTTTTTGTTTTGGCCCAATAATTTTGGAATACCCCTTTACCCCACAGAAGATTACAGACAGTTCCTTTACCTCTATGCCTAGAAATCGAGCACTGTATAAAATATATAGGTCGCAAGGTATACTGTTCCCAGAACTATTAGTTACAATACAGTACATAAGTAAAGTTGACTAGTTGTTAGTAAGATAAATTACCGAACTGAAGCCAGTTTCAAACGAGCTTAAAGCAACACAACAAAGCAAACTATCAGCATTTAAATTAGTTTCCTGAGAACATTCCTGTTACAAGAAAGGTGTGATCCCCCACAACCTAAAGCACTCGAACCCTGACAAGTATTACAGATTTACGAGCACTCGCAACAATTTGTTACACATCAGGGCTCAGTTCAAGGCTGGCCCACTGCGAGCTATAAGTAACTTTTCCTGATCCCGACCACGTAAAAATAACGGCACCTGGTCGGCTCCTCAACACCAAATCGGAAAGTTCTGGCTGAGTGCACCTTTCCTTTTACCTACATGCACCTGGACGAAGGCCAGGGAAAAAAAGCCTTCTTTATTATTATTATTTAATTATTTGGTCTCATCGTCGAGTCTATTTTCCGCGAGTTGATCTTGGAAGAGAGCCTTGTTTTGAGAGGAGTCGTTGTTGGATACAAAAAAAAATTAGACAACTTGAGGTACCGCTGGGATTGCAGAGACGAAGACTTTTTAACTACATCAAGGGGGATTTTGCAAGAAAGTAACAGATTTTTACTATCGTTATTTAAAGGATAATAACCATCATTTCGTTGAAGTTTAACACGTTGAGTGGGAAGTAAAACTCTTTCTTGATCTTAACCACCTCAGTTTCGACGTTGCCTTTTGAGGCTTAATGATAGAATACACAGGACAAAGTCCTTCTAGTAGAAAGTAAAAAAGTTAAAATTAAAGGTGGAATATTGAGACTGTTGGTTATTTAGCTCATAATTTTCTGGTGGATGAAGTTTTTGCATGTCTTTAATCGGCTGTCCTTCCAGAATTAATGAAAGGCCTATACACGATCGCAAAGCTGACTGCTACACTGTAAAAAAGGTACTTAAAATGAGTACCTGGACCTGCTCGTTTTTCTTTGAATACAATTGCATCGCAATAATTTCATGCTCATAATTTTCTGGTGGCTGAAGTAAAAATGAGTACCTGGACCTGCTCGTTTTTCGTTGAATACAATTGCATCGTAATAATTTCATGCTCATAATTTTCTGGTGGCTGAAGTAAAAATGAGTACCTGGACCTGCTCGTTTTTCTTTGAATACAATTGCATCGTAATAATTTCATGCTCATAATTTTCTGGTGGCTGAAGTAAAAATGAGTACCTGGACCTGCTCGTTTTTCTTTGAATACAATTGCATCGTAATAATTTCATGCTCATAATTTTCTGGTGGCTGAAGTAAAAATGAGTACCTGGACCTGCTCGTTTTTCGTTGAATACAATTGCATCGTAATAATTTCATGCTCATAATTTTCTGGTGGCTGAAGTAAAAATGAGTACCTGGACCTGCTCGTTTTTCGTTGAATACAATTGCATCGTAATAATTTCATGCTCATAATTTTCTGGTGGCTGAAGTAAAAATGAGTACCTGGACCTGCTCGTTTTTCTTTGAATACAATTGCATCGTAATAATTTCATGCTCATAATTTTCTGGTGGCTGAAGTTTTTGCATGTCTTTAATCGGCTGTCCTTCCTGAATTAATGAAAACACTCTACACGATTGTAAAGCTGACTCCTGCAAAAACGGTACTTGAAAATGAGTACCAGAACCTATTCGTTTTTCTTTGAATACAATTGCATCGTAAATGAGCGACGACGTACTCAAATTTAAGCAACCGTACTTTTACAAAAATGAGCAGGGTGAATTAATATTGCTAATCTCAGCTTCTGTACCAGCCATCTTAACAAAGCGACCTGACAAACTTCAAATAGTTATTCAGAAGATGGTTTTCCACATTATTTATTTCAATTGCTTAAATGGAAACTGAGTTATTACAACTGAATTATCTTACTTTCCATTTTTTGGCATAACTTTTAAACAAGTCAAGTTTTCTTTTAGTAACTTCTTCACGTCGGCCTGGTAATACAACAGATGAGGAACTGGAATTCCACAGAAAGAACGCAGATGTCAAAAACGTTCTTGGAGTTTGAAAAGTTAAAATAAAAAATCAACAAATTATTTAAATTTTAAATCTAAGCTAAACTTTGTTCAAGCCAGTCCCTTATCAATAACAGTAGGCATTTTGAGCTTGCAGATAAAATAAAAAGCTTTACAAGAGAAGATTGAAACCCAACAAAAGTTTTTTCAGATGACAAATAACCCTTCTTCAACAAGCGGCAAAATATCGGCCATGGCAATTACAGCAATATCCACCCCCACAGAAACAGCGCTATCCGACAACGAGGAAAAAATATTCCATAAAATTTCTCTAAATGTACCAACTAAGTGAGACGAATAACATAATTTAATTAATTCTTAGCAGTGAAAGGTGGCAACATGGTATGCGGGGAGCATGGAACAAGGTAGATAAAATTCGTTCCATCCTCTAAAAAAAGAACGGTAGATCGAGGCCGGTAGATGACATACCATGATGCGGAAAGGTGCTTGCAAGTGGCAGAATGGAAAATGCTTTGCAACGGTTGTCATTTCTATGAAAAATCGCCAATTTGGCGATTTCTTAAAGTTTTATTAAGCAGATTCTGACATAAATACCTACAATTTGTTTTCAATTAAATTAATTTATATCTAAAACTAAAATTATTTAATATAAGCTTATAGAATTTTAAACATTGTACAGCAATTTGGCGATTATTAAAAATTTAAAATGCACTTTGAATTTAAAAAGTGATTTTGATTTACTTACTGCGGTACTTAAGTACTGCGGTTCCTGATCACATGAACCTAATCATTTATCTTTGAGTACAATTGCATCGTAAATGAGCGATGACGTACTCAAATTTTTGTGACCGTACTTTCTTAAAACTGAGCAGTGTGATTTGAAATTGCTAAGCATTTTATTGCTATTCGCCCTTTTAACATTTTTACTGTTTATAACTTCCTCAAGTCGCCCTGGTAGTTTAACAATTAAGGCTCTGCACTGCGGTGCCTGAGGATCTGGGATCGATTCTCGGTAAATCTTTCAAAGTCTTGATTGTAATCTGCATTGTAGCATCTGCTCTTTTTTAATAATTTTTTCTGATTGTATTCATTTTTGTGTACATATCTTTTTCAAAATTGAAATTTATATATTCGCAGGCATGAAAAACAACGCTATACGCAAAACTGAGTACATTTCGCTTATTTTTTAGTACCTATTTATAACAGTGACGTTTCAATGAAGAAAAAGCAATGCCATTCACATGAATAATATTATTAAATTTTAACAAAATTAAAATGTTGGCGAGATTTGACAAATTGGCGATTTCACAAAACCATTTTGGCGATTCCAAAAAATTCCAAATTGGCAGCCGTGGCTCCCGTTATATTTTTGGAGTGACGTGCTCTTGCAACAAACCAAAATAGAAGAGGAGAAAAAAAATCGCCAACAATCACCGGAGTAGCGCTAATTGCCGAGATAAAAACCGTTAAAAAGCGAATGAGGTAAGGTAGTTTCTATAAATGTTCTCTTCGCTCGTGAGAGTTAGAATACCAGAAAAGAAGAAAGGTTTCCCGGTGTTTTCATTTAACTTTTCCAGCGTGTGGAATTAATGAATTGCTTCGTTATGGTGGCCGCGTTAGGGTGATGAATGGGGAAAGCCCAGAAAACAAGAGTTTTGCTGTTCTGGCGGGAAAAAGTTGGCTGATTTTCTTTATCTCGATTGGTGTTGTTTCATTTTCATTGTTCCTGCGAATCATATATCATGCTTAATTCTGTGTTTCATTAGATGGTATCGAGAAGTTCTGGGCATCATCTATTTCTTGTGAAAGGGTTTTTATATTTGTTCCATTTAGTTACTCTTTCTTTCAAATGATTGTCTATTTTTAGGGAGCATTGTTCCTTTTAATTCTTACGTTGTTTGGAAAGGATAATGGAGAGATCACATTTTTTTTATTGACGCTTTAAAGGACTGGAAACAAATTGTTTTCACATTTATAGGTTTTTTAAACATTTCACAATACAAATAACGATATTAAAAAATCTGAGTGATCTGTTTAGTAAGCATATAAAATGTCATAAAAGTAATGAAGTTAATGCTTTATTGTATAATGTAAATTAGTTTTCTCTTCTGCAGACGTATTTTTGAATTTTCACATATTTTTTGGTCGTGAACACGTTTTTAAAATCGGTACGGCTACATAACTGCACGAGGTGGCAACCTAAAAAACGACATATGTAAAATCTCCATAACTTCAGGAGGAATCAGCCTGTGGGATAAATGGCATACCATCGTGTACAGGAAAGTTGGACGTTTGGACTATGTCGATTGTTAAACCATTCCCCTCTGACCTTTGTACCGCGTGGAGAGTGGAAGAACGTCTCCTTTAGCTGCAGTACGCGCTTTCGGCCTATAACTCTACGGGGTTATGGCCCTTCCTCCATCCTATGAAGGTAAATTATCTAATATTATGTACAGAAAGGTGGGCTGCTTCAGCCAGATTGGCAAATAATCCACTCCTTCCTCTGATATTTGTACCGAGTAGCTGAGTAGCTTTGTAATGAGTGAAATTTCGATCAAAGAAGCAGCAGGACGGCTGCCGGAACCGGCTTATGTACAAAGTACAGTAGAACCTCGATTATTCGGACCGGAGGTAGGTCGAATAATCGAAAATTCCGGATAATAGAGAATTGCCAATGATTATTAAAACTACTATACTAGTAATTGATTTTTTATTTAATTAAACATAGGACTTACTTTTTAAATGTTAGAATATTTAAATGCCAGTTGTTTAGCGGCGAAAGGAAAGTTTGATTTGAGTAATAAATATTAAAGAATTTCCGTTCATGTGGTTGTGGAAAATACGGGGAGGGGGGGGGGGGGGAGAGTAATATGATTTCGGCTGTACTAACATTTTCGACCACGGGCCACCACTGCGAATCTGACGAACCTACCAGGGTATAACGGCACATAAACAATTAAGAACTGACCATGTCTGCAACGTCTTGATAAGTGTGGTTTTTAACTTTTGAAAATAAATTCCTTCGAGCATGAATAGACTGTAGTAGAGCGAATATGACGTCATCATCGTTATGCAAACATCTCAGACCTGATGGCACCAGACACGTAACTTCTTTTTAAAATTTATGAATGAAAAAACGTTCGCGATTGACTTGTGACTTGCATGTTGGCCTCACTTTGATGTTAGCGAGATTATAACCTTATGATTTCTGTACTATGAGGGATTCATGCTCGAAGATAAATTCTCTCTTATATGGTAATAAGTACAACTACAGTTACTGTTCTCATTGTATGTAGGTTATTTTTATCGCTCTCTTGGCGACTTAGTGTCCCGTCCCACCTGCTTCGATAAAAAGCCAGAATATATTTAACGAGGAGCCCCATGTCGCAAGAATAGCAATCGATAGCCCTTTCGGTGGCCACCTTCTGTTTCCGTAGAGATAGCGCGGCCCCGCAAGGTGGCGAGCAGAAACGGAACAAGGTGCAACAAACAGGAAGGCGGCGACAAAAGAAAAGGAAAAAAGTCGCCAACCCGATGGCCTTTCAATTAAGAGCGGCCGGAAGGGATTAATTAATAAGGAGGGGGGGGGGGGGGGGGGATGGAAGTAAACAGGTGACGATGTGGAGCGTTTCCGAGTCATGTGAATTCCGTTCTGGTTCGAAGAAAGAATGGTTCTAGAACTTTCTGAGAGTTCTAAAGATACAATGTAGACAGACTTCTTTAGAAAATATAAGATAACTTCATTTTTATCAAGAGAAAAGCGCCGAGAAAGCTTCAATTCCGGAAAATTAATAAAAAAAGGGTAGAGTAAGCAACCTGTGAGAGCAGACCCCTGAAATCTCGAAACCCTGAAAGTTGGGAATTTCAACTTCTAAAAATCCTCGAGTTGGGAAAAATTATGCCTGAAGAAAATTAATATTATTAGCAAATGAAAGTTAAGGAAGATTAGAAATTGCCCAACTTGTATGATTACATTTAAATTAGACCTCGGAACGGACAATGCTTTGGAATGTGCCGCAATAAATCAATGATTGTAAGAGAACTTTTTAATATTACAAAAAAGATGTAATATAAAAATATATGATATAGATGATATATAAATATGATGTATATAAAAAAAAAATGAAAAATGTCGATAAGTGTTAACTGAGAATTTTCAGCACTGTTGAGTTGGGAATTTCGAATCGTTAAGTCGGGAATTACAAATCGTTAAGTTGGGAATTTCGAATCGTTAAGTTGGAAAATTTCGTGTGTCAACCCCCCAAATATATTTTGTGTGACGGCCCTGTATGAGAGTTCAATTAGTTCAAAACAATTTATACCTAACAATTATACTATTAAACTTTAATTACATAAACTTAAATGAAAGCGCCCTTCATTAGGTACAGTATTAACAATTCTAATTTTTAATTCTAATTTTTAAAAAAAAAAAATTTAAAACATTATTAATGTTTCTTTTTTTATTTATGACATCTTTAATTCATGAATTTAATTCATAATTTCTTCAGTGTTAAACAATTAAATTGTGAAAACTATTCAAACATTTAAAAAGGAATTCAAAGTAGAAAAACTTAAATCAAAACCTGTCTTTGAAATATATAACGCATATTACATAAACATTGTACTGTAGAATTTTGCCTCGCAGATTCTGCATTAAAAATCGAGTGAGTTCTTACACAATACAGTTGGCGAAGGGAAATTTAAAATCGATTTTAGGACCGGGAAGGGAGGGGTACTTAAAAAAATTTGGATAGAGCGATATAGTAAACTGTTAAAAACAATGGCTCCGAATACATGGTTCAATTTTGAAAAAGACATGTACTCAAAAATGAATACAGAATAAAATGGGAAGATGCTAGCCCAGATAGGCTACCTTCATAAATTCCTTTCAATAAATATTGACAATTACAACTAAGGCTTACCGGGAATCGAACCCATATTATCAGGAACTACAGTCCAGAGCCTTATTCATTAAACTACCAGAGCGACTTGAAGAAGTTATAAACAGAAGAAATGTTACAAAGGCGTGCCAAAAGAATTGGAAGTAAGGAAATTGAGTTGTAATAAATTAGTTTCCATTTAAGCAATCGACATCAAACAATGTGGAAAACCAAACCATCTTCTAAACAACTATTTTAAGTTTATCAGGTCATTTCGTTAAGATGGCTTGAACAGAAGCTGAGATTAGCAATATTAAATCACACTGTCATTTTTGAGACCGTACTGTTACTTAAATTTGAGTACGTCATCGCTCATGTACGATGCAATTGTACTCAAATAAACACGAGTAGGTCCAGGTACCCATTTTTAAGTATTTTTTTAGTGTACATTTCCACTCCTGGCTAAAAAGGCTCCAACGCGACTGCTAAGTGCGCCACTGTCATTAAGTACAGTTGTACTCAAATTTTACCAAAAGTACTGAATACTGAATAAAAGTACCGACAATTTATGGAAGGAGAGACATCTTGTGAAACAAAACCTCTGCTTTTATAAAAGCCACCTTTATCTCTCAATCCAAATTTGGATTTTATTCCCGACCTAACCAAAACAAGTGCAATCGAACAACTGCGCACTTGTGTTTTCTAGTCACAGTGACGTCTTTGTGGAATACCTTTCGACGGCTGATACGCGAGAAATAATATAAAAGAATTTCCACACAGACATGGCGCTTCCTTTGTTTGACCTTACTGACCTATCAAAATCAGAGAGTATCAAAATGGAGTTTGGGAAAAAGAAAGAAAATCGCACTCTCTTTCGGAAACGTCTGTGCTTACCTATCGCTGAGAAAGGAGAAAATGGGCATTGAGAATGAAAATGGCGTATGTTTGAAACGTCTTAATGGCCATTGTTTTATATTCGAGTCGCCCATTCCAAAACATCTCTTGTCCGCTTTGTGAAACTTTTATTTCTATTATATTATCTTCTATTTCTTTTATATTATCTTCTATTTCTATTCTATTATCTTCTATTTCTATTCTATTATCTTCTATTTCTATTCTATTATCTTCTATTTCTATTATATTATCTTCTATTTCTATTATATTATCTTTTATTTCTATTCTATATTCTATTTCAATTCTATTATCTTCTATTTCAAGTCTATTATCTTCTATTTCAAGTCTATTATCTTCTATTTATATTCTATTATCTTCTATTTATATTCTATTATCTTCTATTTATATTCTATTATCTTCTATTTCTATTCTATTATCTTCTATTTATATTCTATTATCTTCTATTTCTATTCTATTATCTTCTATTTCTATTCTATTATCTTCTATTTCTATTCTATTATCTTCTATTTCTATTCTATATTCTATTTCAATTCTATTATCTTCTATTTCAAGTCTATTATCTTCTATTTCAAGTCTATTATCTTCTATTTCTATTCTATTATCTTCTATTTCTATTATAGTATCTTCTATTTCTATTATAGTATCTTCTATTTCTATTCTATATTCTATTTTAATTATATTATCTTCTATTTTTATTCTGCTGTCTTCTATTTCTATTCTATTATCTTCTATTTTTATTCTGCTGTCTTCTATTTCTATTCTATTATCTTCTATTTCTATTCTAGTATGCTTATTCTATTATCTTCTATTTCTATTCTAGTATGCTTATTCTATTATCTTCTATTTCTATTCTAGTATGCTTATTCTGTTATCTTCTATTTCTATTCTATTATCTTCTATATTTCTATAAACTTTTATTTCTAAACCTTGATATATGTAAAGTATGTCCAATGCAAGAGACAGCGATTTTTTTTTGTACATAAGAAGAATTATTGAAATTTTAACATTCGAGGGGGAAAAATATCGATACTACACGGCAAAAAAAAATTACTTAAAAATGAGTACCTGAACCTACTCGCTTTTCTTTGAGTGCAATTGCATCGTAAATGCACAATGACGTACTCAAATTTAAGTAGCCGTACTTTCTATATTGAACAGTCTGCTTTAATATCGCTAATCTCAGATTCTGTTCAAGCCATCTTAACAAAGCGACCTGAGAAACTTAAAATAGTTGTTCAGAAGATAGTTTCCCACATTATATTTGATGTCGATTGCTTAGATGGAAACTGAGTAATTACAACTCAATGAACTTACTTTCCATTCTTTTGGAAAACCTTTTTAACACTTCTTTTGCCTATAACTTCTTCGAGTCGCCCTGGTAATTTTACAAATAAGGCTCAGAACTGCGATGTCTGAGGATCTAGATTCGACCCCGGTAATCTTGGTTGCAAATCGCGATATTTATTGAAAGTGATTTCTGAAGGCAACCTATATATAGGCTAACATCTACATTTTTTATTCATTGTACTCATTTTTGAGTACAAGTCTTTTTTGAAATTGAAATTTGTGTATCCGGATCCATGATAAGCATCGAATGTATTCAAAAATGAGTACATTTTACTGCCATTTGAGTACCTATTTTTAACAGTGATCCATCCTAACAATATGGTTTACCCTTACGCCACTTTTCCCCCCCAATGCTTTCTCCAGCCGAAATGGGTGCTTGAGGTCTGAACGAAAGTTTACAACACCTAACGTAAACATAAGGGACGGAGGATTCGATGATGAAGATGATTCCGCGCCAAATCTTATCTAACGAACCTGGACAGTTCTTGCTGATTGAGAACCACCACCTCCTCCTCCCCAACCACCCGGCTATCTACCATCTCAAAAAGAAACACATCCCATCTTCCCATAGGTAAAGCGAAGGATTTGCTGGGTATGTTATTTTTAAATAACAGTTAATACCGATTCTTGTTCTTTAGAAAAGAATTGTCCGTAAACTTGATGTACTACTGCACATGAAAGTAATTTTGTTATTTTTTTTAAAAAACTCTTAATTTGTTAGTGCGACCAATAATTTCTAATTTTCAACAAAATATAGAAAAAAGTACAAAGTACTAAGCATCAAAATCCCGATATTAAATGCAACTTTAGCAGATAATTCGTATAACGTATTTAATATAGGAAATTCTTAATATATGAAAAAATTCGCTATCCTGAAAAAAAACTTCTAATAAATGCAAATTCTAACAATGGCAGCTCCGTATTCGAATGTTCGATTTTTACAACAACCTTTCTCTTTAGTTCCATGTGGACAAAAGTAATTTGTATGCCAAATTTGATTGCCGTTATGTTCTAACAATATTGAATTCACATATATATGACGGCAAATGTTTAGAAATCAATTCTTTTTAAACCCTGAACTCATCAAAACATGTAGAAACACCACACTAAAAGCCTGCCATTACAGAAATCATTGCATACAAAGTACGTGGCCTAAGGCGGGTGTTACGGATTTAAAATAAACTATTAATTAAAATAAACTTAAATGAATAGTTTACTACGTGCTTGAACAGTACTACTATCCACTATTCAGTTGTCAAATCTAATGAAGTTTTAGGTCGATTGATTAACTCAGCTTTCTTACTCAATTAGTGCAGCATAAACTATGTAAGTCCACATATATTGAATATAACCCGTCCGTTTTCCAAACAATAAGTTAAAATTAAATTTTAATACTAGTGTCTAAAATTTTTTCAGAAGTTTAAACTCTGAAAAAGAGTGTGAAGAAGTCAGCCTAAAAGACAAGTAGAGAATAACAAACGGTTCCTTTTTCTATAATAATAAAAGAAAGATGTCTGTGGATCTCAAAACAACTGCTTAATTTGCGTATAAAAAGTTTATATTAATTTCTAAAGACTGTTCATCCTCAAGATGTGGAACTGAGGCTCGTATTTATAAAATTCCGCTTAGATTTTAATTAATTTTAACAATTTTAGAAATATTGAATAAAGCGACATTTAAAAAAAATATTTCTTAGATAAACAACGTCTTTTTTAGCTTATTCGATAGCGCGCTGCACTTCGGAACAATTGTCGCTAGTTCCAAACCAGACGGAGGTAATTAAATATTTTTTTAATGTACTGCAAATTGGGATTAATTGGACCCAACAAAATTTTTTTTTAATCATTCCTGGGTCTGCTGTCATGAAAATATAGACGTTGATTCACCTTCTCTCCAACAGGTAGTGACAGTGGCGTAGAAACTTGTTATTTTCAGGAGGGGAGGGGGGAATTTTACTGAAATTTTTTTTACGATGATACATTTGTACACAAATGTATCATCTTTCAAATAAAATCATGTGAAACGATTGGTTTATGGAATATATTAAAAAAAAAGCATAAAATAGAAATTTTTTAAGGGCTGGGCTCCTTCAAAATAATTCCTGGGGGGAAGAGGGGAGGGGGGGCTCAAGAACCCCCCCAGCCCCCCACTACTTCCTACGCCAATGGGTAGTGATTTAACCAACAAAACAATAGGTTGTCAAATTGAAGAACAAGTAATTTTTTACTATATTGAAGAACCGGTGAAAGAGAACAGAGTGTTATTTTTTCTTTCTCCACTAGTAGTGGTCCTTTTTCTTCGAGAAAAGTAAAGAAGCGCGGAAATGTGTCTCTGCAATTTTATGGATCCCGATTTAATGAAACTTGACTTGCGTGGGTTTTGGGTGATAAACTGATAGGTGGAATATTGCAATCGGTTTTTTTCTCTCTTTCTCACCGATATCTAGGTACTACTGACGCGATGAGATGGGATTTTTTTTTTTGGTACTGATAAACATCTTTCAACGTAGAGTGTGTTTATCAGATTGCAAGGGCTTGAAAGTGGAGTTTTTGTAGAGTTTGAGGACTTTTAGTTTGTTCGGAAACGCACCTTATATTTGGAATTTGAGTTTGCGGCCATTTTGTGTTATCGCTTATGAACAGTAAAAATATTTTATTAACCACAGTTTTTACATTTTCTTCGAAATACGGTGATTTTATTTTGTTCTGTTTTAAATAGTTGAAGATTTTTTTATGTTTTAATGGAAACTCTTCATCTGCATCTTTATATAACATTTAATTATATATTATTTAAGCCATTGTCTCAAGTTAAAGATTTGATAAAATAGTTTTTAGTTTTTACATTGCCAAGAAATGGCAAACAAGAGTTTCGGAATTTTAGAAAGATCATTTTAGCTAAAATATTTAAAGAAACATATAAGTTGGATAATTTAAGTTGCAGTTATCACAAAATCAAATTAAATGAATCACCATTATATAAATATCGCCGAATATCTAATAAACTACAAAATGACAAATTGTTTAATTTTAAAAGCATTTTTTTAATCATAACATAATATTTATATTTTGACATTTTAGTTAAATAACGAGGATTCCGACTATATAACAATTTCAAATTTAATTTGAGAAATTCTGTGCAAGGATTAGAACAATTCAAATATTCAAAGTCTAATTTTAGAGTTTTTGTAATTTTGTTTTTGTGTAAACAAAATTATGGAGTAGGGGGGGAGGGGGGGGGGAAGAGCAAAATCCGATATTTTCTGTATTAGATAAGGACCCAAATTGTTTGGAAGAATGACGAACTCGTAATCAGAGGTTTGTGAGTACGAAACACTTTATCCTTCAAAAGACACACCATGAATCTGTAGTGTTCCAAACGTCCTGATGTTGTTAGTGCTGTGGAAGTTTAGTGAATGGAGTGCCTGCTCAGGTACTGTCTTCGATCATGGCTTCCAATTACAAAGTTATTTATGATCTGCCTTTCGGGATAGATCCCGAACCATCACCAACAGCCCAGAGTGTAGCTATTGTGTGACAATACTTCAACCAGATATCCGAAAGTTTGTGCAAGCTGACTGACTACAAACATCGTTGTAAGTGGTGATGATTATCATGCTTCAAAAACTGTCTGAGAGTAAAAAAAAAAAATCTTGCATTCAGCCCTACGAAATACGCACACAACATGTGCTGTACAAGTCTTAAAACAATCGAAATTCCATGTTTCGTCCCGAACGTTAACCACACTGAACTCTAACTGTAACTTCTGGAAGCCTCAAAACTTATTTCCTCTATGGGCGCGTTGAAGCCAATATGGAAGGAGCCGTACTGTAACCACAATTTTTTTAAAAGTGAATTAGTGGTGTTTTTAGTACCATAGCATTATAGAAATATGAAATGTACAAAAATATTTTATTCTTATAGAATACATTTTTATATTGCCAAACACATCGTTTTTGCTCTTGCTTTTGAACCACTTCGACTTGCAAATGACTTTCTATTTTAATAGCAGATTGCATTTAAAACTGGGTTTCAAAATAAAATTAAAAAAACTTATCCAAAAGAAATACATGTCGACTCTTTGACTTGCAAATTACTTTCTATTTTAATAGCAGATTGCATTTAAAATGGGTTTCAAAAGAAAATTGAAAAAATTGAGCCAAATGAAATACATGTCGGCTCTTTGACTTGCAAATAATTTTCTATTTTAATAGCAGATTGCATTTAAAATGGGTTTTAAAAGAAAATAGAAAAAAATTGATCCAAAAGAAATACATATCGGCTCTTTGACTTGCAAATGACTTTCTATTTTAATAGCAGATTGCATTTAAAATGGGTTTCAAAAGAAAATAGAAAAAAATTGAGCCAAAAGAAATACAAGTCAGCTCTTTGACTTGCAAATGACTTTCTATGTTAATAGCAGATTGTATTTAAATTGGGTTTCAAAAGAAAATAGAAAAAAATTGAGCCAAAAGAAATACAAGTCAGCTCTTTGACTTGCAAATGACTTTCTATCTTAATAGCAGATTGTATTTAAATTGGGTTTCAAAAGAAAATTGAAAAAAATTGAGCCAAAAGAAATACATGTCGGCTTTTTGACTTGCAAATGACTTTCTATTTTAATAGCAGATTGCATTTAAAATGGGTTTCAAAAGAAAATAGAAAAAAAATTGAGCCAAAAGAAATACATGTCGGCTTTTTGACTTGCAAATGACTTTCTATTTTAATAGCAGATTGCATTTAAAATGGGTTTCAAAAGAAAATAGATAAAAACTGAGCCAAACGAAATACATATCGGTTAATTTTACCATGAAAATATACGAAATATTGCGATACCGCTGAAAGTGGGGTACGGTTGTTACCCCTTCAATTGGCTTCAAGTCAACAAAATGTCTTGCCCAATCCAGAATATATAGTTAGAGATCAGTGGCTAACCACCATACGTCTGCCCTACATCCGAACAAAAAAGACGCTTCTCAACATACGTGTCCCACTTGAGATATCAAAATAAAACGGAGACACCAATAAAAAAAAACATTTTTTTTTTTAAAATGGAGTAATGCTTTTTATCTTGACCCCTCTTCAGGTAAACAACTCTGGAGCTCCACGTTATCGCTGGACACATGCAGAATGTCCGTCATCAATTTCCGCGACATAAATAACCGAACGGTGAAGATTGCGCCTCCATTGTTTATAGCCTTCTGATAAACACGATCTAGCGGCAGAGGAGCGGCCAACTGGGATCAGGTTTCGGGGATACTTTGAAAAACATTAGATGCACTTGAGATGGGTTTTTATTATTTTTCAAGAACGAAATATGACGAGTTTGCTTGTTTCAGAACAATTCTACCGTTGTTGTAAGTTAACTCGAAAGTATCGCTCGCGGTTTGGAATGTGTTATATTTATTTTTCTTTCTGATATGATTGTTCAATTTATATCAATGTCATAAATTGACGAATTTGAAAGATACAAAATATCTCTTATATTGGTTATAAATATAAAATTTTCAGACTATTAAATATTGTAATATACTTTTTTAGGAACGTTATTACGTTAAACCCAGATAAATCAGAATGTTTTATACTCAATAACTGGCAATAAAAAAATGCACTTCAAAGTCCTAAAAACATTTGTTATAAGCGACAAACAACAAATTGAAAATAATGATCGAGTAAAAATATTTGGGGATTCAGAGAAGCCAAACTTATTTGGCGCAATTTCGATTTGAGGTTGCCATAATATAGGTATAAAACAAGAAATGAAGCACTCCTCTTGTTATTTTACTAACTTAGTACTGTAATCGTTTTAACAACTTGTTTGGATATTAAGATTATTTCTGCAAAATACTTAAAAAAAATAAGAAAACACCTTTGTTTACACTGTTAAAAATAGGTACTCAAATATAAGTCAAACGGACTCATTTTTGAATACATTCGATGCTTATCATGGCTCCGAATACATAAGTTTCAATTTTGAAAAACACATGTACTCAAAAATAAGTACAATGGGTAAAAATGAATAATAAGAGCAGATGCTAGCCCACATAGGCTGCCTTCATACATCACTTCCAATAAATATCGACAATTACAACCAAGACTTACTGGGAATCGAACCCAGATACTCAGGCACCCTAGTCCAGAGCCTTATCCGTTAAGCTATCAGAGCGACTTGTAGAAGTTATAAACGGAAGAAATGTTAAAAAGGTGTGCCAAAAGAATGGGAAGTAAAATAATTTAGTTGTAATAACTGAAGTTTCCATTTAAGCAATCGATATCAAATAACGTGGAAAACCATTTTTTAAACAAATATTTTTTTTAGTTTGTCAGGTGGCTTTGTTAAGATGGCTTGAACAGCAGCTGAGATTAGCGATATTGAAGCAGACTGTTCAATATAAAAAGTACGATTACTTAAATTTGAGTACTTTATAGCTCATTTACGACGCAATACACTCACATAAAAACGAGTAGGTTCAGGTAATCACTTTTAAGTACTTTTTTTTACAGTGAAAACAAAGAGAAATCCCTTCTCACAATCAATATTTTATTGAAATTTCTTAAATATCCGAGAATTGTACTAAAACCAATGCCCAGTATACCATGTGCCATGGAGCCCCGGTTGCTCAGTTGGTAAGGCGTTCAGCTACTAATCAGAGGATTGGTGGTTCGAATCCGTGAAATGGACTTGACATAGAAAAGTAAAAAAAGTAGTGATCTTGCGATCGGAGGGTTGCCAGCTTCGCTACAAAAATACTAGAAAGTCGTCCAGAATATCCAACAAATTATACTGGCGTGTATACGGGACTGGTGCACGATACATCTGATCGGGGTCCAAAGTCCCGACGTCTATTGAAGGCGTTGGGTGCCAGTTCAGGTGTTTCCTCGTCATCTGACCATGGTTCTAAAATAATGAGATGCATGTATGAATGAGTGTATGAATGTGATGTGTTCCCGGGTCTTTCCTTCGAGATAAACACCCCGAACCGTCGCCAATAGCCCACTGTGCAGCTCTAGTGCGACGTTAATTAACAAAACCAAACCATGTGCCATGCCTATCTACAGCACCATATACATCCCTCTAGATCTACCTCCCCCATATTTCTAATGGCAGCAAATTACCTCAAAGAATCCGTTTTTCCCGCTGCTCTAATGACCGCCATCTGTAAGGTCAAGGGGTCAACTTCCAATTTCCGCGCCGCTCTCTCCCTCTGATTGGCTGGATTGAGAAAATGACAGAAAAGGCAGATCGAAGTCGGTCATTAGAGGGGGTGGCGTGCGGGTGGACCAATATACCTTTTGGTGAGGGGTGGGTGTCTATAACTGATTTGGCAATTTATCGGTTGGTTGCGTGGGTGAGAAAGGTGAAAATGGATTATGTGAGTCCCTGGTGCTCAATGGCACTTGTGGTGGGTTTAAATTAAGAGAAAGTTCCTAAAGGGGAAATGGATGTTTATTCAATAACTTTATTTACAGTCCCCTAGTAAAGGGATTGTATTTTCTGACCTAATAAAATTGAAGGGGTGGGTGGAATAACAAGACAGATCCATTTTTTCAAAATTGTTCAGGGAGGACGAAACACAGTTTAAAAATACTTAACGTTTTAAAAATCTTATCAAATTTGTGTAAAACATTAAGAATACCTTCCTCTATCGCAGTTCGTGTGTACTTTTTTAACTTTTTGATCGTTTTTTTTTACTGAAAGGAAAATGGAGCTGTCTGTTCTTTACACCTTACACTGGAATTTTGTAGCCAAGCTTACAAATAAAATCCTTGTGGATACTTCTCCGAAATCATCAATGCGACTGTGAACTTCAAGCAGCAACATATATTCGTTTCATTAGAGGATTGTATAATAAACTACATACATATATATATATATATATATATATATATATATATATATATATATATATATATATATATATATATATATATATATATATATATATATATATATATATATATATATATATATATATATATATATATATATATATATATATATATATATATATATGTATGTAGTTTATTATACAATCCTCTAATGAAACGAATTTTAAGAGGAAGGGTGTTCCCATGGGTAGCAGTTTTTGCAGTTCTTTTGCAAGCATATTTTTATGAGGAAGGGTATTCCCATGGGTAGCAGTTTTTGCAGTTCTTTTGCAAGCATATTTTTATATTTTTATGAAATAAAAGCTATAGAAAAATACAATATTAAAGCAGTACGATATATAGACGATTTGTTTGTATTTGATGAAAATAGGTTCAACGAAATTTGGAAAGATATATATCCTGAAGAATTGAAATTAATTAAAACTAATACAAACAGTAATAGAGTTAATTACCTAGATCTTGATATATCAATTGTTAAAAATGACAGGATTATTATTGGATTATTTGATAAAAGAAAAGAGTTTTGCTTTAATGTTATTTCTTTGACGGATTGGTCCTCAAACATAAGTAATAGGGTACATAGAAATATTATTATTTCTTATTTAAATCGAATTCATAAAATATGCAACTCCAAACAGGGTTTGATTTCAGAGATCGACATTCTTAAAAATAAACTAAAATTAAATGGTTTTCCTAGTGGTTTTGTAATTTCAATCCTTGATCCTTTTATGCTTTCGATCATTGATCCTTGTGTAGCGAAGGCAAAGGCCTTGGTGTGTTAAATTTTTGTTTTATGTCTTGTTAAAAAAAATTTGTTTTACGTCCTGTTAAATTGTTTATTCTTATTACAATTATATGTTTGCTGTCTTTTATTTTGCATTTTGGCAACGTGTGTCTTCTCTTGTTGGGTGTTTGCTTTTTGCTTGTTGTCTGATTTCGTAGTTCATTTTTCATTTCTGCTTCAGTAGGCGTCGGAGGTCTGGCTAAGTTTCGGATATTTTACGCTTAGCCATCAGAAACGCCTGCTAGCCTTAGTTGTTCTTCTCGGCCTCCTTGACGAAGAGAGGGGAACACTTTGGCATGTATACTTTTTTGTATTTTATACTCTTGCTTATCTTTCAGTATTTTTACTTGTATTTATATATATATATATATATATATATATATATATATATATATATATATATATATATATATATATATATATATATATATATATATATAGTCTACCTCGGAATTACACCCCCTTAATGGAATTTCAGATGTGTAACTAACCTTTTAGCTGGTTTGACAAACAACACACTTTCAACAAACGAGTTTGGAAAACGACTGGCTGATGCAACACGAAAAGCGATTCAACAAAGCGACCAAACGTTGTTGAACTAATTCGCTGCAAAAACAAGACAGCTCTTGGTGCTGCACGTGTATAGACAACAGTACAGATTTTTTTCCTTTATATCTCTATAGCCATGCTTGCAGCATTCTGGTTCTTGCACCAATTGATAGAGGATTTTTTTTATAGGAATAAGTGAAAAAGTGTGTATCGGAAAAAAAAGTAGAGCTGCCTGGATCTTGCAGTGTTACGGTCGGAAGAGTGGCGAGATCGTAGTCAGAGGGTTGCGAGTCCAGCCTTGAAGAGGAGAAAGGTGCATGGTAAATCAGTCGTAGTTCAAATGTTCTCAAATTGTCGAGTTGTGGAAGTAAAAAGAGTGAAGTCTCAGATGTTGTCTTCCCCATCTGACCATTGTTCAAAACTACGATTTATAGCTCTTGATACTTTCCTTTGGGGTAGATCCCAAAACGTCGCAAATACTCTTACTGTGTAGGTCGGTCTAACGTAACGTTAATTCGACAAACCACCAGGATATCCCATCCTGGTGGTTAGAAAGAGTATTAACAGAGCCATCGGTAAAAATCCCCACAACACTGCACTGTCTGTGCTAACAGGATGTCAAGATTCATTGTTGCACGTGTCTTTTCCCAAAAAGATGACTCACATCCTTTCCGCGCGCAACACAACTCCATCTTGATCTTTCGAAAACGACCCATCACCATCACCGAAAAAGTAAAGTGAAATAATAATAATAAAAACCACCGAAGATGAAGACAGCACTTTGTTGCCAGGAGGAAAGGCTCGTAAATCAGGACGCAAAGTGCAATGCCATACGCACACACTTCAACAAGAAAGGAATGCGGCAAACAAGGATACCTTTGTCTCTCGGTTAATATGAGGTGAAACATAAACAAAGAGAAACGCTTCGTGGTTGGGGGGACACCTGAGAATGAGGTTGGGGTGTGAGATAAGGAGGGGGGCGGTGGGGGGATGTCAAAGAACCCCTTTGTGACATCGAGGTCTACACACCACGTAACCATGTTTTCGTGGCGACATTTTCTCTGTGGTTTCGACCTTCGTTGGCGGATTGCTTTTCGTTGGCGAGTTTGGGTTTCACTCGGTCGTCGCCGTGATAACGATGCCGAGGAGTGAATTTGATTGGTGGGGGCGAGATTCGAGATATGAGATTGGCCGATTTCGGTTTGAATATAATAAAGGTATTCATTCGGACAGAAGAGCCTTTGGAGAAACTAGGTGTGGTCTGCAGTGGCTGAGTCAGTGTGTGTCATATTGATAAATTACAAATGGAGTATGGAGTAAAAAAGTTGTTTGAATAATTTTAAGATTTAGATTTTAAGATTAAGATAAGATATCCAAAATGAAACTGTGAAAGCAATAAGATTTGGGGGGAGTGAACTGACTTTCTGTTATGTTATGTCTGCTTCAGCCGGAAAAATCCATGCATTTCTTAAAGTTGCTTCTTTCAATAACCTGAAACCTAATGAAAAATATATCCAGCATCCACTACATAAGGATTCACAATCAATTCAACCCAATAGTTAAATTTATATACAAACAATAAAAAATCTATTCTTTAATAATACCCAACAGCCAGAACCAGCAAAGAAACACAGGATTTCTTAATGGTTCATTCATTTAACAACATACTGAAATCCATCCAGCATAAAAGACTGGATCATTCACAATTAACTCAATTCTGTATTTCAAATAATATATAAACAATAAAAAGCTCGGCCACTGGAATAAGGCTCCGAGTTCTTTAACATTACCACCAGTACCAACAAGAAAAACATGATTTCTTAAGGGTTCATTCCTACAATAACATATTGAAAATCATCCAGCATCCACCACATAAAAGAATGGATTATTGACAATTAATTCAATCCTGTGCTTCAATTAATAAATAATCAATAAAAAATTTCTGCCTAGCCTATGGAATAAGCTCTAAGTTATTTAACATTACCACCAGTACCAGCAATGTGAATAACAAGACTTTCTGTACCTCACTTGGTCGATACTTAACATCAGCATCTTAAGGAGATGCAAAGATAGGCCTCAATCAAACCAACTGTGTACTTCTAATTCCCTAAAAAAAATTTGGTCTCTAGAATTAAAGACCTACATTCTTTAAAAACACCTCTACCAAGACTCACTGATACTCAACCCAGTCAATTACCATAAACATCCAAACTTTTTTTAATGCATCATACAATCCATAACCCAGGCATAATCACCTTTCTGAAAACGCCCCCTATTCTGGCCGGGCACCAAATTCAATACATCACCCCGCTGACCAAACTTTTTCATGGGCAAATATAAAGCCATTCCCCCACCACACCAAATACCCCAAACCCACAGAAAGCCTCAAGTCATAACCATGCCAGAAGATGAGAGGGACTCGCGCGAATTCCACAATCTTCCAACCTATTGAAAATACCATCCGGCAGAGGAGGGAGGACCAACCACACAATCAACCCTCCCTTCCCTATGCAAACAATTCCTACCTTGGCACAAAGTTTTAAAGGCTCCGAGCCACAGCCTTACCGTGCATCAATTTAACGACGTCACCTTTAATTAAGTCTGCGGCGGAGGAATGCGTTGCAGCACAGACCACCATATCTTATTTAATGCCGCCGCCACAGCACTCCCCTACCAACATGTCGAATCATATTCGGGAATGACAAGCCAAGAATTTTCTCCAAAGGGGGGAGGATGTTTATTATAGGGGAAGGGAGGGGTATGAGCAATCCCCGTGTGTGTGGGTTTTAGTGGCATTAAGGGAATCCTCGAATCGTTTAGGTAAGGGTTTTAAGAAAGGAATGATCCGGCGGTTTTTCCCTCCCCCTCCCCTTCCCCGCGTTTTCTTAATCTGGAATGAAATATTTCAGCAATTCCGGAGTTTTCCCGGCAAAAGGTTTGGACGTGGTTCTTTTATTAAGATGTCTTGATGGCAGGTTTCATCGGTGAAGTCGGGTTAGTTGGTGTCTTTTTAAAATGTATAAATGATAAAACACTTTCTGTGTTTAAAAGATTTTTTTTAAGCAAAAAAGATTTTTTTAATGAAAATTAATAGAATATTATAGGAAATATTATATATAAAATATTAAATATTTCATAATACGTGTGATTTTTATCTATGTATATATGTGTTTATCTATCAAATTACTACCTACCTACGAATATCTATATTTTAATAATCAATCAATATCTATATATTGTCAGCAGTCACTCCTCCTAAACTACATAACCAATTGTTATGATCATACAGTCATTTAAAACGGACTGAAATGTAGATGTGCAAAAACGTGTTAAAACTATAAAATATTAAGCAATTAATTAGTTAATTACGCCTGGAAGTAAACGGATGGTTATCATCGTGGCACCATCTACATCTGAAAATGTGAACAACCGTAAAATGACTTTGTTAAACGAGTTGAATTCAACTAAAACGCAGGAAATTTATGGAATTAATGCAAGGAAAGCGAGAATTAGTTTGCGAAGCAATTCTCTAGTTTTGTAATATAAGTATAATTTTTTTTATATTTTTTAAACACAGTCAAGCGGTTTTCTGAAATCCTAATTCTATTATTCTACTTTAATATTCTTGGTAGTTAGTTTTTGAATATAAGAATTCTAAATTCAATAGTACTCGGATAATATTACAACGAAATTTTAATAAATCCAAAATCAAACTAAAACGATAAATATAATACCCCGAATCAAAGAATATACAGAATTTCATACAACGTTCTACCCAAGCTCATTTAAACTGAATGTACATTGTACAAATTTCACTATAAATCATTCACTTAGAGGACTTCGCCTCAAGAAATTTAACTATACAGGAAAAACGGGTTTTCAGAATAAGTAATCAGTGTAATTATTCGAATTTTTATTTTAGTGCGAACCTTCCCATGGTAATTCAAACAATAATAACAAAATAATTATAATAACAATATATTTAATAATTAAATATTATAAATATCACAATATCATAATTATAAATATAATAATAATAAAATTATATATATATATATATATTTTAATTATTTTGAATTTGAAAGCAAAGGCAATTGAATTTCAGCATACCATCTTGTCAGGCGAAAACCATATGTAAATTGCAAACGAAAGTATACCATCTTGTCATGTGAAAACCTTATAAATTGCAAACGAAAGTATCATCTACACATGCAAAAACCATATATCACTTACAAACAAAAGTATACCATTTTGTCATGCAGAAACAATATAAATTACAAACGAAAATATACCATCTTGTCATGCTAAAATCATATAAATTACGAAATACAAATTACAAAGTTAAAATAATGTTCGAAATCATTGAATTCAATTTTTTTTATAATTATTTTGCGTACATTTTATATAATTTGATTGTTAATTTGTATTTCTCAACTTTGTCAGCTTACGTTATTATACTATTATTATTTAACATAAACATACACAACCCCATTTATAATATACGGTGTGCAAACAGAGTTGAATTGTTCCACCAGACGCTCACTTAGCTGGCTTCTCTGCAACATGTCTAACTGTGCAGGAAAAACGGTTTTGCAGAGTAAACAATGATTCGCAGTGAAGTATTTACAGGGGGCTTAAGAGGGCTATAGCCCATAGCAGAAAAATAAAAAGGCGGCAAATTTCGTTAATATTAATACACAAAAACTAATTACTTAATCAAATTCAAAAATAATTTATTTCTTTTTCTACAATTTATATATATATTTTTTTTTATACGTTTTCTAAGTACGATATCCGTGCCATCCTGTCTATTTTGAAAGCATTTGAGATTTTTTCTTCTTTTTATTCTAATCAATTTGATTTCTATGTGAATAATAAGAGTAAGTAAAAAGAAACGATTTTATATTCTTTCCAGAAAAAAAACCATACGACAAATTTATTAATGCGCCTCTCATTTTTCGTGCAAATTTAGAAACCTTCTTATTATGCTTATTTATTGTGCTTGTTTTTTTAAAACAATACTAACAAAATAAGAATTATTATAAGTACCGTTATTTAGAATTGTTTTGAATTTGTAAGAAAAACCGGCTGAATTTCAGTTCCATTAAAAATTAAAAATAAAGGGGAGAATTTTCTTGTAATGTACTATGGTTTTTTTATTCAAAAAAATAGTACCAAAAAAATAATTATTATAAATTTATTTTCAATTGTTTTGAATTTGTAAGAAAAAATGTCTAAATTTCCTTTCCTTAATAACAAAATAATAATTATTTTAAATGACGTTATTTTCCATTGTTCTGAACGTGTAAGAAAAGATGGCTAATTTTCAGTTTCTTAATAAAATTAAAAAAAAAGGAATTTTCTTATGCTTATTTACTGTTCTTTTTGTTAAACAAGAATAACAAAATAATAATTATTAAAAAATATATTTTCAATTGTTTTGAATTTTTAAAAAAGAGACGGCTAAATTTTAATTCCTTTCTAACATTTAAAAAAAAGGACAATTTTCTTAAAATGCTTATTTACTGTGTTTTTATTTAAAACAACAATAACAAAATAATATTTATTTTAAATAACGCTATTCTCAATTGCTTTGAATGCAAGAAAAGAAGGCTACATTTTAGTTATTTCCTAAACAATTAAAATAAAAGCAAAGGTAGTTATCAAAAAATCACACTAAATCCAAACCCTAAAAAAGTAGCCAATTTTCACAGGATTTTCAATCAATCCTATTACAATTAATTACAATCATTCAAATCGGAATCACAGCCACAATACAACAATCGTCCCGCCGGAGAATAACCCCGGAACAAAACAAAATGCAGAAGCCTCAACCACAACAAGCTCCATACACTGAGAGAACAGCTCGCACAGCAAAACGAAAGTGAAAGTCCCCCCCCCCCCCCCTTATGAGAATCGACCAGGGCTTCACCTGGGGCCATTATGATGGGGCTGCTTTATTGGGAGAATTCAATAAGTGGAGGAGCACCTTTTGTATCGCAGAGAGAACCGTTAGGGCATGTCGCGGGGTGCCACCTGGCACGTGCCACGGTGTCGCCGTGCCACCGTGTCTTTGTGTGTGTCCTCCTACCTACCTTTGCAACCCCCCTCCCCCTTTCCGATATCACAATGGATATTGAATTTGAAAGAAAACGTGTATCCCCCCCCCCCTGGAAAAGGTTACCTCTGTCGGGGTGCTACGTGATCCATTGAAAGGCTTTAAGCTAGGTGGGAAAGCTTGAAGAGGGAGGGGGGGGGGGGGGGGAATAGAAAAAAAATTCAAATTGATATTAAACGAATAATAATAACAGGGGAAAAGATGGATGACACTGTAACAAAAGCTTCCTCGAACAGTCAAGTTTAGAGGAAAAAAATTATGTTGTTGTTGTTGTTATTTTTTTTTATTTGAATAAAAAACGAGGGGGCGCTTGAGAGGTATTAAGTGTTGAGAGCTTACCTTCCCCCCCAATAAATAATGCTTTCGCTTTTGCGCGCAGGAAGAGAGAAAAAAAATTGGGATTCTCCAATAAAGTACATTCCAGGTGTTCTGAAAACGATAGTGCTTGCTGCACGAGAAAGAACTATGAAGGTACTTTGGCGACTATTTTTTTATGGAACTCTTTAACTTATATATAAGAAGTTTTTTTTATTACATTGCCGTGCCGAAAGTATTGTCTGTTTTGCGTATTTATGACTGGAATAAGTTTTTTGGGTGGGGGGGGGGAGATGAGGTAAATTTCTATTGTTTTCTAACCCTATCTATTTTAAAAATTAGACATTATTTAATTTAACCGTGAATTGCGAAATATATCTTTCCATCAGCGTTATTCGATTTTTTTTTCTTCAAAAAATCGATTTATTTTATTTAGATCGGATTTTTTTATTTAAATCACGATTTTTTTTTATTTTATTGATTTTTTTACAACAAAATATAGATTTAAATTTATATATGAAACTAAAGTCGATAAGTCCAATAGAATAAAAAAATGTGTTCGTTGCGGATTAATACTTGTTAATAGTGTATATTTTCAGAGCCATAGTGAACAGAGTTACTGCTATTGCTATTTTCTCACAGATGGCATTATTATCATTGAAATCACTTTAGGATTCAACTAGTGTTAATAAAAGTTTAACTTGATTATATCAAAACTACAACTTATGGACTTAATCCACTTTAGATATGAACACCTCATATATATTTAACAAAATATATATTTAAATTTATATATTAATTATATATGTTTAACAAAATATATATTTAAATTTATATATTAATTATATATGTTTAACAAAATATATATTTAAATTTATATATTAATTATATATGTTTCACAAAATGTATATTTAAATTTATATACATTAGCTCTGACACCAGTTTTGCATACTACTTTGAGAAACTTCTCAAAATGATGTCCAAAAATTACCCCTATTTCCTTCTAGAACTTGACATTCTCAAACATAAAAAAATTAGATTTAGGTCTTATGGTCAAGCAAATTATTTAAGGAAGACTCGAGACCCAAATACTAATTTTTTTATTAAGGAATTCAGAAATACCATTTTTTTTTCATTACTAAAACATCTTTTTCTGAGCAATAATCAGACTTTATTTTGCATTTTTTAAGCTTAAATATGCATTTTTAAAAAACACTACTTCTACTTCAATTTTTAATATATTTTTTTTAATTGATTAAAGTATATACTACAGACGTATGAACAGATTTTTGAAGACTTGTGTTTTAATTGTTTTTCAAAAACTTATTTTAAGTTTATAACCTAAAAAATATTCAAATTTGCATGTTCATTTATTCGTAAAAAAATAATTCATAACTTCATTTTTAAAAAAAGCTCTCCATACGTTTATAAAACAAATATCAAAGCTTCAAAAACACTTAACAGTACAGTTTTAAGTAAATGTTTGACAAAAACTTAACATTTTAAACGTCAAGAAAATTAAAAAAAAATATTTTGAGTAAATGAAGAATATATACATTTAATAAAACACATGTTCTGTTTCTTCTACTGCTTTTAAATTTTGTACACACCTTCTTAAAAATGCTTAGTGTTGTTTTACGAAAAAAAAAATTATAATGTTTTCGAAAATTGGGGCTTGGGTCTCCGTCAAACCTAAGAAGTTATTGAATACCGGAAGTTTTATTACAAAGTGTGATTGTGATACTCTCATGAGAGATATTATTTACGAGGTCAACGATTCCTCGTTCATAAGTCAACTGGAATGGCCGGCAGTGGCTTATTTAGAGCATTCATTTTTCAATAAAACTTTGATAAACAATTTTTTTATCACAATGAAAATTAATTTATTAACGCATGTGAATTCAAGGGGCATCCTGTTCTTACTGTTTACTCGCAATATTATTTATAAGGAGCTCATTGGCTTTTACTATTTAATATCCATTATACACTGTCAAGAATAGGTATTCAAAAATCTACTCATTTTTCAATACATTCGATGTTTATCGTAGCTCCGAATACGTAAGTCTCATTTGTGAATAAGTATGTAAGAGAAGTATGCAAGGGAAAAGGTTTTCGAAACTATTAAATAAACGTCTCACTAAGGCCATAATGACCTTAAAGCGCCTAAATAAACGTTTTAAACTTCTAAAAGTTTTTCGAACTTTTGAACCATCATGATGGATTTTACTAAACCTTGATTTGCACTATAAAATACACTATCATACCAATTTAAAAATTTCCAATTTGGCATCAAGTTAATATCTTATGGGCACTAGAAAATTGGGCACTAAATTAAGATGCTATAGCACTATCTGATCATGAGATATTATGATCACACTATCACATATCGGCTTCGGCTAAATAGCCGCTGTAATGTCACATTGTTTTACATGTTTACATGTTTTTGATAATCCAATTGGTCAATTCGCCCAAAGTCGTTTGCTTTGTTAAAATATAGTTAAAAATAGGTTGTTAAAAATAGGTACTCAAAAATAAGTAAATTGTACTCATTTTTGAGTATATTCGATGCTTATCGTAGCTCCGAATACATAAGTTTCTTTTTTGAAAAGTACATGTACTCATAAATGAATAAAACGAGCAGTTGCTTGCCTACACATAGGCTGTTTTCAATAAATCACTTTCGATAAATATCAACCATTACAACCAGGACTTAGCAATATTAAGTCACACTGCTCTTTTTTGAGAAAGTACAGTTACTTAAATTTGAATACGTCATCACTCATTTATGATGGAATTGTACTCAAAGAAAAACGAGTATGTTCAGGTACTCATTTTAAGTACCTTTTTTTTTAACAGTGAATCAGCTTAAAAAGGCGTTACTCATCAATCCAATTACCTAAACCAGACCATGCAAATACTTTTCGAAGTTACACTACAGTGTTTACTTCTAAACATGTAAAAACTATACACGAAAATACTTTTGTCATTTTATATATCGTCGCCTCAGAGCAACAGTAGGATATCAGCAATAACAGAGTTGCCTATAAAATTGAGAGCCCCAGTTGCTCAGTTGGTAAGGCGTTCAGCTACTAATCAGAGGATTGGTGGTTCGAATCCGTGAAATGGACTTGACATAGAAAAGTAAAAAAAAGTAGTGATCTTGCAGCTCTAGCAAGAGGGTTGCCAGCTTCGCTACAAAAATACTAGAAAGTCGTCCAGAATATCCAACAAATTATACTGGCGTGTATACGGGACTGGTGCACGATACATCTGATCGGGGTTCAAAGTCCCGACGTCTATTGAAGGCGTTGGGTGCCAGCTCAGGTGTTTCCTCGTCATCTGACCATGGTTCTAAAATAACGAGGTGTATGTATGAATGTGTGTGTGAATGTGTATGTGTTCCCGGGTCTTTCCTTCGAGATTGACACCGAACCGTCGCCAATAGCCCACTGTGCAGCTCTAGTGCGACGTTAATTAACAAAAACCAAAACCAAACCAAACCTATAAAATTGATTTTAAAATTTGCTGTTTTTTCAATGCCGAATATCTAAGGTTGTAGTTCAGGGATATCAATGAAGACATAAAAATGTCCGAGTGTTCCACTAAATAAAGGCACATTTGGTAATATTAGCAAGACCGAAAACTCATTTTTTTTTAGATGTCTTACTGTTGCTCTGAGGTGACGATATATAGGATAATGCAATTTTTTTTTAAATCTCACTTCTGGTGTTGACTAAGAACAGTAGGGAATCTGTTTAAGCTCGTTTAATTATTACTAAAGTTACTTAATTAAAACAGAAAGGGACACGGGACAGAGTGTCGCCAGCAAATTAAGACCCAATTCATTTGTATCCGACCCTCAAGCGTAGGTGGATATTTCGTCACGTGACTTCATTCTGATGTTTGCGTAATGAGGCTGTTACAAATACGATATCGGATGGCAACATTTCTAAATCTTTTTTTAATGTTACAATCCTTAATTGCAAAGAGTTTTAAAAAAAGAACACTGACTTGTGTGTTAAATATCAAAATTTAATTTTTTCACTTTGATCTCTGATGTGTTTTCGTCTTCTGATATTTCATACAGTTTTATATCACCTGCTATTAAAATTCAAGTCTTGCAATTTTATGTCTGCGACAAGTTTTTCTCTTCCACTGTACGCGGTTTTCTCTATAACAAATGTGTCGAATTAATTTATTAATAGGATGTTATTTCTTTGTATTTTAATGTTGAATAAGTGTCAGGTTTATACGAATTTAAAATATATAATAATAGGGGGAAAATAGAATATCGGTCTTTTGTGTAACCGTCATCTTGAACGATATCTTTCCAAAGCCAAATTTTCGAACTATTGCTGTTCATTAAAGCATATATATTGTTAAAAATCGTAGTTGTATTTGTATGTTAAAAGTGTATTAGCGGCAATTCAACAGAAAGTATTGTTTTGTTGATTTTGTTAATAGGATGTTATTTCTTTACAATTTAATGTTGAATAAGTGTCTTGTTTATATGAATTTAAAATATATAATTTAAATAGGAGGGAAATTGCACATCTGTCTTTTGTGTAACCGTCATGAACGATATCTTTCCAAAGCCAAATTTTCGAACTAATATTGTTCATTAAATCATATATATTGTTAAAAATCGTAGTTGTATTTGTATGTTAAAAGTGTGTTAGGGACACTTCCACAGAAAGTATTGTTTTGTTGACTTTGTCAATAGGATGTTATTTCTTTGTATTTTAATGTTGAATAAGTGTGATGTTTATACGAATTCAAAAAATATAATAATAGGGGGAAAATAGAATTTTGGTCTTTTGTGTAACCGTCATCTTGAACGATTTCTTTTCAAAGCCAAATTTTCGAACTAATTCTGTGCATTAAGACATCGATATTGTTAAATCGTAATTGTATTTGTAAAAAGTGTGTTAACGGCACTTCAACATAAAGTATTGTTTTGTTGATTTTGTTAATAGGATGTTATTTTTTTGTATTAATGTTGAATAAGTGTCAGGTTTATACGAATTTAAAATATATAATAATAGGGGTAAAATAGAATATCGGTCTTTTGTGTAACCGAACGATTTCTTTCCAAAGCCAAGTTTTTTAACTAATTCTGTAAATTAAGGCATCACAATTGCTAAATCGTAGCTGTAACTGTATGTAAGAAGTGTGTTAACGGCACTTATTGTTGTTAATAGGATGTTATTTCTTTGTATTTTAATGTTGACTA
The DNA here is from genome assembly GCA_963932185.1 of Troglohyphantes excavatus. Lineage (NCBI taxonomy): Eukaryota > Metazoa > Arthropoda > Arachnida > Araneae > Linyphiidae > Troglohyphantes > Troglohyphantes excavatus. The sequence goes on along the minus strand of OZ010669.1, from coordinate 61,914,706 downwards.
AGTGTCATGTTTATACAAATTCAAAAAATGTCATTTAAATACGGGAAAATTGCCCCCTATTGTTTAACTTTTATGACGAATTGTGACTTTTGATGAAACAAGAATCCTTAAATTTGAACTTCAGATTTCTTTTCGGCCCTTTCTTGGGTCCTCCGCTCATGTTTGGTTCTTATTACTTATATTGTCAGAACCCAAGCTTTTTGACCGAGTAAATAGAGCGTTGGACTCTTGAACGAGTGGTACGCGGTTCGAGTCAGCTCGAGGGGAACTTTTATCGTTTCTGACGAAAAAGATCAATGCTATATTATATTATTACGTTATTTAAAATCGTCATCATTATGGACTAAATAAATTTCGTTAAAAAAAAACGACAAAACGAATTTCTTCAGTTTGACAAAATATTTAATCGGAGCGTATAGAATTGGTATTTTTCGTCAAAAATGTCAACATTTTCATCAAATATGAGAATGCATTTTTAACATTGCACGTCCCAGCAAAAAAATGTGAGCATAAAACCTTCATCAAAAGTTTGAAATTGAAGGTTTCATGCAGGAAAACTGCAGTTGTTTTGAAGAACTGTAATATTAAAGGTTTTTGTTTCAATATCCTTCATAAAAACTGTAAAAAAAAACTTCATAAAACCTGCAAAAATCCTTCAATTTCAATCATGAAGGGAAAATGCAGATATTTTAAAGGTTTTATGTAGGAAAATAAAAAACTTTAAAAAAAAACTGCAGTCTTTTGTTTCAATATCCTTTATAAAACCTTCAAAAAACCTTCAATTTCACAATTTTGATGAAGGTTTCATGCTGACATTTTTTGCTGGGTTAGGATAGGAATATTTGTCATCGGAATATTTTGTCATCGGACAGATATATTTTTATTCATTCATTACTCGTGTCAATCGTGAAAGGATTATGGAAGTATCACAATTCCAAGCATGCCACAACCGCCCCCATCAATGTAGCCCCGCCCCACTTTCTCCTACATTATTCTTGATGAGTTCCTTCACCCCTCGGATCGAGCACAATCCGCCTCTGAGCGCCCCACAAAAGACACACGACAGTGCAAGGTGGTTTTTTAACCATCCCAGCTGACAATCCCCCCCCCCCCCCTCCTTCTCCTCCCCTCGAAGAAAAGGAGTGCGCACCCATAAAAACAAGCAACCGTTTGTCTATCCGTACCGACTCGCATCTGGCTTGGATCAGCGAGAACACCGACGAGCATGAAAAATGGCAAAGAAAGACAAAAAAAATAAATGTCTCATCAAAAAGATCGTCTTACAGCTCGTAAATGTGCCCCGCTCTGTTTTCTAGCAGACGAAAACACCGCGGAGAGTTGAGTTGTAGGCTAGCCACTTCTAGGTGACGATGAGGCACGTGATGGATTCGGTTGAGTCATATGACAAGGGGTTTCGATAGGGGAGGGGGGGTAAAAGAACGCAAATTTTTAGTATTCGTTTACCAACCTCAAGGTTATCGCACTAAAAAACACCCATCGCTTATCCTTAACTGTAGAGCAATAAAGAAGGCAACGGTGGACGGAAACAGGTAAACTGTTGACAGGGTGTTCGTAAATTGAGATTCGGATTGAGAGATTGACTAAACAAGGATAAGATGTTCCCACGGTACCCACCTTTTTAGGTGTTTAAAAATAAGTAGATAAGCCATTCTAGCATTCTGTAAAGCAAGAAGGATTCTTAGATTTGCTAACAAGACTATTCACTTGCTAAAGCAGTAGCGGCTCGTGGACTACAGCAAGTACAGCCGGGCTGCACCTAATTTTATTAGTGTATTTTAAAACTAAAATTATATATTTTACTAATTTTCTTAAATGAAGTTTAGAATTGGAAATGAAGACGAAATTTCTACTGTAAGTAAAAAAAAAATCTACGATAAATAGCAAACCTCTTGCCGTAATGCACAATTCAGGAGAGGAAAAAACTCCATTCAATCAAAAGTGCAGCCAAAAAGCGAAGTTTCAAAGCGGCTGCATCGTTGCCATGGAAACCTTATGTAGTATGACTTCCCCTTAACGTTGAAATGGAGGTTGTGACAACACAAACGCAGACCAAACGATTTTTTCAAATCTGCTGTACTTCGGATTTCGATTAAATTATTGGTTCGTGCGTGAATCGGCGGGGCGGGATGAGGGAAACCGAAAATTTCCAAGAATCTCTCCAAACGGAAGTAATTTCCGTGATAAGTTTACAAGTGTGTTGTTGTTTATTTACTTAAATTAATATTAAAATTGACCGATTCGCAAGCCACGGGCCGCCACTGTGCTAAAGTGAAATACTCTCATGCTGAAATTTAAAAAAAAAACACTGGAAATCACGTCCAGAGATCCCCAGTGTTTCCAACAATACACATAATTTTTATATTCGTAAAAATACTCCAATTTACAATAAATATTTTTTATAATTTGAAGGTTTGCCGTACAACTTATGATCATCTCTTCACAATTAATTAAACATTTTAAAATAATATAAACGAGTACACTGTCAAAATGAAGGTGCTTAAAAATGAGAACATGAACGTACTCGTTTTTTTTAGCGCAATTGCGTCGTAAATGAGCGATGACGTACTCAAATTTAAGTAATCGTACTTTCGCAAAACTGAGCAGTGAGATTTAATATTGACAATCTCGGCTTCTGTTCAATACATGTTAACAAACGACCTGACAAACTTAAAATATTTGTTCAGAAGATGGTTTTCCACATATTTGCTTAAATGGAACTGCTTAATGGAATTAAATGGACTGCTTAAACGGAAACTGAGTTTTTACAACTCAATTATCTTACTTCCCATTCTTTTGAAACATCTTTTTAACTTTTATTTTTATTATTTATAACTTTTTCACGTTGCCGTGTTAGTACAAGGGATAAGGCCATGGACGGCGGTGGCTGAGGATCTGGGTTCGATTCCCGGTAAGTTTTTGTTGCAATTGTCGATATTTATTGAAAGTGATTTATGAAGGCAGCCTATGTAGGCAAGCAAGCTATCTTTTCATTCGTTTTTACTCATTGTACTCATTTGAGTTAATGTCTTTTTCAAAAATGAAACTGATATATTCGGAGTTATGACAAGCATCAATTTCACTAAATAATGAGTAAAAATAGGTATTCTAAAATAAGTAAAATGTAATCATATATATACTCGCACAGCAATTCTAACACAAACCTTATTGTGTACTGTTAGGTTAGATTTTAAAATTGCTAATTAAAGTTTTGTTCCCTTCACCCAATACAAAATTAAAAAAAAAAAAAAAATCTCTGAAATCGAGACTCAAGATGGTTGGTTGGTTGGTTTTGTTAATTAACGTCGCACTACAGCTGAACAGTGGGCTATTGGCGACGGTTCGGGGTCAATCTCGAAGGAAAGACCCGGGAACACATACACATTCACACACATATTCATACATACACCTCGTTATTTTAGAACCATGGTCAGATGACGAGGAAGCACCTGAACTGGCATCCAACGTCTTCAATAGACGTCGGGACTTTGGACCCCGATCGGATTGATCGTGCACCAGTCCCGTATACACGCCAGTATAATTTGTTGGATATTCTGGACGACTTTCTAGTATTTTTGTAGCGAAGCTGGCAACCCTCCGATAGCAAGATCACTACTTTTTTATGTCAAGTCCATTTCACGGATTCGAACCACCAATCCTCTGATTAGTAGCTGAACGCCTAACCAACTGAGCAACTGGGGCTCCCGAGACTCAAGACCCACGATCTCTCCTATTAACAACGTGCGAAGTGTTGTCTGAAAATGCGAGCTTTATCAAAGGCGGCAATCTGTCTACAGGCAGGATATCCTTTTGCCGTCCAATTTATACCTCATTTAGAACGGTGGGCAACGGGAGTGAATGGCCGACGCCAAACTAAAAATACACTCGCAAGAAGGTAATGGCTACCACGGATAGGAAACCTCCTGGATGCACAGCACATCAAGGCATGGCAGATATAACGGATTTAGGAAACTGTCTCGTGCTGTAGTCGTGTTGTCCAGTTCCCTCAAGGCCCAAGTGGCCGCTTTTAACTCCAGATGAAAGTGGACGCCAAATTTTCGAACGAAAGGGGAAATGAAAATTATTTTAGATTGAATTTCGTGTAACGTGAATTTTGCGGGAATTTGATTTGCAAACAATCTTTTTCCTTTCATAAAAAAGTTAACTGTTTTGATTCCGATAACTGCATTAATAAGCACACACTGTTAAAAATAGGTACTCAAAAAGTAAGTAAAATGTACTCATATTTCTCCGAATACATAAGTTTCATTTTTGTAAAAGAGATGTACTCAAAAATGAATAAAAAAAGCTTGCCATCATATGCTGTTTGCATAAATCCCTTTCAATAAATATCAACAATTACAATCGAGAGTCACTGGGAATCGAACCCAGATCTTCAGGCACCGCAGCTTAGTGCCGTATCCGTTGTACTACCAGGGCGACGTGAAGAATTTATAAACAAAAGAAATGTTAAAAAGGTTTGCCAAAAGAATGGGAAGTAGGATAATTGAGTCGTAATAAGTCAGTTTCCATTTAAGCAATCGATATTAAATAATGTGTAAAACCATCTTCTGAACAATTATTTTTAGTTTGCCAAGTCACTTCGTTAAGATAGCTTAAACAGAAGCTGATATTAACAATATTAAATCACACTACTCATTTTTAAGAAAGTACGATTAATTAAATTTGAGTACGTCATTGCTCATTTACAATGCAATGGTACTCAAAGAAAAACGAGTACGCTCATATACTCATTTTTAAGTAATTAATTTTTTTTACAGTGAAAAGAGAATATTTTCCTGCCAGATATTCAGCAGCTGTAGCGAACGCTGCTTGGCGGAGAAATTCAAACGATTCACATCTAAATGTGAAATTGTAACAATAGAAGGAATTCGCTTGAATTTCGTCTCCAAGCTCCGTTTGCTCATTCGGTTCGCTATGGCTGCTGAAACACAGCAAGAAAAATGTTCCCTTTTAAATATCAACTCCTCAATTCTCCCCTAATCAAAAGTCCCCAATAGCCCACTGTTCAGCTCTAGTGCGACGTTAATTTATCAAACCAAACCAACCCCTAATCAAAGCTTTGAGTGTCCCACATCGACCAATCACAGACCCACAGACGATTTCCCGGAGCAGCAGAGATCTTCCACCCCGCGTGTGTGTGTATGGACAGGAGCCGTTATTCTATTTATACGTTCGAATGTAAACAAGCAGAGAGCCGACAATACCGCGTGTCACTACACGAGGCACCTGGATTTGTATACGGGCAGAGAAAAGACCCGTTTCGCAGATCACTCTCTCCCCGGACAGCTGGTTCTCATCTGCACAAATATTAAACATCCATCCCCTTCCCTTTGGGGTCTATTGACGACGGTTAAGACAGAGATGTTCAACTGTCTCGAGTTTTGTGGTTCCTCTTTGTAGGTTATTCGCTGGAGTTGCGTTGAAATACTATTGCCCAGCATTTATTTACGCAGGTTAAGACAGAAGTACAGGGTGTTCATAAATTCAGAAAATAATTCAAAAATATAGTTCATAAATTCAGAAAATAATTCCGAAATATAGTTTAGAAAATAATTTGAAAATATAGTTCATAAATTCAAAAAATATAGTTCATAAATTCAAAAAATAATTCTAAAATATAGTTTAGGAATTCAGAAAATAATTCGAAAATATTGTGCATAAATTCAGAAAATATTGTTCATGAATTCCGAAAATAAATCAGAAATATAGTTCGTAAATTCAGAAAATAATTCAAAATTAAAGTTCATAAATTCAGAAAATAATTCAAAAGTATAGTTCATAAATTCAAAAAATAAACTAATAAATAATAATACTAAATAGCCTTTCTTTAAAAAAATAAATATATAAAATATTAAAAAGTAAATTATAGTAGAAATTTAAAAGTCAGACGTTTCATAGCTTTTTGCAAGAAAACCGCCAACTCAAACAACAATTTATGACCACCCTTTATAATTTCGTTGAGATTCTAACAAAATCCATATACTTTTTTACTAAAAATAAAAATTAAGACACATTAGAAACCGCACTACAGAAAACAATGTGTCTGAACTTTCGAGAATGGATCCTTTGCAGTAGAGGAGTCATGACGTCCCTCTCGCTAACATCAAAGTGAAGCCAACATATATAGCCTCAGACACATGGTTAATTACGTCATTCCATTCATAAATATTCACTGTTGCACATATCCTAATTCATCAGCCAATCGCGAGTATTTTTTAATTCATAATTTTGAAAAGATGGCACGTGATATGGGCCTTTCGCTCTGAGATGTGGGCTTCACGATTATGACGCCATATTCCCTATACTACAGACCATTCATGCTCGAAGGTCTGAACACATAAGTGCACGGTTAAAGTGAAGCTTCTGTCGCCTTCATTAACGAATTATTTTAAATAGAATAACCATACAAAAACACGCAATAGACCACAGAAGATACATCGACACTGGCTTTAACTTGTAGTCTGCGCACATTTTTAAAATTGTTTTTCCTCTGAAAAATAGTGTACCTTAACTTTCTGACGACGCATGTATATTACATATTTTATTTTTAATTTTAAATATTTTAATAGTTATACCTGTCAAGAAACACCCCAACGCTTTAGATTTGAAAAATGCTTGAACATCGAATATTTTTATGAATTTAAAGCTTATGTGTATTGCTAGAAAAACTGGAAATCCATGGACGACTATCATTCAGCATCGTCCAATGTTCTTAAACTGTAAATTCTGGATTGGTCAATGCAAATTGTTGACTTGAAGCTAATTGGAGGCTAAAAAACTGTACCCCACTTCAATTTCTACCTGTTTGTATAATGATGAAACTAAAATATGCCATATTGAAGTGCTTTGTTTTTTTTTTAATTTTAAAATTTCCATTAAAACTCTTTTTGAACGCCTATTCTTTGAAATCTATTTTAACCAATAATAAGCAACAAAAAAAAAATATTTTTGGTGATATACAAATTGATGTAGAAAATAAAATATCAAAACATATCTAACATTTCTATAACAGCTTGAGAAAAAAAAACCACAAAATCAATTAAAAAAATTAGTTGGGTTATAGTTACATTAGTTAGTACAGCTTCATTCGCGTCCATAGGGGGAAACCAATCTGAGCATTCCAGAAATTAGTTATAGAGTCCAGTGGCACCGACAAAAGGTTAAGTTGGTCTATAATATAATAATATTTATTGTTGATTTTGTTAATGTTCTAGAAACACAACAACAAATTTAAAAAAAAAAAAGGATCTTTAGGCTCGTAAATTTTTACCCAAATATACCAAAAACAACTTTGATTCGCACCCACCACATTCATGCTGTCACTGTGCACTGGCTTAAAACGCAAAGCTCACATCAAACACGACACACCGTAATATCTCTCTGAGAACCTTAACAAAAAATCTTACACTTCTACCTTTCTCACTGACAAGACCTCTTTTAACCAACCCAGATCTTAAAAAACTTTTTTTTTTCAACAACAGCATAAAAAAAAGAAACCACGATGAGGACGGGAACTTCTATAAATAGGGTCCTTCCATTAAGATAGGCATCTAGGATGGTAGTCTTGTTAGAGGGAGCGGTCTTATGACAGAAGTGGCGGTTTACAGTTACGGAGCTACAACAAGAGATGTTCTGTTCAGTACTTAGAAGCTAATCCATTTTCAGACGGTGAGAATCCTTGGGATGCGTTTGTCTTTGCTTTTTAGGCGCAAATTGGGCTTGGAGAGTCACTGAAGACATAGCTAGAGTTGTTAAATATCCAAGTATACAAGGATTCAACTGAAATATCTTAAATCAAACTGAGCATGAGAGTTTGTGTGTGTGCCAATTGCTCCTATAGAAATGTGTTGTAACCTATGTTAAGGTCAGTGTGATTAATTGGTTATTATAAACAATTCTTATTAATAATAATCACACTTTAAAAAAAAATTGTAATTTTTGCGTGGTCATCGGCGAATCTACAGATGACTGGACCCTTCGCCACTGCTCCTATCACAATATATTCCTATACTACACTGTAAAAAAAGTTACTTAAAAATGATAACATGAACCTACTCGTTAATCTTTGAGTACAATTGCATCCTATATGAGAGATGAAGTACTCAAATTTGAGTTACCGTACTTTCTCAAAAAATGAGCAGTGTGAATTAATATTGCTCATCTCAGCTTCTGTTCAAGCCATCTTAACACAGCGACCTGACAAACTTCAAATAGGTGTTCAGAAGATGGTTTTTCACATTATTCGATTTATTACAACTCAATTATCTTATTTTTCATTCTTTTGGCACACCTTTTTAACATTACTTTTGTTTATAATTTCTTCACGTCGTTCTGGTAGTTTAATGGATAAGGCTCTTGATTGTTGTGCCTGAGGATCTGGGTTTGGTTCCCGGTAAGTCGGTTGTAATTGTTGATATTTATTGAAAGTGATTTATGAAGGCATCTATGTAAACTAACATCTGCTCTTTTTACTTATTTTGGAGTTCATGTCTGTTTCGGGATTGATAATTATGCATTAGGAGCAATAATAAGCATCGAATGTACTCAAAAATGAGTACATTTTAAGTATTTTTGAGTACCTATTTTTATCATTGCAATTAAAGTTGTTCAAATAAATATTATTTGAGAATTTATCACATGAAACGCCGGTTGTTATTAATAGTTTCAAACAATGAATTGAAAATGTAATAATTTACAAGCTCTTCGTGTCAAAATAAATAATTTATTAAAAAATTTAATAATATTGTATTTGTAATGTAATTTGTTTGCATTTTTTGTCACCATAAGGTGTTTGTATGTAATGTAATTTGTTTGATGCTATAAATCTTATAAATAACAGTAATCATGTATCTCATAAATATCATAAATAACAGTAATCATTATCATAAAACATTTTCTTACTTTGAAACAAATTTCAAAACTCTTAATGTATGTAGCTTCGTTCACTTCAAATCGCATTACATTAAAATTAACTTAGATTTTGGTGTTTCAATAAACTATGCTTAAGTAATCGCTTTGACCAAACTTCAATGGTAATCAAATTTTAAAACACTGTGTACAAAAACTAAAAAGTTATAACAAAATATCAACTGAAAGCATTAACTTATTCAGTTTGCGAAAGAGAAACATTTCCGTTTCATATCTCCATTAACTTATATCCTAAAACTATATAAAAAAAAAGGGCAAAGGTGTCAAGAAATAAAAATTGCTGACAAGCGCAATTCTAGAAGGTTACCTTAGGGCCGTGCTGGAAGCCAGCTGATACGCACGTTCTACCTTCATTGCGAGGGAAAACACCTGCCAAGCGTTGAAAATGTTCTTTGCTACTTTTTATTCTTTTTATTAAATAGTTTGTTATTGCTTTTACGAAAGGCCAGGCTCAAAGGTATTTCTCTTACACTAATTAAAGCATTCAGTTTATAGTAATTATATTACGCAATACATAAATGGATTTTTTTTAATTAAAACTTTCATAATGTAAGAATTATGAAGAAAATTTAACAAATACAAGTATTAATTTTCTTAATAAATTTTTAATTTAAATTTGTAAAATGTAATGTAACAAACTTAATGAGAAGGTTTCACGGGACGTATCAACATGGTAACTTACTAGTAGTTTCGATTTCTTCCCTATATTCGATTTATTCGATTTCTTCCCTATATTCGATTTATTCGATTTCTTCCCTATTCATATTCGATTTCTTCCCTATCCCTTCCCTTCTTTCCCTCCCAACTTTGCTTTTGTTTGTTCAGTCGCTACGCTTGCAATTATGGGAAAGTTTGTTAATAATAGTTGTTTTTCAAAATAAATAATATTTTTGGTCTATATGTGAATAAATTTAAATGCGGAAATACTTAAATTATATAGGTACATAATTAGAATTACAACGAAATACGGAAATATACTTTTATTTCAACACAAATAATCATTCATAAACGATGAGTACAATCTATCTCAGTGTATCAAGTAAATATTTCTATATTTAGGTATTATTTAAAGACAAAAACTTAAAATTATAGTACAGGAACTGAAGTTCCATGCTAATCCTACGGAACTTCTTCGGCATGCGGATTTTTCTCCATGTTCCGTTGGAACAGCGGTCTTCTTCTTCTCGGCGTGAACATTACAGTTAAAAATAGTTCAATGGCCTTAAAAATGTATGTTGTTCTATCTAAGTAATTAAAATAATTTAAATACTAATCAATAGAAAGTACGAAATCCTTAAGACAATTCGAATTCTTTGCAATATGAACTTCGAGTTATAGCACTATGAATGTAAGGGCTATTTAAACTGTATTAAAGGTAATTACACTTAAAGATCGATTTTAGTTATTAAAATGCATACATTTTTTTTAATACTACACTTTTATTATTTTAATGCTTACCATTAAAAGTTAATAAAAATAACGTATTGAAAGTAATCTATAATTTAACTTTTTTATCATAAGAGTTTTTATATAACATACTTTTTTACTATTAGGGACATAATCGGTAAACATAACTAAAACTGACCATTTTAAACCTTTTTCTACTAACGTTCAATTTTATTTGAATTGGAAACGTTTATAAACATTCTAACTCACGATTTGTTCGAATATTTAAAGTACTTTTCTACACTTAAAGCAGCATGCGAAACACAAAGCTAGTCGTACAAGACTTTTTATTACAAGAGCTTTTTTTTTTACCCAAATTATTTCCGCTCAACTTCAAAAGGTCATTAAAACCTCTTAAGACGATGAGTACAACAACAAGGAACGATTTATTTAAAAAAAAAAAAAAGACTTTTTCACTTGAAGTCGCGAAAAAAAAAAGAACATGGAAGAAAATCGGGGGCATAGAACGGTAAGCAACGAAAAGAAAAAGAGTTTCATAAAAAAAACTGAACAAGGCGACTCGACGGTAGAAGGGAAAAAAACCTTCGACTCCAACCATTTAAATTACGTAAATAATGCGAAAATGATGGAAGCCTGACACTACGTTTACTGTCGATGAAGATTATGGCACCGATTTCTCAGAATGAACCCGCTGTCGTAGCACAAACCCCGCGACGGCACCCAATTAAAACGGGAAGATAGCGAAATGGCGTAAGGGGATTAACGCTTTAATCTGCTATTTAAATGTCGCCGTGAGACGCCATCTCCATGGCAACGCCCCCCTTCCCTTCCCCCCTCGCAATAAAACGAACACGATATATATTAAAACAATAATTTAACCGGAAAAGGAATTGGAAAAGTTTCGGGTTGAGATGTTTACATCCTCCTTCCTTCTCAAAAAGCACAGGACGATATTCTCGTTAGCTGTTGCCAGTCCAAATCGGGGGGAAATGTTCCAGCGGGGGATTGGGGCTGGAACTCTTTAACGAGCGATAGTTGTTGATTGTCGGAAGGAAAAGGCGCTCAGATCAATCTTTGGCGATCAATCTAGTTTAAAAGAACAGATTTTCTACGCGAGTTTGGGAAACGTCCTCTCGCAATTGGCTACGAAGGAGATCTATTAATTCCAAGGAGCGACGCGGAGTGACTTTTGCATTACGTCTCAAAACGGACCTAATAAGGGACACGACAAATAAGAGTCAACATTAGTCGGAATCCGCATATGTTATTCCTTCCCCCCTCGTTCTTTTGTGATAAGGATTTTGGCGGTAAAAAGCTGCGTTTGACAGTTACTCAAATGAGGTACAATTTATTTCTCGCGCCATCTTCTTAGCGAATTCTTTTTTATGTTTTTTGTAATTTTGTTTTCTTTCGGGGGAAAAGCTTCGTCTGGATTGTTTCAAATGTCGCATTAGAGAGAAGGTTGCAACAATCAAGAGAACGAGATCGTCGCCAAATTTTTAAATATCGTATCAGTCCACACAGGTGTAAGAAACAAAGAACTGAATAGACGTTTAGTAACTGAATAGATGTTTTTTACTGCAGTATTTAAACTTCTTCTATGCTGAAAATAATCCGTCCAGCGACTGATTAATTGAAATTATAAAAAAGCTCCTAGGATACCCACCTTTGTACCAGACACCACCAAACTAACATCGAAAATTTTCAAGAACATTGCAAATAATTGTAATTTTTAAAAAAATATTTTAATTATTGAACTTATTTTTAAATTAATTTAAATTTTTAAAATTTTTTTTTAATTTTTTTAGTGTTAAACCTATGTGAAATCCCAGCAAAGATACACTTGTACGATTTTTATCCAAACAATACATTTTTTACATAATTTTTTTCTATGGGTGAATAGGCGATTAAGGCAAACAACTTTTAATAAGTCTAAATATATAAATCCTTAAAACATCAATCATATTCTATAGTACACTTTTGAAGGATCACTGTAAGTTGTTAATACTCATTAATGTGCATAATATACAATATACCCCCCCCCCCCCCCCCATTCCAAGTAAACCGAGGGGATGATTGTCCGGAATTTATATTTTTTAGATTAGTTCATATCCCAAGTTGTTGTCCAAATCATTGTGATGTGCTACTACTAAATTTTCAGCTGCTTTCATGATCTCTTCCTCCTCAGTAATGCTTGCTTTCAAATTCAATTCATAATATAAACTTTAAGTTCTATATTTTTACATAGAAGGACTTCTACTCTTCTTTGATACACGAACCAAATAATATACCGCAAGTCAACTGTGTTCTTTTGTTTTTGTGCGGTCACGCCAGTGGTGCAGACCCCTAAACTGCATCCATGCCTAAATCTGGCCCTGGTGGCGCCATCTATGTATTTCAAATAGCAAATTGACTTTATTAATTCATATTTTTTAATTGCTATTAGCGAATGTATAATGCAATAATAATGTCATATCTAAGAACACTCTTTTCCTTATAATTAATTAAATTTTCACGTATATTAGTCAAGTACTTATTATTTTAAGAGGGGTATAATCACCTAGCACGGTTGGTATAGGCGGAATTCGTTAATGACGTTCGCCCTCAAGATCGCCAATATCGCCAACCGCTGTCACTCCTTGCCAATCCTGGAATCAGTTGAGAAACGCGGGAAGAAGAGGGCCCCGCCGCGTGTCGTTCGATATTTCCAATTCCGTTAATGCCATCGCCAAAGAGATAAACAGTTGTAAGTCAGAACTTTCTCATTAAGGGGGAACGACGACTGCGATGTCTTCTTGGTGGAGGAGGAGGGGGATTCAAAATAAGGAATATCGCCTGAAGGGGGGGGGGGGAGAAGGGGGTAAAAGTTTTAAGAAGAATGCCCCTTCCCCTCCCACCCCCGCGAACCCAAGTGAAACGTTCGGCGTTTCACAAATTATACTCGAAGAGAATAACACGAGGCCATTAAATTTGCACTGATAAGGGGGTCCCGTTGTTCGGGCCTCGTTAATCAGACAGAAACTGATATTCACCTAATGTCGTTCGGTTATTTCGGAGACTTCCCCTCCCCCGCCATTTGAGGGATCGCTCTCGAATCTGGCAGCGGGAATGGCACCGAATTCCTACGGTTGCGGTCAGCTATTACAATCGATCACGTGATGACAATTAACCAATCAAGGACGGGGTGGTGGAGTCAAACAAGGGCTAGGAGGTATTCGTCAAGCGATATTTCAAGAGACCCGGCAATTCATTTGGGCAATGGAACAAACAGGTCATGGAAGAGAGATAGGGGGACATAATACCTCTTAACAAACGCGCCCATGCGTTTTAACAATCGGACACCTATTAAGACTGTTAAATATCCACTCGACGATTCTGCCGATCGTAAATTTTACATTAGTAGTGGTTCTGGGGACTGCTCTAATGGTGAAGATTTTAAATCCGTTCGCTATCAGCAGCTAATTCCATTGGGAGAAGCGTATAACTGATGATGGGCATCAACGGACTTCCAATTCGATTGGAACTGTAATAACAATTGTTTGGTATTTGATTGCGTCTATACTTAGATCGTAGGGGGATACCGACATCCATTAGCAAGGGAGTGAAATGTTTGCGGATTAGAATAGGGGACCAACAAGAATCACTTTGATTGCGAAATTATACTTATGCTTTCAAACAATGCTGACCAATTAAATTTCTTGTTCTAACTCTGCGTAAATGGGAGACTATGCCGTTTTATCCAGTCTCAAGACACGGCGTTTACTACCTTGTTTCTGATTGGTGCTTTTGTGGTCTCTTATCGTGTTCCAGCCACTCAAGCGGTATTGAGTGTCGCTTTTGGAGAAAATTAATGGGTGGGGCATAAAACATTTACGCTGTAAATGAAGATATGCTTGGCTGATAAGACTGTAAAAAAAGAGCTGGGAGTTAACAGAGGGTTAGTATCTTGGCAGTGGTTGTAGAACACTTAAGGAAAAAAAATGGTAAATTGAATACGGTGGTTTTATTTGAAGCAAAGAAAATGTGTGCGTAGGTGTGCAGTTATTTATTTTACAGATAGGCGCGGTAATTGGAAATTTCGCGAAATGACTAGTTATTTCATAAATACTGACATTTCTCGCCGTTAGTATACGTAACTTTTACATAAGCTCCATCGTGAAATATCTAAATTTTGCATGGTCATTCTATGAAATGTCTAACTTTTTCTCATTCACTTCATGATATGTCTAACTTTTATTTAAGTCATTTCATGATATGTCTAACTGTTAAGTCATTTCATGATATGTCTAACTGTTAAGTCATTTCATGATATGTCTAACTGTTAAGTCATTTCATAAAATGTCTATTTTATTTAAGTCATTTTTGAAATGTCTAACTGTTCAACCATTTTATGATATGTCTAACTATTAAGTCATTTCATGAAATGTTCAACTGTTAAGTCAATCCATGATATGTCAAACTGTTAAGTCATTTCATGATATGTCTAACTGTAAAGTTATTTCATGATATGTCTAATTGTGAAGTCATTTCATGATATGTTAAATTGTAAGTCATTTCCTAATATGTCTAACTACTAGTTAAGTCATTTCATTGATGTGTCAAACTTTTCCCTAACTCGCTTTGTGAAATGTCTAACTATTCCATGATTCACATCATAAAGTATATAACTTTACTCTGTCAATTCATTCAATATTTCACTTTTATCAAAGTCATTTCATGAATTGTCTAACTATTCACTCAGACTAACTTTCTATTACTGCATCTGTCGAAACAGAACAGTACAAAAGAAAAAAAAAAGGAGAAGGCGGCAAGTAAACAGACTTTGTACCTTTAAGGGGGCCCATTTTTAGTTAAAAGAGAGAAGTTTTTCATAAGAAACCACACAAAACTTTATTGAATGTAGGAAAACCATAATAATTTTTATATGAAACTCAGAATTGAAATTATCATTATAATATTTTTTAATTAATTTAATAGGTTATTCTTTAATCATATTTAGCTGATAACTTGCATATTAAAAAGACTCACAAAATGTACATGCATTTGGAACTAATTATGTAATTAGTACTATATGCAACTTAAATGGGATATGGATTTTCTCTTTGGCACATAACCATGGTATTATTACGGGTCCGTATTTTTTCCCCCTTGGGATAGATCCCGAACAGTTTCCGATTGCCTGTGTTGTATAATTCTAGCGCGATGTTAATTAACCAGCTAATCTTTATTCACAATTGTGGGTATAAATAACAAAAAATTTGTAACATAGAGAAATTGTTTAACTAAGTCTAAAAGGTTTTAAAGTTTCAAGTAATCCAAAGTTAAAAAACTTATCACGTATTTTAGAAAAACAAATTTAATATTCTGCTGTCATATATTTCCCGGTGAAAAATAAAACTACCATTTATATTTATCTGTATCTCTTTGAAAAGATTTAACTGATTTCTTTGATATATTGTTTAAAGCATTCCAATAGAAGTTAAATAAATGGAAAAAATGTTGATAATGATGGCAGATTTTTTTTTCTAAAAGAATGTAAATATCATTTGTCAATTCGACAAAAAAAATTCGATAAATAATATATTATTTTACAGGAAAGTAAAATTGTAAAGGAATATTAAAAATAGAATGAAGGAAGCTTGAGGGTATTAATGTCAGTAAATGGACAAATTATTTGGCTTAGTTATTACTTCATGTTGCAACAGTGATAACCAGCGAAAAGCAAACTGCTTTCTGATTAAAAAATCAAGAATAAAATTACACCTCCCTAAATTATTTTGAATAGTTTTTTTCAGTTCTGTAATATTACAAATACCTAAAAACCGTCTAAAAGTGAATATGTACATCCGTATACTATACATTAAAAAGTATCAGTAGTATTTTATATGAGGGATTTTATTGCCATAACACGATAAGTCGCACAACTGAAAATTCTACCACATTAAATAAGTGTTTGAAATCTATTGTTTAATTTAGTGTAACAATAACCTCTCAAACAATATTTTTACAATTATATTAAAATAAAACTAGGGGGCACCGCTAACGTTCATCAACTACCGGAGGATTGCTACGCAAACCAATTCTCGCTTTGCACACATTAATACCATGACCTTCCTGCATTTTGGTTGAATTCAGCCCGTTTGACAAAGTCATTTTGCCGTTGTTAAAAATTTTATAAGTAGATGGCGCCACCATGACAACTTTTCGTTTTTTTAAAAAAGGGTAATAAACTTATTAATTGCTTAATATTTTAAAATTTGGGTATGTATTGGCACATTCACGGTACCTTTCAAATGACACCTTGATCATAAAAATTGGTTATATAGTTTAGGAAAGGGGATTGCGCCACTATACGGTCTTGCCAATTAAATATATAAATATCATAAATTTATATGAGAACAAAAATTAATGGGCGATACATTGATTACTTTATAGTTTAACCGAAGGTAAAAGCAAGCGAGGGGAAAAAAATCCAGTTCATTTTTTTTTTTTTAAATCCCAAACCTACCTCAGCATTCCTCCTACCCACCGTTTGCAGCGTGAATTCTCCACGAAAATTGATTTCGCACGAAAAGAAAGTGAAACTCTACCCTCGACAGTTGATCGAAACCACATGGTCCACCCCCCACTTCTCCCACACCTTTCCCCAGGTGAGATTCCTCTGCCCGAACCTTCGATTGGAAAGTTCTCTTCTTCTTCCACTCTTCTTACCTCTACCTTTTATTTTCCGCGGCCCCGCATCCCAAAAGGGGATGATGAATGGCGGATCTGCCATCTTCACAGCTGCTTTGAATTGCTCAAGGAACGAACGACGAAAAAAAAAATGGAGTGACCACTCGTTCCAGATTTTATACCAGGAATACGATTTCGATGAATTTTTGGCTGCTGCATTTTAAGATTTAGAATCGTTTTATGTGGATGGAGAGGAGATAATGGTTATATGTTCGGACATATACTAGCCCACCATTTTTTTTTTAAATATAGACTGGAAAAATATCTTTTATATTATCTGATTTTAGTTTAGTTCAGGTGGTTTAAAATGTTTTTCGTGACTTTGTTGGAGGACATATTTTGTTTGATACTCGGAATTTTGGATATACGTAAATGCAACGTAATATATTTTCAATCACAACAATAAAAAGTTTTAAAAAATCTATGATTTTGTATCTGAATTAGTTAAACATAAATGAATGCCTTCATTTTATAGTTTTAATTTTATAGTTTTAAATTACATCTCCCTTCAAAATTTTCTAGGTATCAGTTGTTATTGATCCATTTATTATGTAATTATTAATATTGTTATAATTAATTTAAAATTATTGTAATTTTGTTATTGTATAAATTATTATTAATTTTAAATTATTGCATTTTTCTATTGTGTTAATTATTGTTGTTATTGTAATTTTTTTATCGTCTAAATTATTGTTGTTATTATTACTGTAATTGTTTTATTGTGTAAATTATTGTTATTATTATTGTATTTTTTTATTGCGTAAATTATTGTTATTATTTATCTTAATTGTGTTGTATTTGTAATTTTTAATTGTGTAAATTATTATTAGTATTATTGTAATTTTTTTATTGTGTAAATTATTGTTAATATTATTGAATTATTTTTATTATAATTATTGTAATTATTGTTGTTATAGTTATTGATATTTTATTATTGTTATTATTAATATTTTATTATTATTATTGTTATGAATTGTTATTGTTATTAATTGTTATTGTTATTAATTGTTATTGTAATTAATTGTTATTGTTATTAATTGTTATTGTTATTAATTGTTATTGTTATTAATTGTTATTGTTATTAATTGTTATTGTTATTAATTGTTATTGTTGATATTTTATTATTATTGTTTTTATTATTATTATTGGACTATTATTTTTATTTTACAAATCTCAAACTGAGGACAGTAGGGGATGTAATTTTTTGTAAAGTACGGTGTTAACTAAACAATCGGTGTAAAGTTCATTATTTTTATATTTACACAGTAAAAGTGTATTTTAGCGTAAAGTGATGTTTATAATTTAAGAAAAGGTAAGGAGTTAAAGGTAAAAAGCTTAATAACCAATGAATTATTATAAAAAAAACAAGATTCCTAAAAGATTAAATTATAACATATAAAACTTTTCATCTTCATAAATTCAATTACTTAAAAAAAAACAATTATTTGTCAATTAAAATTAGCTTACGATATTCAAATATAATAAAATATTAATATTTTTAATTCACGGAACATTTATTACATACCAACGTTCAAGTAAATGTAAGAAGATTTTTCTTCAGGCTCGCTACTCACACTAACAATCACAAATCTCTTTCAGTAAGTATTCCAATTTCCTTTCCATAACGGCAAAAAGTACTTGATAACAAAGTATAAATAAGCAACAGTTAAAACTGATTATCTCAGGACGAAAACATTTCCGAAACAATTCCCCCCAAATTAATACATGTACTCCAACGCAAGGGACGACACTTTTCTTATACCCACAAAAGATTATGAACAATTTTTCCCGAAGACGAGCCATTCTTACAACTTGAGGGGGGGTTGAGCGGGCACGTTTCGAGGGGGAGGGAAGTAGGTCCCTTTTTTACCCCCCTACCATCTCCATAATAAACAAGAAATATAACTATGCCCCTCCCGGGCAAATTTAATATGATAGATGACCCATAAGGGAGGGATATAGAGTCAAGGTAGTCTGAAGACGTTAATGAAAAATATTCCCTGAAAGGGGATAAGTAATGCCCGGGCAAAAAACGGGGTGAGTAGGAGAAGACGGGGACGTTTTTACCCCGCTAATTTGCCCCGCTTTTTTAATAACTTTTTTTTTAGGTGCGGTTTTTTCGAGTGTTTACGGTAACGGAATACCAGGACACGACCAGGGCACAATCCACTGTGGGACAATTTGTGTCAGGCGCAGCTAATGGCTGAAAAGGGCATTGTAGTCCTTTAAAAGGGTAAGATGTAATGTTGATTACCGCTTAGGGGATAGGGCTTGTATACTCTGCTTTTTATGGGAAATTAATAATAAACAAGTGCGCCGGGGCCCGATGTAATTTATTTATTTACGTATTATTACTTTTTTGTTGGTTTGTGTCTTTTTCGTTGTTTTTTTTTAAAGGGCTTTTTTTTCCGGAGGGCGGATGAAAAAGTTTATTTGGAAGTTTGTCGCGGTGTATTTATTTTTGTCTGCCAAGGGTTTGGTCCCAAATGGGCATAAGTTCTTCTGAGTGTCTTGTAATTTCTTTGTTATTAAAAGTGGCATTTTTTCATATTAAAATGTTTCAAAAGTTCGTTCTGAAGTTGCTGTTTTTTTCTTTTTTTTCTTTTCTTTTTTGTTCATTGTTCTTTTGGTTTAGTAACATTAGTGCTCATATGAGACAAATTGCCCTTTGCGTCAAGTAGTACATAACTCTTTTGGCAACAACAAATTTTCTAACGTTTATCGTTATTCGAATATTTTAGTGTATAAATTTTATTAAATATTTTTTTTTTATGAATTTCCACGAAGTCAATGAATATTACATTGCACATTGTAAAACAAAGATTTTCAATAAAATCACGTGACCGATTTTTTTACACTGTAAAAAGAATGTACTTAAGAACGAATACCTGAACAATCTTATTTTTGAGCGATGACGTGCTCAAATTTAAGTACCCATACTTTCTCAAAAATAAGCAGTGTGATTTAATATTGCTAATCACAGCTACTGTTCAAACCATCTTAACAAAGCGATCTGACAAACTTAATATAGTTGTTCAAAAGACAGCTTTCCACAATATTTGAAAGAGATTGCTTAAGTGGAAAATAAATTATTACAACTCGATTATCTTACTTCCCATTTTTTTTGGAACACCTTTTTAACGTTTCTCCAGTTTAAAACTTCTTTCTGTTGCCATGGTAGTTTAACGAATAAGACACAGGACTGCGTTGTCTGATGTCTGGATTCGATTGCCGGTAAGTCTTGGTTGTAATTGTTGATATTTATTGAAAATTAATTATGAAATGATTTGTGAAGACAGCCTATATAGGAAAGCAACTGCTCTTTTTTATTCATTGTACTCAGCTTTGTACATGTCTTTTTCAAAAGTGAAACTTGTGTATCCGGAGCCATAATAAGCATCTAATGTACTCAAAAATGAGTACATTTTACTTATATTTGAGAACTTATTTTTAACAGTGCAATTAGTAAACACTATAAACAGTTTGTTGGTCTTTGTCATGAATTAAATTTTTACAACTGGTCCAAATGGTATTCCTTTGAAGAACGCGATTCGAAAGGTGATATGCATCATGGACAAGCAGGAAACATGAAAGTGATGGGATTGGATTAAACAGTAGACATTTTGCAACAAAACTAACAAAAAACTATTGATATTTATAAAAAATCATTAGTTAATACATTTATTTTACACTTTTTTTTTTAATCTTTTATAAGCAATTTTGGGACCCCCCCCCCCCCCCCCTCCAAATGTGGGCCCGGTGGAAGGGCCCTATCGTAAATCGGTCTACATATAAAGTTCTAAAAAAGAATCAGCCAGCATCACAACACTCGCATTATTTCGCAAACGACCTTGTTTACGTTTCCGCCGTGTTGCCACAAACCCCAAGTCTAATGAGCTCATTGAGATGTCTGCCCACCTGACCAATGGTAGATAAGCTTTCTCAGAAAGAAAAAAAAATCTCCAGCTCTTCTTTCTTCTACTTCTGCCTGCTTCCTTTTCGGTTTATTTTCACAGCCCGGACCTGATTGGTCACCTCCCGGTAGAAAAAGAAATAAAGAAAGATGCCAAACCTTGACCCGACCTGTGATGCGGTGGCTGAAACGTGCGCATTAAAAGGACGTAATATTAGAGAACGGAGCGTGGGAAACGTCGCCGTGAAAGAAGGGACGTATAAGTGCTGGACGTATAATGGCAGGGTGGAACTCCTTGTCAGTTGGACTGAAGTGTTCCATTGGCCTGATTATGTCGCTGAGGCTTAATGAAGAAGAAAAGAAAAGGTTGAAAGGGGGATAAATTAAAGGGTTATAAAAAGTAGAGGAGAGTCGTATCGTATGTTCACTAAAAGCTTGTTGGAACTTGGTTCGAAATTTACACTGTTAAAAAAAGGTACTAATAAACAAGTCAAATGTACTCATTTTTGAGTGCATTCGGTGGTTATTATACCACCGAATACATAAGTTTCATTTTTGAAAAATACATATACTTGAAAATGAGTACATTGAGTAAAAAATGAATTAAAAGAGCAGATGCTAGCCTACATAGGATGCCTTTATAAATCCCTTTCAATAAATATCGGCAATTACAACCAAGACTTGCCGGCGAATCAAGATTCTCAGGCACCGCAGTATAGAGCCTTAAGGAGACTTGACGAAGTTATAAACAGAAGAAAAGTTAAAAATATTTGCCGAAAAAAGGGGAAGTAAGATAATTGAACTATAATATCTCAGTTACCATTTAAGCAATCGACATCAAATACTGTGGAAAACCATCTTCTGAAAAATATTTTAAATTTGTCAGGTCGCTTTGTTAAGATGTTTTGAACAGAAGCTGAGATGAGTAATATTAAATCACACTGCTCATTTTTAAGAAAGTACGGTTACTTCGATTGGAGTACCTCATCGCTCATTTACGAAGCAATTATACTCAAAGAAAAACGAGTACTCATTTTTAAGCACCCTTTTTTTACATTGCAGTATAAAAATATATGAAAAATAAGGATGAATATGCGAACCAAGGTATAAGTAAAGTAATAAGGTATAAGGCATAAGTTATGATGTATAAGGTATAAGTTATGATGTATAAGGTATAAGTTATGATGTATAAGGTATAAGTAATAAGGTATAAAGCATAAGTTATGATGTATAAGGTATAAGTTATGATGTATAAGGTATAAGTAATAAAGTATAAGGCATAAGTTATGATGTATAAGGTATAAGTTATGATGTATAAGGTATAAGTAATAAGGTATAAGGCATAAGTTATGATGTATAAGGTATAAGTTATGATGTATAAGGTATAAGTTATGATGTATAAGGTATAAGTAATAAGGTATAAAGCATAAGTTATGATGTATAAGGTATAAGTTATGATGTATAAGGTATAAGTAATAAAGTATAAGGCATAAGTTATGATGTATAAGGTATAAGTTATGATGTATAAGGTATAAGTTATGATGTATAAGGTATAAGTAATAAGGTATAAGGCATAAGTTATGATGTATAAGGTATAAGTAATAAAGTATAAGGCATAAGTTATGATGTATAAGGTATAAGTTATGATGTATAAGGTATAAGTAATAAAGTATAAGGCATAAGTTATGATGTATAAGGTATAAGTTATGATGTATAAGGCATAAGTAATAAAGTATAAGGCATAAGTTATGATGTATAAGGTATAAGTTATGATGTATAAGGTATAAGTAATAAGGTATAAAGGCATAAGTTATGATGTATAAGGTATAAGTTATGATGTATAAGGTATAAGTAATAAAGTATAAGGCATAAGTTATGATGTATAAGGTATAAGTTATGATGTATAAGGTATAAGTAATAAAGTATAAGGCATAAGTTATGATGTATAAGGTATAAGTTATGATGTATAAGGCATAAGTAATAAAGTATAAGGCATAAGTTATGATGTATAAGGTATAAGTTATGATGTATAAGGTATAAGTAATAAGGTATAAGGCATAAGTTATAAGTATATGTGCACAGTATAAAAACATATGATGAATAAGGACAACATTGTTGTACAGGGAATTTGAAATATTTTAAAGTTCTTAACTCTTTTTGTGTCATCTCATCTCCAATCATTAATTCTAAAATCCTGTTTTTTGTTTCCAAGGTACAAAATGACAAAAAAAAAACAGAATGCGGCGAGCCTATTTCCACCTATGGAAAGAGGTTCCTCCGTTGTTTGTTTCTCTTCCACCCTAATCAGCTGATAACCATTTCTCTCAACGCCCCTGAGAGCCTTCCTGCGCCACTGCGATATCTGCCCGACCTTTCCTCCAATCGGAAGCGAGGCAAACATTCCCCCCTCTTTGTGCTTTGCGGTGGTTGAGATTGGGCAACGTCCAAGCAATTGAATTCCTCGAATTTACGAATTATTTTCTTTCTTTTCTGGGAATTGAGAAATTTCACGAGAAAATAAATCTTGAGAAATGGTTATCATAAGTTAATTTTTGGTGCTCACGCGTATAAGTTGGCGCACGTACAGCACCGTTGAAAGTTCTCATCACTCTCTATGACATTTACACGAACGTTAACGCGCATTGCTTTCAGAGTCTTGCAACGAAAAATGATTTTTGACGTGAACACGTATAAGAAATCAGTTACAGTGTTCACTCTAGGCGTTTTTTGAAGGGCGGCCCGCCCTGCCCGCCCTTTTTTCATTTCGGTAGCGCCCTAATGCCCTTCTTTCAAAAATACTGCCCTCTTTTGAAAAAATTCCGCCCTCCTGCCCTTTTCAGTCAAGCACAACCGTTCTGCTTTCCTAACTGTCTTTAAAAAACGCGTGGCTTTAAACATATTTGTGTAATTTAGAATTAAATGAATTATGACAGTAGAAAAACAAGCTTATTTTTAACTACCCACGTTGCGCAATCGCGATGATTCCGAGCACGGAGCATCCCACGAATCCTATGGGTGGCCACGCCCACCCTGAACTTTTTTTTTAGTGCCCTTTTAAAACAAAAAATTGCATTTCGAATAACTGAGTGCCCTTTTCCAGTCAACAACGCCCTGCCCCTTTTTATTTCTAGAGTGAACACCGCAGTTAGAATATATCTCCTCACAATATAATAAAAACCGATACCTGTCAAATCCTCTTAACTCCATGTAAGAATCATCCTATGTTGCATAAATGACATACAATCGTGTAGGCCCTCAACGTTTTTTTCTCTCGCGTACCCCTCAATAAAACTTTTCATTTACGAGACGCTCCCACCCATTCCTCTATTAATAATTTTGTTAGGCAGTAATGTTCTTAGGTTAACTGGTGAATTAATCAAACGACTCAAATTGATTACATTTCAGGCTTTGATTTTACTTGAATTAATCAAACGACTAAAATTGATAACACTTTAGGCTTTGATTTTACTTGAATTAATCAAACGACTCAAATTGATAACACTTCAGGCTTTGATTTTACTTAAATTAATCAAACGACTCAAATTGATAACACTTCAGGCTTTGATTTTACTTATTACATTTATTATTTTCATTTTAGGTATTATCGGCCATTATTATTTTCGCGTACCCCCAAACGAACTGCCACGTACTCCAAGGAGTACGCGTACAACAAGTTGAAAACCGCTGGCATAAAGGAAAGTGAGATATTTCGAACAGGCCGATTCTACCCCCCCCCCCCCCCCCCCCTCACATTTATACCGCGTGGGAAGAAGTGCTGCTTTAATTGCAATACACGCTTGCTTCCGACCTATAACTCTATGTGGAATTATTCTATGAATATAAATTACGTACCATCGTGTAGAGGAAGGTGGACCGCGTTTGAACATCGTTTTTTATGCTTCCAAGGTCCAAAACGACAAAAACAGCAGAATGTGGCGAAGACCAATTGTGACGCTTGGGGCACAAAAGTGTTCACGAACCAAACTTTACAGTACAGTGTGGCCTGCGCCTACCCTATATTTTTCAGGACAGTTTTACACGCGCGTTTTTGACAATATTAGGAAATTAAAGGAATATTAGAATATTTCAAATAAAATTAAGAGCATTAAAATAAATATTTGAATGCTTTTAAAGTAAATTGCATTATTTAAAAAAAAATTACACTATTTTAAAGAATATTAATATATATTTTTTTTAATTCCACAATCGACGAATTTAAGCCTTACGAATCAACCCTCTACACGAAACTGGTATTAAGTATAAAAAAAAACTAGCAAATATATCTGCATAAAATGTTTTGGCCTATACGATATCAACCTATATAGCGGCCCATAAAACCCACCAAACGTTTTTCAAGGAGATTACTTTTCAACTGCCCTAAGTACCCCCCTCTCACGTATAAAACCTCTACAATTTTCAAGGTAGATCCAACGGTCGCAGGGCGAAACTCCCAGTAACTGTCGAAGCACACACAAGGGTATAGGGGGTCCCAATTTGGTAGAATTAATGTCCCCCATATTGTCAACAGCCACGGGTCTTTGGGGGGAGTCCCTTTGACTGCGATGTCGTTTCATAATAGAACGACAGATGTTTCGCGGTACGATTTTAAAGGATACTTATAAAAAGTGTGCGACTCGTGCTGTAACAGACGACTTTCGGTTATTCTTTCCCCTTGAACGCGCTTGCACGAAGAGTTCAACGCTTCATAGGTAGGGGATTAAAGAGTTAAAAATTACTGAAAATGGGACCTGTCTTTATTTATTTATATTTATTTTTATTTATAAATATTTATTTTTATTTATAAATATTTATTTATATTTATAAATATTTATTGATATTTATAAATATTTATTTATATTTACAAATATTTATTTAAATTTATAAATATTTATTTATATTTATAAATATTTATTGGTATTTATAAATATTTATGGATATTTATAAATATTTATTTATATTTATAAATATTTATTGGTATTTATAAATATTTATGGATATTTATAAATATTTATTTATATTTATAAATATTTATTTATATTTATAAATATTTATTTATTCTTATAAATATTTATTTATATTTATTTACTTATATTTATAAATATTTATTTATATTTATTTACTTATATTTATAAATATTTATTTATATTTATTTATTTATATTTATTTACTTATATTTATAAATATTTATTTATATTTATTTATTTATATTTATTTACTTATATTTATAAATATTTATTTATATTTATAAATATTTATTTATATTTAATAATATTTATTTATATTTATAAATATTTATTTATATTTATAAATATTTATTTATATTAATAAACATTTATTGATATTTATAAATATTAATTTAATTATATTTATAAATATTAATTTATTTATAAATATTAATTTATTTATAAATATTAATTTATTTATAAATATTAATTTATTTATAAATATTAATTTATTTATAAATATTAATTTATTTACAATTATAAGTATTAATATACTAATATTCATAAATAATTATTTATTCATATTTATAAATATTTATTTATTTATATTTATAAATATTTATTTATTTATATTTATAAATATTTATTTATTTATATTTATAAATATTTAGTGATTTATATTTATTAAAATTAATTTATTTATATGTATGTATTAAAATTAATTTATTTATATGTATTTATTAAAATTAATTTATTTATATGTATTTATTTATATTCATTTATCTTTATTTATTCATTTATTCAATCATTTAATGATCCATTAATTTATTCATTCATTCATTTTTAATAATATATAATTAACACATACTTTTTAAAATACATTTTAGTAATAAAAATATTTTTTAATTGAAAATTATTTTTGGGAAATTATATTAGCATTTTTATTAAATGACTTGTCTTATATATTTTAAGTAAATACCTAAATTAATATATAATTAATTACTTAACATATATTATAAAATATATGTTAAGTAAGTTAATCTTATTTGACCTTAAAAATATCATTTCCGGAGATATATCAATATTTGTAAACAAACCTAGCAACTTTTGTAAACCGTTTTCATTAAAAAAAATTTTAAGAAATTAAGGAAAATAAAAAAAATCAACTTTTTAACTCTTTGTAATTGATAAAAGTCACATTTGAAAATTTTAAGAAAGTAAATATTTTACTCTTCTTAAAAGCGGGTCTATTGAATTTAAAAAAATACATTTAACTACGTACTTAAATTATGTTTTTTCTATCTCCAAGTATATATAACTGTTTAAACAGCAAGTACGTGTGTTTTTATTCACAGGGTATCAGATTAAAGTGGAAAATACCAAATAATTTAATTATATTAAATGGAATTAAAAGACATTTCATTAAAAATTATTGATAAGAAAAATTATACTATTAATTAAGGTCTAGTTAGTGCTTTGGATTCTCAAAGATAATTTTAAAATGTAATTGCTCTTCAAATTTAATTACTTAAAATATTAATTAACAAATATTGATGG
Source organism: Troglohyphantes excavatus (assembly GCA_963932185.1). Taxonomy (NCBI): domain Eukaryota; kingdom Metazoa; phylum Arthropoda; class Arachnida; order Araneae; family Linyphiidae; genus Troglohyphantes; species Troglohyphantes excavatus. The sequence goes on along the minus strand of OZ010669.1, from coordinate 61,887,184 downwards.
ACAATTAATTCTTATTTTCGAATATCCCTCATACACTTATAATATTCAATTTATGGAATTGATTTTTCGATTTACACATCACGGCATGTAAATTTTGCGTTGTAGTTAAAACTATATAATAATTTTAAATTTATTTTTAAACTGATAAATTTATTAAAAATTAATAAAGTGTTGCAAATAATTATTGATATGCAGAAATAAAACTTCAACCAGGCTTTAAGTTTCGAGTCCAGGACCTTGTAAATTTGTGAAAAGCAATGGAAAAAAGGTACTTAAAATTGAGTACATGAAACTACTCGATTTTCTTTGAGTACAATTGCATTGTAAATGAGCGATGAGGTACTCAAATTTAAGTTATCGTACTTTAGCAAATATGAACAGTAAGATTTAATATTGGTAATCTCAGCTTCTGCTCAAGCAATCTTAAAAAAAGAGACTTGACAAACTTAAAATATTTGTTCAGAAGATGATTTTTTCACTTTATTTGTTGTGATTGCTTAAATGGAAACTGAGTTATTACAACTCTGAGTTATTAACTTAATTCCCATTCTTTTGGCTCACCTTTTTAATATTTCTTCTGTTTCTAACTACTTCACGTCACCTTGGTAGTACAACGGATAAGACGCAGGACTGCGGTACCACATGATCTGGGTTCGATTCCTGGTAAGTGTTGGTTGAATTGTTAGTATTTATTGAAAGTAGGTAGACAAAAAACTGCTATTTTTATTAATCTTTAATCGTTTTTGAGCACGAATTTTTTTTTTCAAAAATGGAACTTATGTTTTTGATGCTATGATAAGCATCGGATATACTGAAAAATGAGTACATTTTACTTTTTTAATTCATATTTTTAACAGTGGAGTGTTTTGTTTTACTTTAAAATTTTTAATTGTACGGTATCACTAAAATTTAAAAGCTTGCTCAAATACTAATAAAATTCTTTTAATTAAATTTAACATGAAATTCCTTTGATCAAAATCTATTCTAGGAAGGCTAAAATATTACAAGATAAATGAAGAATAAAAAGCGGGAAAAGATTACTTTTCTCCATATAAAAATTTCAATATAGAAATTTTAGTTCTTTGGTTAACCAGTATGTCCCCCTTCTCCTTCTCGGAGCGGTCTACTTATTTTTTTCACAAATATAAACGTGGAAGACTTATGTAGGTAAAAAAAATAGCACAGTTGTTGTCATATTCAACAACCTTTAAATCAATCTATAACCCCCCTCCCCCCTCCCCTCCCCCTTACACAGTAGAGATGACCATCAAGGTTCGGGGTAGATAGACCGGCGTGCGTCTGTCACCTCTTTACAATAGGATAAATGGCGCCTTGTATTTCTCTCGTGGTCCCTTTTGTTTGACTAATGACTTTCTAAATTGACAATTTTGTATTTCCTCGCTGATAGTCTTACACAAAGGAAGGCAAATTTTTGTTAAAGTTCAAATTTATTCCGAAGGGGGTACAGGCGGTAAAAAATTTCTAAAACTATTAATTATTGAAAATTAAAGTTAAAAAATTTAAGAATTTTACGAAATTAATACTAATTAAATACTTAATTATGAATATTGGACCACTCCTTTAGCACCTCTTTGTACTGACCTCCTCCCCCCCCCCCAGAATTTTTTTCAGGATCCGCCTACGCTTATAACCCTTTAAATATTGTATCCCAACAGTATTCTACGAATAATCCCGGTTGCCTGCTTACTAAGGTGGCATTTATTATTAATTTGAACTTTAAAGTAACAACAATTTAAGGTTTGGGAATTTTATCAGAATTTATTATTCACTATTTTTTTATGCAATAAAGTATAAATTCATTATTTTTTTATGCTATCTCTACTTAAAAAGAAAATAAGTTTTTTCCCCCTCACATGCATTATTTATAAACAAATTGTAGGTATCAATTTTTATAGTAGCCCCAAAATAAATTTCACTTCTAAGTCCTTGCTTTAGTCCAATTTTTATCAGTATAATTTATTATCAATGAAAAATCCAGTATTAAGTATAATTAATTCGTTTTAAGTCGATAGGACCGGAAAGTTCCAATTGCGGCCTATGGCAACCTTTTGTCTGGGCGATAAACAATTGTGTTTTTCTTTGAGAATATGGTAACCCGGCTCCATTCGGTCGCAATTAGGTTACTGTAGGACAGTCGTAAGCAGGTTCAAGTGTATTTATTCACAAGACTTGGCGATGCAAAAACGTCAGACAGAGTAAGTAAAATAAAGGAGTGTAATAACAAATATTTTACGTTATCAGAAGATATTCAAACCCAGCAAAAATTTTGGCACATAAAGTAAATTAAACTGTCATTAAAATATGTATTTACAAGCACTTAATAATTGGTTATTAAAGACATTGCATTATAAAAATTACTATTTTAATATACAGATCGCCTCATATTGAAAACAAAATGCCTCTATATACTTTTGAGGAATATATATATATTTTTACAGAAATGTTTATTAAAACTTGCAAACAAATATTTCGATTAAAATTTCTATTAAATTAAATTGTAAAATAACGAATATTAAAAAAATGCTTTTAAAGAGAGATTTTTTTTATATGCATGTATAAAACTCAAAAATACTTTCTATAATTAGGTAATTGAAAATATATTAAATCAAATATGTTTCATTACTGCTTCTTTTTTCATGATATAGAATTTATAACATTGCTGTGTAAATATTCGTTTTTAATGGACATATAAATTTTGTCTAATAAAATTTATTAAAAAATCTTTAAAATAAACGACAGGTGTGCATGATTTTCAAAAAATGGAACAAAGAGGTGTGTAGTTTAAAGAAGCAATTACCAAATCAGCCCCCCCCCCCCCCCCCCAACTTTCAGCTGCTCACATTGTCTGCAGCGGTCACGTAAATAAACACGAAATAAAAAATAAACATCGTAATTACCGATTGTCATATGGAAAATTATATTATATTAAAATAATATGCAATTTAATTTTAATATATGTGAAATGTAATTTTTAAACTAAAGTGCCATGATAATACAAAAATAAATATATAAATTTAGAATAGACAATTTATAATCTCCTTTATTTAGCTTACGTTTTAAAGAATAAAAATATTGTTTATAAGTGTCTCTATATATGTATATCCATTAAAATTGATGTTAATGTAAATATCTCATTTAGATTTGTTTATCAAATCAACACAAAAATGTAGAAAATGAATAATTAATCCGATAAAAGTTTAAATATAAAATATATATATATTCAAACTTATAAATAAATTAGGTGCAAATAAAAAATAAGTTCCCAATGTGTATGCAAAATTAAAATGCATTAAAATTAAATGCAAAAACAGTAAAGCATTGCGCAATACCTTTCCCTAAGTGTGTTTACCCATGCTGCATGTTAACTTGAAGCATGTGTTTTCTGTTTCGTAAGTACAATGGACAATTTTATTGAATCCAAAAGTATCTTTATTGTTGATCCTTTCTTTTTCTTATTTATTAATAATCCATAGGTGTTGTTACACATGATAAGTCTACAAATCCGAAAGTGGGGAAAAGATTGAAATCGCCAAATATTTTCTTTTGAAAAATCAATATTTTTTTTTGGAAAATGAAAAGAATAATTCCGTAGATTATCGGAAGGCTTACCGTTTTTCCTGCGTGGATTTGACTGTTTTCTTCTTTTGCACCCGCGATCGGCCATTCTTTCATCTTGAAATCGAATTGTTGTCTTCTTTACTCATCAGTTATTTATTTTTTTATGTAAAAAAATCAGTTCTCTTTATATTATTTTCCGCGCACAAAAATATACAGTTAAAAATCGAAAATAACGTATATTTGGCGGCAGGTTTATTGGCGACCACAATCATCCACACCACGAAAATTTAAACGTAAACAAAGCAGACGATTTTTCTATTTTTGTTCTATATTGACAACAAATCGGTTCGAAACGATCGCGAACAGTGCTGCGATTTTCAGCGGAGACGAGCACATGGTCCTGTTTTGGAACGGAAGTGTTAACTAGTAAAAAACGCGCGGAAAAAGAACAAAACAAACAATATTTTTTTGTTTAAAAAAGCAATATTGGGGAAAAGGTCGCAAACTGCTCGCAGCGGCGCAAGCGGCGACTAACTAATCAATGGTTTCCACACCGACTGCAGGGCTGCCAACTTCGAACATTTCTAATCGCCAAACCGGGAAAGAAGATGCCAAATCGCTACATTGAAATTTAAAAGGTTTAATTTAACAGATTTTTAAAGCACAATTAAAATTTAACATGCAAAATCAATAAAATAGTCAGAAATCAATCAATTAACCTTCAAAATATATTAATATTTGATAAAGATCTAAATATTAAAGAAATATTGTACAATGAGCAAAATATGTCTTCAAATATTTTTGAGAAGACGCATATATTAAATTGTACATGTAACAATTAATTAAACATCATATTAATGTTAAATGATTAAATTTCTATTTAAAATTTAATTATTTAAAAAAATTTAAGGTGTAAATATATGCCAATTAAATGATTCCTTGCCAACTCTGGCAGGATTAATTCTACAACCAAGGTTGAGCCAAGCAGTCGCCATTGGCGGAAAGAAGAGCGGCTTCTGATTGGCTGGTCGTTTTGTACCTATCAGGTCGCCCCGCCCACTTAGTCGTAAGCGTGAGTCACACATTCACAGGACTGCAGACACAGTGGCGGCGGCGTTATGGCATGGTGGGATCTTTCTCCGTTCCCGAGAGTTATGTTTTTTAAGGAGATTGCGTCACATTTTTTTTTTCGAGTTTTCTTTTTGCGCCACTGATATGGATGGCATGGTGCCCTTTTTATGTTTATTAGTTCTTGAAAATGTAACGGTTCCAGGATCGAAATATTGTCATTCTTTTAACGCGAGGAAATGTGACATATTATTTTTATTTCATAAATCGCGGTTATGTGTTTTTTCTTTCCTCCCTTTGATTTCATATCGTAGGTTTTGAGAGTGTAAGTTTAAGATTTAAATCGATATCAATAAATAATCAGATACATTCTGAAACGGATATATTTATATTCAAAAATTATCTAAACGATTGATAATTGTCGGCAAATGATGATATACAATTCTTTAAAAAAAATAACAGTTTTTTTAATATGTGTTTGCATTTGAAAATACTTTCAAGCTTAAGACCAATCTTTAGCCTATCATTTGTTTTGAAAGACAGGGAATTGAGCTGCCGGGGATTTTAAAAGGCATTACCCCCTATTTTCAAATACTTGCATAACAATACTCAAAAGTCTTGCATGATGATACAGAAATATTTTGAAAAACAATTCTGCATAAAAAATGATAAAATTAAATATATATATCAAAAATGAATTAACAATGTTCATTTTTAAAATAAGACGTTTTCCTCCATTTTGATTGCATTATATTTTTTTAATTGAATAATATATATCCCATTATAAATTCTCAATACTCTCGGTAAAGCTGTCCGTTACCAATAAAATATTTTAATTCCGAAATACATGGGAAAATAACATTTTCTGTTTCTTGCTCCGTGCATCTGGCTCAAATGTCAGAAGTGGCTGTTCATTTATTACGGATAATGAGGGCGTCTATCATGAGGGAGGAAGGTATCAGTAGTTTCGTGACGTAGCAAAACAGTGTTGGGGGGGGGGGGGGGGGAAAGTTGAAGTTTCTTTCACAAATTTTGATATAAATTATTTTCTATAGAAATCACTATCTTTTTAATATAACATTTGGAGGAGGAGGAGGTAGTACAAAAGAAAAAAAATAGAATGACATAATAAATTAACGTTTTATGAAGTTGTAACTAAACTGTTTTTAAATTAAAATCGGATACACACACTTAAACATTCAGATTGGAATATTAAGAAATTGGAGATTATAAATTAGACATTATAATAAAAAAGTTAAAATTAGATATTGGATGTTTATTTAAAATAATCTGGAGTTTTATTTTAATTTATAAATCGTATTAAAAAGGTGTTATATAATATTTTGTGAAATTTTACCCTGTTTGAAAAAGGGCGGTAGGTCCCATTATTTACAAATAAACGAACTGCTATCATAAAATTGATCTGGTAATTTTCTTTTCAAAGCTATGTCGAATATTAGAAATTTTCAAGTAGTGTGAGAAAATAATCATCAGAAAAGCTCAACACGAAAACTTTGCGGCCTTTTTCTTCAATTTAGCAATCTTCCATCAGATATCAATCAGCGTTTTGCAAAACAAAGTAAGAAATATTGGCAAAGAAAAATTGGCATTTAAAATATAATATTTCCCCCCAAAATAAGCAAGTTGTTTAACATTACATGTAACCAAAACTAACAATTTTTCACAGCAGTTCCAACCAGTCCATTGCGGAAGCAAGAAGAAAAGAAACAAGATTTTGTTCAAAGAAATTTTTAAAAAAATCTCTAAAATAAAATTTTTTACCCATTTATTATTTAATTTTTCTATTATACTTTTTTCAATTTCATTTTTCTGAAATAATCATTATATAACTTATTTTTAATTTCCTAAAACATAATTTTTGCATACATTAGTATCTTACTGACATTTAAGTCACTTACTGTCATTACTACATTTACTGACTATTAAGTATTAATACATTTTATTGAGATAAATACATAACCCAAATATATCACATCAAATGATCTCTAGTGTTTTTCCCAGCGAAGCCCCAATTTGTATTTTTTTCAATAATAGCGCAATATCTTATTATTATGTTTTTTAATATATAGAAAAGAATACACAGTAAAAATTATTTGAACTTCGAAGTAGTGAAAACAATTTCGCAATAGAAAAATCTTGTGAACGGCAGTGTGTTGATAATAATAAGTAACCTTTCTGATTAATAATAACGTTATTAATTATTAACTTTTAGGATATAGCAGAATTCTGTAAAGTATATATATTTTTTTAATTTACAAAATAAGAGTGATATAATTTTGGAATTGGCCATTATCTGATTAAGTTCAAGTAAAAATACTAATAATATTTTGGCTGCAAATTTAATAAAATCCAAAGAAATAATTTAATGAATGAAGTAGAAAACAAAATCGGATAAAATATTTACAAGTTTAATTGCACAATACATGTATATGACATATATATGATATATAACGTAATATTATACTATTTACAACTACAAATTTTTTTATATATAAAAAGGTATGCATTGATATAGTACGAAATAAGCGGCTGTAAGTTATTTAAACATCACCTTTACATTTGAAAAATCATTTTCACAATAATCTTTACGTCAACATACATGACAACTAAAAAAGCACCTTTTTAAAGGAAATGTGGAAAATTTCCCAAGTTTATGTAGAACAGAATGCTCAGTAAGTAAAAAAAACCTTTTGCTCTCGGAACGAAAAGTTATTTGTGTTATTTTATTGAAGTATGATACTTTAGAATAAAACATATTAAAAAAATTAAATGCAAGTGGTCCACCTTTGAGCTTTTTTTAAATTGATTTTGGTAAATTCTTGTACGCAAAGTTTGACTTGAAATTTTCTTTGATTTTGAGGATGTTGTTTTAGACGTGAAATTTTGTTTGATTTTGAGGATGTTTAAGACGTGAAATTTTGTTTTACTTTGAGGATGTTGTTTTAGACATAAAATTTTGTTTGATTTTAAGGATGTTGTTTTAGAAGTGAAATTTTGTTTTATTTCGAGGATGTTGTTTTAGACGTGAAATTTTGTTTGATTTTGAGGATGTTGTTTTAGACGTGAAATTTTGTTTGATTTTGAGAATGTTTAAGAAGTGAAATTTTGTTTGACTTTGAGGATGTTGCTTTAGACGTTAAATTTTGTTTGAGTTTGAGGATTTAAAGAAGTGAAATTTTGTTTGAGTTTGAGGATTTAAAGAAGTGAACTTTAGTTTGACTTTGAGGATGTTGTTTTAGAAGAGAAATTTTGACTACGTTAATTATGTGTTTCCTGAGGTTTTACACGGAACTAAATTTTATCTTTTTTATGTAAAACTACTAATTAGGAAAATCCCTCAATACATTTGCGTAACTTTTACTGAATTTCGACAGCCTTAAATGTAGTTATGAACAATTCGACATATTGGGATATCTTTATGATAAATAATAATATTGGAATTACTTTATGATAAATAATAATATTGGGATGACTTTACGATAAATAATTATATGGGGATAATTTTATGATAAATATTAATATGGGACGACTTTATTATAAATTATTTAATATTTTTTTTACAAATAAACTTAAAGATTTATATATCTCGCTATGGTATTACAATATACTCAAAAATTCTTTGATGAAGTATTTTTTAATTGATTTTAAGAATTAAATCGGTAACATTTTTATTGGGTTGCCCAAGGGGGTCGAATGTTAGAAAATGACATTGTATTGTCTGAAATTTGAATAATACCCATATTAAAGCCAATTACATAAAAATAGCCCGCTTAATTCAAATAAAGTTCCGAATACTATAAAAGTTTCAGAGAGAATTATGAACGTCAAACTGGAATGTCGTGGCTTTGTAAAAGGAATCAAGGGAATTATTACCAAAAGCGACGAAAATTTTAAAGTATAATGTAATATTATGTATATTGGAGACAATAGGCAATCAATTTTCACAATAAAAACGTTGTTGATTATAAAAACTACGTATTGCGATAATCGTAAATTATTTAATGTGTTAATGTATATGGATGTATGGTCTGAATGTTAAATTACGTATGTTATAATACGAACTTTTGTACACTGTTAAAAAATATTACGAAATTGCACCAAAATTTAGTATCCATTTAGCTGCAAACATTATTTGGTGATTAGTTTCACCATTTTATGGCTACCACGGATACCATTCAGGGATGAAACGTTGCACCAAATTGGATACCCCCCATTTAAATTTAGATCAAATATTCTAATATTTTACCCTCCGATCACAATATCAATACTTCTTTTCCTATCTTTGTCACCGCACGGGCTCGAACTAGTGATCCTCTTATTATCAGCTGAACGTTTTAACCCACTGAGCAACTGTGCCACTGGTACCCCTGTCTGTGGGTTTGTTTATGTAGATTCTGAGAGTAGATGCGGAGGTTTCGGTTGCAGTTTAGGAGATTGCACGAATTTTTGGAAAAAGCTGCGCTATTCTCGATCAAAGATTTTTGGTTCAATCTATAGATTGCACCATAATAATGTGAAAGTTGCTGCAGAGCACTAAGATATGGTGCAACGTTGAACTGAAATATACACAGCGTATGTATAAGGTTATATATGTGCACGCTGAAAAATTTCAATATAAAGACTTAAATAACGAACTGGACTCTGATGTAAAGCCAAGTCACAAATAAATGGATGAAGAACGTAATTAGAAAAAAAATAGATTAGTTATTCACGTAGATGACGAATGTACGTGTTGGCCTGTTTTCAATTAAAACTGACAGAATCACTGTAGAAGCCTTATTAAGAGATACTATTCTCATGAAGGATGTATGTGACCACAACCAATACACTGATAAAAATTTCAGTTAAACGATGTACCATATTGGTGCAAAACAGAGGTCTGTACCATATTATGGTGGAATCTAGGATGAACCAAAAATCCTTTATCATAAAAGCGGAGGTTCCACCGATAATTGGTTCAATCTATTTATCTGCAAACGAAATTTTCGCTGTATCTATATCAACAAGCACCTCCAAGAAAGACAGCGACGGGCATGGGCCTCCATGGTCCAGTGGATAAAGGCGTTCAGCTTTTGATCGGAGGATTCCTAGTTCGACCCCGATCGGTGACAAGTTCTCATCTTGCGATCGGAGATCTTTACTACAAAACTAAGAAAACTCGAATTTTGAGTTTTGGTGCAACGATTCACCACTAAGCCATCCGTGGTAGCACCGTAAAAGGGTGAAACTAAGCACCAAATCTTGGTTGCAGCTAAATGGGTACCAAAGTTTGGTGCAAAATCGTAATAATTTTTAACAGTGTACTTTCAGGTCAAATATACGTATTTTTTTTATTTATTATATTTCATCAACTTACCCCTTCAATTGAGTATATAATGAAACTTTTTGTTTGTATCTGTAAGACTACTTTGCATCAGCTGCTTCGTGGAGAAACTCTTTAAGTCAATTAAGTCAAATTAAATGCGATTGCATAAAGGCTTTCGCAATAATAATTTAATATTTAAAAATACTTATATGCTTGTTGTCGTCATTCATATCATCAAAAAGTTGATTAAACTATAAGTAAATACAAGAAGGTAGTGTATTTTTATGATACTATTTAATTAACTGTGTAAAGTCGTTTTTCGTTTTTTTTTTTTTTAAGATTATTTTATTACGTCTGAATTACCCAGCTACACAGATATAACCAAATTATTTACAACGCACGATTTCTGTAATCCTACCAAATGTTTTATACAAAGCTGTTGAAAACCTGCAACATTTTTTGAACGGTATAATACTTAAAAGCTATGAATAAAAGTTTTCGTAGTGTTATTATTATTTTATAATTTTAATTATTCATTATCGTCATTATTATTATCATTATTACAACCATTAGTTTTCTTAGTATTTTTTTAATATTTAATTATTAATATTTTTATAATTATTTACTGATGTAGCATTTATTGTTTTATAGTGTAATTATTAATATTATTATAATTATTTATTGTTGTATTATTTATTGTTTTATTATAATTGTTTTATTATTTATTGTTTTATTAATATTGTTTTATTGTTTTGTTATTGATGGTTTTATTATTATTGTTTTATTATTATTATTTTTATTATTATTGTTATTTATTGTTAGTGTTGTTGACTGATATTTTTATTTATTGTTATTATCATTTGTACCTGCAACATTTTTTTAACGGTATAATACTTAAAAGCTATGAATAAAAGTTTTCGTTAAATTTTTTTTAAAAAGAGAATTATTAAATTATTATTTTTTTAATATTATTAATGCTATTATTTTATAGTTTGCATTCATCATTACCGTCATCAACTTTATTAATTTTTCGTAGTGTTATTATTATTTTATAATTTTAATTATTCATTATCGTCATTATTATTATCATTATTACAACCATTAGTTTTCTTAGTATTTTTTTAATGTTTAATTATTAATATTTTTATAATTATTTACTGATGTAGCATTTATTGTTTTATAGTGTAATTATTAATATTATTATAATTATTTATTGTTGTATTATTTATTGTTTTATTATAATTGTTTTATTATTTATTGTTTTATTAATATTGTTTTATTGTTTTGTTATTGATGGTTTTATTATTATTGTTTTATTATTATTATTTTTATTATTATTGTTATTTATTGTTAGTGTTGTTTATTGATGTTATTATTTTTATTTATTGTTATTATTATTTGTAAATATTTATTATTTATTATCGTTGTGATCAACCCCTTCATTATCAATTTTTTTAATATTACTAATGTAGTTGTTTGCTATTTATTTAACTTCTAATTAAAATTTAATTTTTAAACATAATTAATTATTTAAGTAGTTGAGTTTTATCTAATTAGTTCAAAACTATCCGAAACTAATTCTCAATCTCCCAATTTCTATTATTGAAAAGGTAAAAAAAAATTACAATAAATAAACGGAAGTTTTAAAAATAATAATTTTCTCCTTAGTACTTTACTGCCATCTATGATCGGCAACGCAAACTAACACTAGCCCTCAATCATCAACCAAATCGCGAAATAATATTCCAAGCTCTTTTCCTTTTCACATCAGTTTGAAATAAAACTTCAAAGTCATTTATCATAAATTAAATGATACTGAAACTTCCACTTTTTATCGTTTGGAATCAAAAAATCCCCTCCGATATAAATAAAAATAACAAGGAAAAGGGAATCTCAACTACATTATAAAATTCGGAATATTTTAAAAAGGGAACATTTATATTTTTTTCCCCAGTCAGTGTGTGTGTCCACCCAAAATATAAATTGTTTCTCAACGGTCAGAAGTTATTCTTTTTTTTATGTTTCTCATTCTAGAAGAAGAAGAGGCGCAGTTTTCGCATATGCTATTCCAAAGCGACGCTCCAATGATCTTTGAGGACACACACTAAATATGCGTAGAAGGGAATATATTTAAAAGGGGAAACCGTACTGCGCAGAAAGTAGAAAAAAAAAATAAGAAAATGTATTTGAAATTCTTCAAAAAGGTCGTGAGTTGGACGTCATATATCACAAAAAAAAATGGCAGATTTATTGCAAATACATTTGGCTAGTCTTGTGAGTATCGTTTAACTTAAAAGTCAGTTTTGGAGTCATCAAAATACGAAATGGTATTTTAGTTTGGGTGTTTTTAATGCTTTTGTTTTAATGTATCAAAAAATATTGCCTATATCTGTATGGAGGAATTCTAACTTGAAAATAAGTTTGTAGTTCTTTATATGTATTTTTAAAGTATATATTAATAGGATTAAAAACATGTATTTTTTAGATCTAAAATCATTTCAATCTTGACATAACATAAAAGTTTTTTTAAAAATATTTTTACAGTTCAAAGTTTTTGGCACAAATAAGCAATTTTCAATAAAGCATTCAATATGGGTCGGCCATTATAATTCGTATACGTGTTCTTAGATTTATTATATACGTTTTTTTTTAATACAGTCTTTGGCAAACTTAATGTAAAATTAAAATCATGTCTATCTATGAAATTTATTTTAGAAGTTTTATATCACGTGTTTTTGCGTGTTACAAATAATCTGTGAGTATACTGGCATACTTTTTTTGACGAGTATTGATTTTTAACAGACTGAACAGCGCGCCAACCAAAACTCCAAAATAAAACAGTCAGAAATGTTAAATAAAAACCGCCAAATCACGTACCAAGTCGAGAGGTTATCAACTCGACCGTTATGTATTCTTTTTATGTATGTTCGCGCAGGATTTCGGTTCTAATTCAGATATTTGTAAATTTTTTTTTGTTGGATAGAGGATGTTTCACTTGGGAGCAATTTGAAAAAAATATCCGTTTATCCAGAATTTAACTATCCGGAATTCTCAATTAACCAATCCGTTTGAAAAAAAATATTGTCGGATTACGAAAATTCTTTTTTTGTTGGATAGAGAGAAATTCACTTAGGCAAAATCTGCAAAAAAATAATCGGTTATCCGGCTGTTATATATCCAGAAATGTCTATTAACACTGAGTTTTTTAAACAATTTATCCGATTTCAAAATATTTTCATTGTTTAACAAAAGTTGTACAACAATGATATTTCGTTTAATCAGCATTTATTTGCATTGATAGGGATTGTTTTACGATATACATTGTTGAGACAGAATGTAAGCACAAGTTGTCACATGAATTTCTTGGTGAATAATTGCAGGGAGCGAAGCTCCATGCTAAATTAAAAACTAAAAAGAAGAAGAAAAAATGTAAAAAGGAAAATGCGCTAAAAAGTAAAAAATTATATTTAATATTACTACCAAGTTAAAATAATTTAATTATTTAATAATTATTTTATACTTTTTACAACTTTTTGAAGATTGTGCTAATTTACAAAAATCATACATAAATTTTGCCCCGATTTCAAAAATTTGTAATAAGTATAAAATTCATATGAAATAATACTATATTTTCAACTCGTTCGTAAAATTAAAAATTACATTTTACTTTTTAGCTCATTTTTTTAAGTAGTTTTCCTTTTTTTAAAAAAAAGATTATTTTTTAGTTCATACTAAAAAAACTTACTTAAGAAGTGAAAAATAACTAAATTATCTAAAAAGCATAAGTATAATATTAAAAATAAATATAAATTGATATTTATTAAATAGACATCAGAAATATCCAGAAGTAATTTAAAACTGGGCAGAACATTGTTACTTCTTAAATCAGACGCTTTCAAACTTAATCAATCTTTTATTCTTTTAAGTAGACGAATTTTTTTAAAAATATTAGTTTTCGTAATAGAACATTCCATTTAAAAACTTTTGATTGTATTAATTACTTTTGTGCTTGAGAAATGTAAGTTAACTTAATTATGTTTGACAGCTGGTGTTTGAAAATACGTGAAGCGTTCTGAAAATGCTTGTATTGATTATATATTCATATTATAGATATTTGAATGTCTTCCAAGTACCCATAAATAGAAATTTATTGAAAACATTTTGAAGTTATAAGAATGAAAAATTAAAAACTTTGAAATTATTTTCTGTTGGTTCTTTATAAATAGTTAATATAAGGGAAAAGAATGTGTGCCTTCGCTTATGCATTTAAAAATAAAATTTAACTTAATTTGTTTTGTATTTTAATTTATTTTATAAGTAGTTTTTTTTAACATCTAACTCATACTTAATCACTCAAGCTATAATGCATTGATATGCAATTGTACAAAGATTAATTTTGACACCTAATTTTATTTTATACCTATACGCTTTAAACCTTGTTACAAGAAGGCTTTTATGTGTTGTAATAAAAGAAAACAAATTAATTGTTAAAACCTCAATCAAACTTTTAATATCAAAGCAAACAATACTGCAACAATGCTTTTATCAACAATCGTTTTGTATGCATCAATAATGCAATAACAATGTATTGATATCTTGAAACAATTAATTTTTATTACGTTAAATATTTTATTGAAATCTTTCTCATTCGGACGCCATTTTGAAGAAGTTTTCGAAACATCTTTGAAAGTATAACATTATTCCTTTTCCCAACATATGCAAGGACGATGAGGACATCTGCTTTTTACTTAGGTAAGTAATATTCTTTTATACCTATAACGTCTAGAAAGTTTCAGCGTGTAAATATTGAAATGATTCAATAATATACTTAATATTCAGCCATTTATCGACTTTGTAACTTATAATTTTGTTAATATTATCGGTTATGTTTACCTATCCTTTTATTGTACTTTTCAATTGCCATTTAATAATATTTCAATGCATATTTGATTTGATTTCAGTATTTTTATTACAATTATTTTATTTTATGATAATGAAAAAGTTATTATAACTGTTTATGAACATTACTTTCATTAACCATTGACATTTAAACGATAATTGAAAATCGGAAAGTTCCAATTGCGGCCCATGACAACCTTTTGTCTGGGCGATAAACAATTGTTTTCTTCTTTGAGAATATGGGAACCCGACTCCTTTCGGCCGCAATTGGGCTATTGCCTTGAAAATACACCATTTAGGGTTCAACGAATATTTGATGCCCATTACAAAGCAGGTTTGTAAATTTTCTATGTAGAATATCAATGTGTAAGAAGCGTTTTATAAAACATGAATAGATGAAAGGAGCGAAATTTCACTTCTTCGCCACAATAAGAAGACAGGACGTTAAACATTAATTCAACAATGCAAAATGTAACTTTCAATAAGAATTTGTTTTTAATACTATTATTTTCAATATCAAATAACATACTTTTATTTCAGGTCTGGATGAAGGGATGATGCAAGAGAAGAAGTGTAATTTCTCATTGTAATGAGGAGGAAATGAGAAATTACACTCCTTCATTATAACAAGACATGGCATCAAAACGGAATTCATCAATGTAAAAAGTAAGTTTCAAAACAAATGTGTTTTTATTACTTTATATTCAATATCAAATAATATACATGTTTAATAAAATTTGTTTCTCTCAAGTCGAGATGGAGAGACGATTGCAAGAGAAGAGGTGCAATTTCTCATTTTAATGAGGAAAGAATGAGAAATTGCACTTCTTCATCACCTTAGCAAGACATGGCATCCAAAAGTAATTCAACAGTGCAAAAAGTAAGTTTCAATATAAGTTTGTATTTAGTACCATTAGTTTCAATATCAAGTAATATACTTTTATTTCAGGACTAGATAAAGGGACGAGGCAAGCGAAGAAGTGTAATTTCTCATTGTAATGAGGGGAAATGAGAAATTACACTTCTTCATTACTATAACAAGACAGGATATCAAAAAGTAATTCATCAATGCGAAAAGTAAGTTTCAATATCAGTTTGTATTTAGTACTATTAGTTCAAATATCAAATAATATACTTTTATTTCAGGTCTAGAGGAAGGGACGATGCAAGATAAGAAGTGTAATTTCTCATTGTAATGAGGGGGAAATGAGAAATTACACTTCTTCATTACAATAACAAGACAGGATATCAAAAAGTAATTCATCAATGCGAAAAGTAAGTTTCAATATAATTTTGTTTTTATTACTTTATAATCAATATCAAATAATATACACGTTTAATAAAAAAATATTTCTCTCAGGTCGAGATGAAGAGACGATTGCAAGAGAAAAAGTGCAATTTCTCATTTTAATGAGGGAAGAATGAGAAATTGCACATCTTCATCACCTTAACGATACAAGACATCAAAAAGTAATTCATCCGTGCAGAAAGTAAGTTTCAATATAAGTTTGTATTTAGTACTATTAGTTCCAGTATCAAATAATATATTTTTATTTCAGGTCTAGATGAAGGGACAATTGCAAAATAAGAAGTGCAATTTCTCATTTTAATGAGGAGGAAATGAGAAATTACACTTCTTCATTATAATAACAAGACATGGCATCAAAACGGCATTCATCAATGTAAAAAGTAAGTTTCAAAACAAATGTGTTTTTATTACTTTATATTCAATATCAAATAATATGCATGTTTAATAAAATTTGTTTCTCTCAGGTCGAGATGGAGAGACGATTGCAAGAGAAGAAGTGCAATTTCTCATTTTAATGAGGAAAGAATGAGAAATTGCACTTCTTAATCACCTTAACAAGACAAGACGACAAAAAGTAATTCATCCGTGCAGAAAGTAAGTTTCAATATAAGTTTGTATTTAGTACTATTAGTTCCAATATCAAATAATATACTTTTATTTCAGGTCTAGATGAAGAGCTGATGCAAGTGAAGAAGTGAAATTTCTCATTGTAATGAGGGGGGGAAAATAAATAAATGAGAAATTACACTTCTTCATTACAAGACAGAATTTGTTTTAATACTATTATTTATAATATCAAACAACATGCTTTTATTTCAGGTCGAGATGAAAAGACGATTGTATTCTACACAGCATTTCAAAACAATTTTTAGCGACCTGCCCGCGATCTGAATAACGCAATTTGCGGTTTTTAAACTCATAAAAAATATTACATTTTACAATATTTTTTAAATCTAAATTTATTTTAGGTATAACTTAAAAGCAACCTCTTTACAATGAATTCAAATTTCGGTAAGAATATCAAGTGCATGATTATGAAAAAATATTTAGATTTCCAAACTTTGAAAACAACTTTACATTTGCTAATAAATAGCTTGAGTGTCAGTGAGTCAAAAAGGGCATTGATTTATTAAAACGGGTAGAATGATTACTCTATGAAGTGTACCATCGCCCGTCCTATTGGGAATCTATAAGAAGGAAAGCACTTTTTCACATGGGCGAGAAAATCTCTCCACGTATCACGTGCTTTCAATGATGGGCACCCGGAAATACTTATTTTTATTCCTCTATTTGTATCATTACTCTATGGGTACAACTTTCGAGCATGGATCTCTCATAGTAGAGAAATCATAAGGTTATTATCTCGCTAACATCAAAGTGAGGCCAACATATACGGCCTCAGACACGTGGTTTACTACGTCATCCATTTATAATTTTTTTTCTGATTCATTCATAAACATATCCTGTACTTCATGAAGTAACACATTTACTATTATTTTTAAATCCCAAGTCAATCGAAAAAGGTTTTTTCATTCATAAATTTTGAAAGGAAGTCACGTGTCTGGTGCCATCAGGTCTGAGATGTTTGCATCACGATGATGACCATATATTCGCTCTACAACAGTCCATCCATACTCGAAGGGTACAACACAGAGGTGCAAAAGTGATTCAGGGTACTTCGGGAATGAATTATGGAGATAGAGAGAGAGAGATACTTAGAACTCTAAATATGTATACACTCGAGGACAGAAGGGTTAGAGGGGATCTTATCCAGATTTTAAAATTTATCAAATTGGGCGATGTGGAGGGAATGGAATTTAATATTGTCAATGTGACAAGAGGTCATGGATTCCAATTATACGAATCACATCTTAATTGGGACGTTAGAAAGCATTATTTTTTTAATAGAATTATAGACAAATGGAATAGTTTTGCCTGATAATGTTGTTCATTCTTAAGGAGTGGGTAGTTTTAAAAAGCAATTGAATCGGCATTGGAGAATCGAGAGGATGATAGATTGACAGAAAAAACCTTGCTGGGCTAAGAACGTAGTTGGTTGGTATTATTTTCATTTGTATATGTTTTTTCCAAAAAATCTTGTTTTGTACTTGGATAGGCCCCATGACCCGTGGTCGCTTATGTTACATAAAAATCTCCCCTAATATATTTCTTGGACTTACTTTATCATTCTGTGCATACCTGTTATTTTCTGAGTACCATCATTCTTACCATATTTAAAAAATTTATTTCTTTGCTGTTTTTTAACTTTGGGTCTGAATAGTTTAATTTTTATGTATATTTTTCCTAAGTTGATTCTTTTGCGTATTTATCTGCTATTTCATTTCCTCACTCACCGACATGGACCCTCTTCCAAAACATTTTTTATTTCAGTTTTCTTCATTCTTGCTTCTCTTATTTGTGTTTCTATTCTTTGGATTATTTGATTTTCATGATCGTAGTTACATGGCTTTACCTAACGACACTCAATTTGTTACTATGTTTACTTACTAATTTAGTATTAGTGATTTTAATGGCTTTCTCTATTCTGTTCTCCAAGTTCTGCAGTGTAGACGCTTGTTGTATCTGATATTATTATCTATTACTTATTTGTCTTTGTTGCAAGAAATACACTTACTACTCTTTGTTCTAGTTTTGACCCGTCTGTAAAAATGGTTAAATTATTTCCATTTTATAATTCCACTTTATCCATTCATTTTTTTCCCTCTTCTCCATGGTTATTTCTTTCTTTTATTTGTACACCTGTCTTGGCGTAATTTCCTCTGTACTATTATTATAAGTTTGTTTTTTCTTGTTCAAGTTATAAACCTTTACATTTTATTGAACTTTAATATCTAAGGGTAAGATTCCGGTTAGTACTATAAGAACTTCGTTCAGACACAGAAGAGTAATATTAAAAATAACGTGACTTTTTAAGTGTTGAACTCCTAGAACAAGTATAATATCAAAAGTAAAAATCCCTCTTCCATATAGTATTTAATCAGGTAGAAAGTAAGTTCCACTCTATATCAGAAGATGGCGCCACGAGAACAATAAAATAAATTGTACTAAATCACCTTTCTATTTATGTATTAACAAGGCTGAATTAAGCCTGGATATTAAGTGAATTATCGACACTGTCACATGAAGTATTGTTTTTTGCTTTTATGATTTTGATAAGTGGCAACACTTTATAGATTTGTACAACTGGTTTTTGAATTTGTAAGAGTTCGTTGATAGTTGGAAAATGTCGGTTGGTTTGAATTAGTTAAAGCTTCTTATTTCTTCATGAACTTCAATTTCGTTCGTTTTATTTTATTAAGGAATGATTTTTAATGTATTAAGTCATTTTACAGTTGATGATTATGGTACATTCCAGAGGTAGTTTACTATGTTAAAAGTTTGAGATTTTGTGATCGGACAAATTGTTTTTTGTGTTTGTCACTGAGCTAAAGTAATAAAAACTGGAGTGAAGACTCCCATTGGAGGAAAATGTACTTTACAGTGCCGTGCGAGTAAATACTATTCGGAATTAAAGGCGGAGAAAATATTCTACCTATGCTTTTGCAACATTAGTCGTGTTACATCGATCTTGAGTATTTGATTAAATAATTAATATATATATTTCTTTTTCTTGTAATTTAAAAAGCAAGTTTGGCAAAACCCTAAATGTGTAATATTTAAAATATTTTTGAAAGCCCAGAATTCGATTTTTAAACTAGGCACTTCATCCTATGAAAAACACCATGCGAAAGGATTATATTTTCTACATTGGCTTAAAAAAGGTGTAAAGTGGTCACTACGCTTAGTATTCCCACCAGTGATTATTATAGCTCAGCGGTATTTGTATATTTTTGTTTATTAATGTCGGAGGAATTACCAAATGAATTTTGGTGGAACTTTTTCTAGTTCACAAGAATAAGGATGTTGTTTATTAAAAATTGTAAAGTATTTGTCGCATTAATTTAAATTATCTTGATTGATTAAAGAATGAAAACTCGAAATGTATTTTTTGTGACAATTATCTTTAATATTTTTTTAATAATAATAAAGTAAAAAAAATAACGATAAATGGAGCATATAAATTGCATCGTAACCTTGTTTATGTTTGAAATTGATACCTAAATATTATTTGAGAGTTATCAATGTTATTTGAAACACTCTTTAAGGAATTTGTATTATTACCTAGTGTTCACTGAGTGGGCAAATTTTATGAGATATTATGACACGACCTTTTTGAAGTAAATGCGATATGACGCCGCACTGTTTCCTCCATAGGGCTAGAGAGATTTTTTTAAAAAAGGAAAGGTGGTGACTTACAACGTTAGTAGAAACGTTTTGTTAGAACAGGCATGGGTGAAAAACGCGATTTGGCGGATTTTTTAAAGTGGGATGAATGTGCGGGCTTCGAGTAACCGAGCGAGAATCAGCAAAACCGTTGCATTTGTAAATGTTTAAAGATTGGACTTTTAGTAGAAAGACTGGGTTTCAACCAAAGATTTGTAATATTAAACAGAGAGCGCCTTTAATGACAAACTCTCTTAAGGCCGCGGTGTCAACATTGAAAAAAAAAAAACATCACGTGGTTTTAGCGCTGCCACATTTGGCGTTCAGACATCTGCAGGAGTTCCAAATTTGGCGCACTTTCTGCTTTTTGGTGATAAGGCGTTCTTTCCGTATTCAACTTCTTAACATATATGTAGGTATTTACTTATTTTCAAACAATATGCGCTAAATATTTCCCCTTCATTAACGAAACGAAAATGTAATTTTCTTTGTGTTCAATACTCTAAGAAACGAAACTCTTTATATTTCTCTGTTTTATTGTTCATATTTTCGTATTTGAACTATACAATATAACAATTGAAAGAACTTCGCTTAAGGTAAATAATTTACATAAAAACATAATGCAATTATTTCAAAAGTACAAAGTAAGAAAAATCTCTTAAATTGTGCTACTCATTCAAAAAACTATATTTAAATACAAAATTAAACACAAAACGATATTACAATACTTCGATCTCGTTTATTTCTGAAAATCGCCAAGGTCCGCCAAGTAATATTGGCGCATGAATGAATTGGCATTTCCACCTATCACGTGATTTCAATGATGCGCACACGGAAATCAGCATTTTTATTCCTCTATTTGTATCATTACTCTATGGTTTCAACATGCCTCCTTTGGTTGCCAGCTGCGAATAAAGGCTCGATCGGAAATAAGAGTGCTCTGTCCAGGTTTGTAAGACGAAAAAGGCAACAGACAGAGGAGTAAATTACAGCAGATTTTAAACAAATATCCTGACAAAGGATCTTTGTACGCAATATTCGTTGTACACTTAGTATGGGGCATGGGTATAGTCATAATTTTTTGACCATTCAGTGTACAAGTACTCAGTATAACTATGTAAAACCACGTGCACTGTTAAAATTAGGTACTCAAAAATAAATAAAATTTATTTATTTTTGAGTAGATTAGATGCTTATCATGGCTCCGAATACATAAGTTTCAATTTAAAAAAAGGCATGTACTCAACAAGGAATACAATGAGTAAAAAGTAATAAAAAGAGCTGATACATTGGCTGCCTTCATAAATATCTCTCAGTAAATATCGACAATTACAGCGAAGGCTTACCGGGAATCGAACCCAAATCCTCAGGAACCGCCATCCAGAGCCTTATCCTTTAAACTACCAAGGCGACTTGAAGAAGTTATGAACAAAAGGAATGTTTGGTTAGCCAAAAGAATGGGACGTAAGATAATTGAGTTGTAATAACTCGATTTCCATTTAAGGAATCGACATCAAGTAATGTGGAAAGCCATCTTCTGGACAATTATTTTAAGTTTGTCAGGTCGCTTTATTAAGTTGGCTTGAACAGAAGCTAAGGTTCGATATAGTAAATCACACTGCTCATTTTTGAGAAAGTATGGTTACTTAAATATGAGTACGTCATCGCTCATTTACGATGCAATTGCACTCAAAGATAAACGAGTATGTTCAGATGCTCATTTTAAGTATATTTTTTTACAGTGTGTACCAAAGATTTACCAACCGTAGTTGGAGCCGAAATAAAAGCGATAAACTTCGAAATATGAATGACCTTGGCACCGGATTCTATAGAGGAAAAAATATTAACTTTGTATTTCGCAACCAGCTACGAATGGTAAACCTTTGGTAAAAATACGTAATATTACTTCCAAGCCGACGATAAGTAATTCAGCTTATAAGTTACACTGAAAAAGTTTTTAAATGTTAAACGTTATATAAATTTAATATTTCTATCAAAATTTAAAGTTATATAAATAAATATGTATGAAATATAAAATTTTATCCACATGACTTAGTTTTTTCGGAAAAAAGAAGGATTTAACTTTACCCAAAATAAAAAAAAAAATCACAAACAAACTGACAGTTTGCAATCAAACGATAAAAATATATACCTATCAACCATTTTTCCTAAAACCAGCGCGCAATAATAATCATGATAAAAACTCTTTTTATAGTTCCCAAATTCTAAAGTTATCTTTAAGAGCGAATGAAACAGAAAAATAAAGCCAATCACTGTAAATAAAAGACGACCAAACCCCATTAAGATGAAAAAGGTATAATCCACCCCACGGTTGACCGCCCCCGCCTAAACAAATTGTTAATCCAATTGAAGTTTTCAGTCAACATTCCCCGTGTATTTTTGAAATCGCTGGGTTTAAAAGTTCCTTTCCAGCTGCAGTTCGATTCTGATTTTAGTCTCAATCGTTTTACGTTAAAGTTGAGCCGGACAGATTAAAAACTTCGACTTTTTGACTTTTGGAAAGAAGTTCTTTTGCGAAGTTTTTTCATTATTGTGCTTTATTATTCGAAGGAGTAAACTTTAGAATTTTTTTTTCTTTCAATTCTTCTATTGCAAAGGGATTTCTTACGCTTTTATGTTTTTCCCTTCAAGGTATTAAAGAGGATGGAGTAGGGATTAGGTTTATTTGGTAATTAATAACACAAGGTGATTTCTAAGTCCATGTGAATCGCCGATTTTGTAAATAACGGTTGGCGTTCCCTGTGATAAAAGTTTTTAAAAGTAAAAATATATAATCTTTTTAAAAAAAAAAGGAAAACCGACTTTAGTAAAAATTTGCTTTTTAGCACATTTTTAAGAATAATTAAGAAATAATTTTTAATTTTACGAACAAGTTGAAAACATTTAATTATTTCATATCAATATCATATTTATGACGACTTTTTTTTTAAATCAGTGCAAATGTAGGTATGTTTTTTTTTATAAATTGTCACCAACTTAAAAAAGTTGTAATAAGTATGAAATTAATATAAAATAATAAAACTTGTTCGTAAAACTAAAAATTAATTTGTATTTTTAGCGCATTTTTATTAAAGTCGGTTTTTTTTTTCTAAAAAAAAGTTATTTTATTTTTCCTTTTTTAGTTTAAAATTTACAGTTTACAATTTGCAATTTAGCAGGGGCGTCGCCAACTGCTAAATTAAAAAATATTATTCACCAAGGTACTCAAATTGTTTCCCACATTTTTCCACGTCTCGGATCAGGTTTAATAAATGCCGGATAAACAAAATTGTATTGTCTCAACAATGCATATTGTAACAAAATGCCGAGTGAACGAAATGCCATTGTTATACAATCTTTTTTCAACAGTGAAAATATTATGAAATCGAAGAAATCTCTCTAAAAAAGATTGAAAGATTTAAGAAAGGTGTCATTTGAAAGGGAGGGAACTGTACATGTGCCAAAACTTTAAAATATTAAGCAATTAATTAATTTATTTCGTTTAAATACTAACAATTAAAAGTTTTTATAGTGGCACTATCCACATCCCGAAATTCGAATAGAAAAATGACTTTGACAAAAGGGGCTGTGAATTAAATTAAATCGCAAGAACACGTACTGCAATGTTTTTATTAGACTTCTATATATTTAATAGCCGAGGCCGATTATTGTCCCAGTCACTCCTCTTGAACTATATAACCAATATTTATGATCAAGGTGTCATTTGAAAGGCAGGGAACTGTACTTGTGCCAAAACTTTAAAATATTAAGCAATTAATTAGTTTAATACGTTTAAAAAAAAAACCAATGGAAATTTATTATAGTGGCGCCATCTACATCCCAAAATTCGAATAGAAAAATGACTTTGTCAAAAGGGACTATGAATTAAATTAAAACGCAAGAGCATTTACTACAATGTTTTTATTAGACTTCACAACAAATCTCATGGCCATCGCAACACATAAATTATGCGAAAAGGATATAAGTTAACATGCGCTGATCGTTATTTGTATGTACAAGAAAGTCTCTTTTAAAGAAAACATCACAAAACAACACAAGTCATGTGCTATTAGATCAATTCTAATAGTTATATTTTTTATCGTTTGTTAACGCGCATGTAAGCTATTCCGAAAACTATGACGACTCCCACAATTCCTCCAACCAGGAAGCACAAAAATCCGATGCCACCGGCGTAACCTAAAATAATAAGAAAAATTTTAGAACGTTTATGAATATAAGTTAAAACGTATTTCATTTCAGTTTATATAAGGTGGAGTTAAGAATGTGTATACCAAATGCAAATGCAGTTATTTTCAAAAAATTCGAAAAATAAGATATTGGTATCAATAGATATTTTATATGTCAATTTTTAAATACGATAAAGGCGAAAAAACAGTTATTTGATAGTAAAAATATAAAAAAAACAGAAGTCACTCAAAAGCAATATCCAGCAAACGTGAACGTGAGCTTCGAGCATGGATCCTTCATAGTAGAGAAGACATAATGTTCTAATCTCTCTAACATCAAAGTGAGGCCAACATGTATGGCCTCAGACATGTGGTTTATTACGTCATTCCATTCATAAATTTTCACTGTTACACATTTCCCTATTCATCAGCCAATCGCGAGTATTTTTTAATTCATAATTTTGAAAAGAAGTCACGTGTCTGAGGCCATTCGGGTCTACTACAGTCCATTCATGCTCGAAGAACGTGAGTGGCAGCTAACGCGATTTATGATTGGTTGCAATGTGGCTATAGCAGGTTTTGAAACAAAAACAAAATGGCGATGTACGCATTCGAAAAACCAGTTAAAATCCTTCATCCTGTTACAAAATGATTTATTCGAAAATTAAAATTTAGATTATAACTCCTTCAGTTATCGGAGAACATATAAAATTCTAGTAAAAATTCTTGAATTTTTCTTAATTTTTACAATTTTTTTTTTAAATGATTATTTTATTAGCAATAGTTAAGTTTTGACAGTTTTCCTTTATTTACTCAAAATGAGTTAAAAGTGCATATAGCTGCTTTTACATCTGGGCTACTCATACACATAATTAAAATTAATTGAGATCAAATTTCTAAAACTAATTTTTTTTTATATATTTCATTTATCAAATTATTTTATTGAAGTTATGTACTTTTATTATTTTAATTTATTAAAGTAATGTATGCAATTGAACTTACTGTTGCTGTACGGTCTTGGTGCAAATTGAGAATCGGCTGAAAAGAAAAACGTTTTGTAACCAAGCATTTTAAAAACATTCCAATATTAATAAAAAGGATAAATTATGTGAATGTTCAACTTTATCCCAGTATTAAGTTCATATAATGATTACAACGACAATTTCAAGTATCATCATATATATATATATATATATATAGTATATATATATATATGATGTATATATATATATATATATGCTATCATAAATATTATTTATATTTTGCATTGAACATAATTTTATATTTTAAGATAGTAACGATATATTTTATACATGATCTATTTAATATCTTTTTGTAATATGTTATTATATATTCTGTTTTTATATGTGATATATTTATGATACATGATAGTTATAGATTGAACATAATTTTATACCTTGTTATTAATACAATTATATAGTATGAGTCATCTTAATAATTTTAAATCTCGTAATAAAAATAACTTCAATATTTTATGACGAAACCGTTCTTATATTTTTATAAATATAATTACTGACGTTAAGATGAATCGACATTATATATAAATATAATTACTGACGTTAGGATGAATATACATTATATTTCAAGTTAACGTTGATGTCATTTAGACTAGAATATAACAATTGAATATTTTAAAGTAGCAAATTACTTCTCAGGTAGTTGGTGCAGATGGGACTGTAGGTGGTCTTCAACCCCTCCGGATCGCTGTCCAGCAGGACGCAGCTGGTCGCCAACATGGTGGATCCCTGGCAGAAATCGAAACCGAAGCAGGAGCCTTGTCCGTACTCAATGCAGCTCTTGGAGCACTCTTCCAGGGTGAGGTTGGACAAGGGGGGGACTTTGCTGCCGACGGTGCGCTTCTCCGGGTTCTTCTTGAAATCGGTGCTGTATCGCTCTGTTGGGAATCAAATGAATTGACTTTCGAATACTACACTGTTAAAAATAGGTATTTAGAAAAAAGTTAAATCTACTCATTTTTGAATACATTCCATGCTTATCATGCTCCCGAATACATAAGTTTCATCTTTGAATAAGACATGTACTCAAAAACAGGTAAAATGTATAAAAAGAGCAGTTGCTTGCCTACATAGGCTGCCTTCATAAATCGCTTTCAATAAATATCGATAATTATAACCAAGACTTACCGGGACAATTACAATCAAGAATGGGGAGTAAGATAATTGAATTGTAATAACTCAGTTTCCACTTAAGCAATCGATCACATCGAATAATGTGGAAAACCATTTTCTAAACAACTATTTTAAGTGTGTCAGGTCGCTTTGTTAAGATGGCTTGAACAGAAGCTGAGATTAGCAATATTAAATCGCACTGCTCATTTTTGCGAAAGTACGATTACTTAAATTTGAGAGTACGTCAACGATCATTTACGATGCTATTGTACTAAAAAAAAAAACGCAAATACGTTCATGTACTCATTTTAAAGCACTTTTTTTTTACAGTATACTGGTTGGCCATAAAATGAGTTTCTCTGCTTAGAACACAGAGCTCATATAGTTGACTGTCACGTGACTAGGCAATGTTTTTAGATAGATGTGCTTCCCGCGTAAGATTATGAGCCCCGTAGTTATTCTCCTAGCGCCAATAAATTGGAGCCTTGAAATCTTCGAGCATGAATACTTCATAGTAGAGAAAACATAATGTTATAATCTTTCTAAAATCACAGTGACGCCAACATGTATAGCCTCAGACACGTGGTTACTTACAACATTCCATTCATACACTTTCACTGTTACACGTTTCCCAATTCAACAGCCAATCGCGAGTATTTTTTAATTCATAATTTTGAAAAGAAGTCACGTGTCTGAGGCCCTTCTGTCTGAGATGTTGGTTTCACGATTAAGACGTCATATTCGCTCTACTACAGTCCTTTCATGCTCGAAGCTTGAAACTAGTTGAGTTATTCAATCCGAGGTGAGTTTTTTTTCTTACTGAAGTAGTGTCCACAGCTGGTGCTGTTCCTGGACTTAGTCTCCCTGGTGCCGGCGTTGGGGTAGTGCACCTTGTGCAGGCCGCAGCCGGTTTTCTCGTCGGTGGGGCAGTGGTCGAAGGAGAGGCATTTGAACTTAGTCTGCGTGAGGCATGCGCGCGCGCACTTCTCCACCGTGTCCAGGCCGAGCATCTCTTCGGCGGTGGCAGTGAGGACGATGCCCGGGCTCCGCTCGAAGTGGTCGGCGTATTTCCCTAAAATTTAGAAATAGGGTTATCTTTATATAAGAAATATACAAATACAAATCTTGATGACCAACAATATAGTTGACATCCCACTACGTAAAACTCCACTCTACAATGCACGTAAAGACAATCGGGTTATGACAGATTTAACTTGCACTAATCACCTTTACACCTTCGGTTTTCTTTACCAGTAATCAAACTCGAGGCAATCCAATCGCAAGTCTAGTTCCTGTTCCCCCCAGGCTATCACAGCTTCATGTCCCAATCTGGAATTTTCCCCAAACTAAGCAGGCCTAAGTTTATATGTTTAGTATATCCATACCTAAAGTACTAGATTCTTTGTCAAGTGGGACAACTTTGCCGGTTTTTGAAAATCGCCACATGACAACTTTCTCATCCATCCAATCATGCAAGCCTCACCATCAAGTCTCTAATGGATGGGTCAAGAACAGGTAGTGATTGAGGATATTTTTTAAACGACTTTTTGTATTTTATGAAAGAATCTGGCATCCCTACGATCACTACAACTTAATTTTTGTCAAGTCCGCTTTGATTCGAACTCACAATCATCTGATTGCTAACCGTATGCTGTTCCTCGAGGCCACCGGGCCCTTTTTTTTAGACCAACAGCACGCGGTGTTCCCCTTCCACAATACTGACCACACTTGATGAGGCTTGACTTCGGTGATCTAACAAGAATGCGTGTGTTCTTCGTGGTATAGATGTTGGCCTTTCTCTTTTACAAATAGCCTAGATCTGCCACTGACTTTCAGTGAATGTCCCCCACTTACTTGTAATGAGATTGCACATGTTGTCCTCCACCATGTCCTCCTTCTTGATGTCGTCCCCGTATTGGGTGGTCAGCAAGCAGGTGGAGTCCGTGAGACAGTAGGAGGCGGTCTCGCACTCCTTGAAGTCCAGACACACGCGCTGGCACTCGTCGTAGCGCAGTTTCCCCATGTTCTTGACGGCAGATCCGGCGGAGGTCTTCAGCTTGTACCCAGCTTTCAAGACCCGCATTCTAGGGCTCAGTGTATCTACGGAGAATGGGATATATCATTAAAAAATAAGGGGTTTACTAAAACCATTTCAAACCCCTTGACTTTTGAACGTCGACAGCTATAGTCATAAAATTGGTATCTTCATATAGTAAAGTGGCTATTCCAGCTATTCTCAACATGTGGTACACGCAGGGTTCAAAATTAGGAAATACAAGTTAGGCGTCATAGGCACCTAGCAGTTTTTTTTAGTTGCCAAAATGTTCTACTCAGGCGTATTTTAAAAACAAAATTCAAATTGCTTAAGCAGAGCTGACAACTGACGATATTTTTGTTATCGTTGAAGCTCCTTTTGCATAAAATTAGAAACACGGTTCCATTTGTACATGGTTCCGTCACCGGCTTATGAACAAAATTACTAACAAGTATGTGAGAATTATTGAAAATCAATGCTTTAGACATAAAAAATGTAGCTGTAAAATTACGTTCATTAAAGTGAAAAATTTTGGCGTAAAATATGACTAACGAACGCCAATTTCGAACCCTGGGTACGCGTACTCTTAGATATACATGGCGGTTTGGTTAGGGGTACGCGAAATTAAAAAACTAAAATTTAAACGCGAAATAATAGTAATGGCCCAAAACACTTAAAATAAAAATTAAATATGTAATAAGTTATATCTAAAATAAAAGTCTATAACTTTCAACAGCTTGTGTCAACTGCAGCGAGTTGAACTAGGTTTTCTTTTCAGTGTGTTAAATGCGGGACTACAGACGTTAGTTTGTGAGCCTCTTATTTGGCTCTTAGAGCAAGTATACATTCATAAATGTAACCTCTCACTTGGCTGTTAACTTTACGTGCAGTCAAATATTTGGCTTCAGACGGGAGATCGTGAGTTGCTTATTTGGCTCTCAAAGCTAGTATACGGGTCGTAAATTTAACCTCTCGCTTGGCTGTTAAATTTACATGCGATCAAATGGTTGACTTCAGACGGGAGATCGTGGACCGATTATTAGGCTCTCAAAGCTAGTATACGGCTCGTAAATGTAACCGCTCGCTTGGCTGTTAAATTTACCTGCAATCAAATGGTTGAATTCAGACAGGAGATCGTGAGCCGCTTATTCGGCTATCAGAGCTATTATACGGGTCGTAAATGTAACCGCCCGCCTGGTTGTTAAGTTTATGTGCA
Organism: Troglohyphantes excavatus; assembly: GCA_963932185.1. NCBI lineage: Eukaryota > Metazoa > Arthropoda > Arachnida > Araneae > Linyphiidae > Troglohyphantes > Troglohyphantes excavatus. Next base: position 61,857,131 of record OZ010669.1, on the reverse strand, counting down.
GTCAAATGGTTGATTTCAGACGGGAGATCGTGAACCGATCATTCGGCTCTCAAAACTAGTATACGGGTCGTAAATGTAACCGTTCGCTTAGCTGTTAAATTTACCTGCAATCAAATGGTTGACTTCAGACAGGAAATCGTGAGCCGCCTATTCGGCTATCAGAGCTATTATACGGGTCGTAAATGTAACCGCCCGCCTGGTTGTTAAGTTTATGTGCAGTCAAATGGTTGATTTCAGACGGGAGATCGTGAACCGATCATTCGGCTCTCAAAACTAGTATACGGGTCGTAAATGTAACCGTTCGCTTAGCTGTTAAATTTACCTGCAATCAAATGGTTGACTTCAGACAGGAAATCGTGAGCCGCCTATTCGGCTATCAGAGCTATTATACGGGTCGTAAATGTAACCGCCCGCCTGGTTGTTAAGTTTATGTGCAGTCAAATGGTTGATTTCAGACGGGAGATCGTGAACCGATCATTCGGCTCTCAAAACTAGTATACGGGTCGTAAATGTAACCGTTCGCTTAGCTGTTAAATTTACCTGCAATCAAATGGTTGACTTCAGACAGGAAATCGTGAGCCGCCTATTCGGCTATCAGAGCTATTATACGGGTCGTAAATGTAACCGCCCGCCTGGTTGTTAAGTTTATGTGCAGTCAAATGGTTGATTTCAGACGGGAGATCGTGAACCGATCATTCGGCTCTCAAAACTAGTATACGGGTCGTAAATGTAACCGTTCGCTTAGCTGTTAAATTTACCTGCAATCAAATGGTTGACTTCAGACAGGAAATCGTGAGCCGCCTATTCGGCTATCAGAGCTATTATACGGGTCGTAAATGTAACCGCCCGCCTGGTTGTTAAGTTTATGTGCAGTCAAATGGTTGATTTCAGACGGGAGATCGTGAACCGATCATTCGGCTCTCAAAACTAGTATACGGGTCGTAAATGTAACCGTTCGCTTAGCTGTTAAATTTACCTGCAATCAAATGGTTGACTTCAGACAGGAAATCGTGAGCCGCTTATTCGGCTATCAGAGCTATTATACGGGTCGTAAATGTAACCGTTCGCTTAGCTGTTAAATTTACCTGCAATCAAATGGTTGACTTCAGACAGGAAATCGTGAGCCGCCTATTCGGCTATCAGAGCTATTATACGGGTCGTAAATGTAACCGCCCGCCTGGTTGTTAAGTTTATGTGCAGTCAAATGGTTGATTTCAGACGGGAGATCGTGAACCGATCATTCGGCTCTCAAAACTAGTATACGGGTCGTAAATGTAACCGTTCGCTTAGCTGTTAAATTTACCTGCAATCAAATGGTTGACTTCAGACAGGAAATCGTGAGCCGCCTATTCGGCTATCAGAGCTATTATACGGGTCGTAAATGTAACCGCCCGCCTGGTTGTTAAGTTTATGTGCAGTCAAATGGTTGATTTCAGACGGGAGATCGTGAACCGATCATTCGGCTCTCAAAACTAGTATACGGGTCGTAAATGTAACCGTTCGCTTAGCTGTTAAATTTACCTGCAATCAAATGGTTGACTTCAGACAGGAAATCGTGAGCCGCCTATTCGGCTATCAGAGCTATTATACGGGTCGTAAATGTAACCGCCCGCCTGGTTGTTAAGTTTATGTGCAGTCAAATGGTTGATTTCAGACGGGAGATCGTGAACCGATCATTCGGCTCTCAAAACTAGTATACGGGTCGTAAATGTAACCGTTCGCTTAGCTGTTAAATTTACCTGCAATCAAATGGTTGACTTCAGACAGGAAATCGTGAGCCGCTTATTCGGCTATCAGAGCTATTATACGGGTCGTAAATGTAACCGTTCGCTTAGCTGTTAAATTTACCTGCAATCAAATGGTTGACTTCAGACAGGAAATCGTGAGCCGCCTATTCGGCTATCAGAGCTATTATACGGGTCGTAAATGTAACCGCCCGCCTCGTTGTTAAGTTTATGTGCAGTCAAATGGTTGATTTCAGACGGGAGATCGTGAACCGATCATTCGGCTCTCAAAACTAGTATACGGGTCGTAAATGTAACCGTTCGCTTAGCTGTTAAATTTACCTGCAATCAAATGGTTGACTTCAGACAGGAAATCGTGAGCCGCCTATTCGGCTATCAGAGCTATTATACGGGTCGTAAATGTAACCGCCCGCCTGGTTGTTAAGTTTATGTGCAGTCAAATGGTTGATTTCAGACGGGAGATCGTGAACCGATCATTCGGCTCTCAAAACTAGTATACGGGTCGTAAATGCAACCGTTCGCTTAGCTGTTAAATTTACCTGCAATCAAATGGTTGACTTCAGACAGGAAATCGTGAGCCGCTTATTCGGCTATCAGAGCTATTATACGGGTCGTAAATGTAACCGCCCGCCTCGTTGTTAAGTTTATGTGCAGTCAAATGGTTGATTTCAGACGGGAGATCGTGAACCGATCATTCGGCTCTCAAAACTAGTATACGGGTCGTAAATGTAACCGTTCGCTTAGCTGTTAAATTTACCTGCAATCAAATGGTTGACTTCAGACAGGAAATCGTGAGCCGCCTATTCGGCTATCAGAGCTATTATACGGGTCGTAAATGTAACCGCCCGCCTGGTTGTTAAGTTTATGTGCAGTCAAATGGTTGATTTCAGACGGGAGATCGTGAACCGATCATTCGGCTCTCAAAACTAGTATACGGGTCGTAAATGTAACCGTTCGCTTAGCTGTTAAATTTACCTGCAATCAAATGGTTGACTTCAGACAGGAAATCGTGAGCCGCCTATTCGGCTATCAGAGCTATTATACGGGTCGTAAATGTAACCGCCCGCCTGGTTGTTAAGTTTATGTGCAGTCAAATGGTTGATTTCAGACGGGAGATCGTGAACCGATCATTCGGCTCTCAAAACTAGTATACGGGTCGTAAATGCAACCGTTCGCTTAGCTGTTAAATTTACCTGCAATCAAATGGTTGACTTCAGACAGGAAATCGTGAGCCGCTTATTCGGCTATCAGAGCTATTATACGGGTCGTAAATGTAACCGTTCGCTTAGCTGTTAAATTTACCTGCAATCAAATGGTTGACTTCAGACAGGAAATCGTGAGCCGCCTATTCGGCTATCAGAGCTATTATACGGGTCGTAAATGTAACCGCCCGCCTCGTTGTTAAGTTTATGTGCAGTCAAATGGTTGATTTCAGACGGGAGATCGTGAACCGATCATTCGGCTCTCAAAACTAGTATACGGGTCGTAAATGTAACCGTTCGCTTAGCTGTTAAATTTACCTGCAATCAAATGGTTGACTTCAGACAGGAAATCGTGAGCCGCCTATTCGGCTATCAGAGCTATTATACGGGTCGTAAATGTAACCGCCCGCCTCGTTGTTAAGTTTATGTGCAGTCAAATGGTTGATTTCAGACGGGAGATCGTGAACCGATCATTCGGCTCTCAAAACTAGTATACGGGTCGTAAATGTAACCGTTCGCTTAGCTGTTAAATTTACCTGCAATCAAATGGTTGACTTCAGACAGGAAATCGTGAGCCGCCTATTCGGCTATCAGAGCTATTATACGGGTCGTAAATGTAACCGCCCGCCTGGTTGTTAAGTTTATGTGCAGTCAAATGGTTGATTTCAGACGGGAGATCGTGAACCGATCATTCGGCTCTCAAAACTAGTATACGGGTCGTAAATGTAACCGTTCGCTTAGCTGTTAAATTTACCTGCAATCAAATGGTTGACTTCAGACAGGAAATCGTGAGCCGCCTATTCGGCTATCAGAGCTATTATACGGGTCGTAAATGTAACCGCAAGCTTGGTTGTTAAGTTTACGTGGTCAAATGGTTGATTTCACACGGGAGATTTTGAGCGAGTCAGTTCTACGAATACATTTTACATTAAAGCATATTATATGAAATTCCAATCACAGATTTAATTTGCATTTTAACAGCTATGGAGTATCTTGTGAATATGTATTTCATTATAAAAGTGGTCATCCCAAATGTATAATCAGATTATTGAAGAAATGTTAGAAAAAAAAAACTTGAAATAATATAAATTTTTGTGTAATAATGGAGCTACTTTTTCAATAAATTTTATATTAATGTAATTACTTAATGATTTTTTTTTCACTAATTAAATTGATAATGTCATTCCTTTTACTTACTTCCAAGACGGGCAAATATTCGGTCATCTTCACCTGGATAGGTAATTTCTATAGAAGAGGCATCGATTTGGATCTAGAAAAAAATATTTATAAATATTTTATACTTGATTCGTTTTTAATGTTACGATCAATATTGTCTTTTGCCTTTTCAAATTAGCATATTTTTCCAATTGTCATAGGAAGCAATTGTGACATTTTACTTTATATGTTTAGAATAATTATATCTTAAGAACTTCCACTTTAATAGTAAAGAGATAAAGCATTATTATTTTTTTATAATAATAGCATATAGAACGGAAATGGAGCAACATGCCGATGAATGTTGTTATTTCTTATGAAATGTGTAATTGTAAGAAGCATTTGTTTACGCTAATTTTAATAAGTGATTTAAGAAGCAATTTAATCGGTATTGACATATTAGACTGACCACCATTTCTGGACTTGAGGCAGTTGTTGATTCGTCAAAATTTGTATTTGTTATTGAGAAATTAAAGAAGTTATGATAATACTGTATGCCTTTTAGATATCAGAGACCATACAAAAAAAGTCACATATAAAATATTATGAGAAATAGGTGGATATAGATGGATAAATTATTAAAGGTAACTGCTACTTCAAACATAAAAACTATTTACCATAGAATTAGTTACTATTGAAAGACAGCGCTTAAAAAAAAGTTGTTCCTGCAAAATTTCCCTTAACTTATAAAAAAAATAACGTAAAAAGTCCTCAGGAAATTAAGCACATTCGATAAAAAGGTTACCACATAAAATGTGTGGCAAATTAATTTAACTTTCAGTCCCTTTCTTAAGGGGGTTTATCAATGGACACTTTTTTTAAAATTCCTGTTTCAAGGGTATGTTGCTGAAAATCTAGATTCGATTCGAAGTCAGACTTGGTTGTAATTGTCTATATTTAATGTAAGTGATTTATGAAGGGAGCCTACATAGGCAAGCATCTACTCAGTATACTCCTTTTTGAATACGTCTTTTTCAAATTTAAAACTCATGTATTTGGAGCAATGATAAGCATCGAAAGTAATAAAAAATTAGTACATTTTACTCATTTTCAAGTTCGTATTTTTAGTGTATAGACAATGTGTGTGTAATATAGAAAAATCCTTAGAATCTTTGTAGTTTAATTTCCCGATCATTTGCAGTGCTGATAAGGCAAAGCGTTGTTCCCGAAATATTATTTCATTTCGTTTTCAAAGCGTTTCGTTACGTTTTCGCTTCAAGTGAATACGGAAATATTGCAAGTTTGCCATCAGATTTTATTACGTACGTACGAGATTTGATTACGTACCATCTCACCATCTTCTCCTTTGCTCTTCAGCATCAGGCTAAATCCTTCGTGCTGGTCGATTTGCCTTCGAAGGTTTTCCACCATCTTCTCCTTCGAAGGGATGTATTTTGTCATGTCAAATCCTTAAAGATAAAACACACTTGAATTAATTTAGTTTTAAAATATGAATATTGTGCCTTTTTCATACATATTGCATATGCTAAAACATGTTTACCTTTTTCGAATAATTTAGTTATAATTATATTATTAAGTCTAATTATATTATTAAGTGCAATTATATTATTAAGTCTAATTATATTAATATTATTAAGTCTAATTATATTAATATTATTAAGTTTAATTATATTAATATTATTAAGTCTAATTATATTAATATTATTAAGTCTAATTATATTAATATTACTAAGTCTAATTATATTAATATTATTAAGTCTAATTATATTAATATTATTAAGTCTAATTATAATTATATTATTAAGTATAATTATATTATTAAATATAATTATATTATTAAATATAATTATATTATTAAGTATAATTATATTATTAAGTATAATTATATTATTAAGTATAATTATAATTTTAAGTATAATTATATTATTAAGTATAATTATAATTTTAAGTATAATTATATTATTAAGTATAATTATATTATTAAGTATAATTATATTATTAAGTATAATTATATTATTAAGTATAATTATATTATTAAGTATAATTATATTATTAAGTATAATTATATTATTAAGTATAATTATATTATTAAGTATAATTATATTATTAAGTCTAATTATATTATTGAGTATAATTATATTATTAAGTCTAATTATATTATTAAGTATAATTATATTATTAAGTATAATTATATTATTAAGTATAATTATATTATTAAGTATAATTATATTATTAAGTATAATTATATTATTAAGTATAATTATATTATTAAGTATAATTATATTATTAAGTATAATTATATTATTAAGTATAATTATATTATTAAGTATAATTATATTATTAAGTCTAATTATATTATTAAGTATAATTATATTATTAAGTCTAATTATATTATTAAGTATAATTATATTATTAAGTATAATTATATTATTAAGTATAATTATATTATTAAGTATAATTATATTATTAAGTATAATTATATTATTAAGTATAATTATATTATTAAGTATAATTATATTATTAATTATAATTATATTATTAAGAATAATTATATTATTAAGTATAATTATATTATTAAGTATAATTATATTATTAAGTATAATTATATTATTAAGTATAATTATATTATTAGTATTTCATAATTATCCACTGTACACCACTGAGCTAGAATAAAATATAACTATAAGCACTGGAGCAAGGACTCCCATTGAGCGACAATGTGTTTTACCGTGCCGAGCGGATGCTATCAATTTGGAAGAAAGGTTTAGAAAACATTCGTCCTTGGCTATGCGGGAGTCTGAAATGACGTCATAGACTTTAAAACTGCTTTTTTTTCGGTGCATTTTTTGTCCCCTTTTTCTTGTAAGTAAGAAAGTAAATATAGAAAATTATTAAATGTGACTTATAACAATTTAGAAATCACATTTCAAAAATGAGGTTGAAACAACTTTAAAAAGTGGAGCGTGTTTAAATGTTTAAAAAATTTATAAATCCAAAATTAATTCGAATTTTAAAAAATTCTTACTTGGATTTCCAGTTTAAACCTATTTGTACACTCCCTAAAACAATTGGATCTCTCCTCTTAATACTGTTTCAGAAACTTGACGGACAAAATGACTTGTAAGCGAAATTTTATCAACGACGAATTTAATATTAAATAACTTATAAACTAATAACAGTATTGAAACAAAAATATATTCTTCGTATTTATCAAACATTTCTTAACAAATTCACTTAATGTCGTAATTTTAGGACTTTTACATTTTGAGATACGATCTGAATACATTGAAAGAACTGAAAATTCCCCACAGGGCTTACTTTTTTTTTAAATAGAGAAAAAAGATGTTGTACTCCTTTTAAAAAAAAATATTTTTAATATTAATTATGAAACAAACATTCAAAACGTGTTGTGTCCAAAATTTCAGAAAATGATTTTATTATATTAGTGAATTTACCTCCTAATTTTCTATAGAATTTATTGTATTTATTTATTGTATTTATTCAATTTATTATTATATAAATTATTTTTTTATTGTATTTACACTAAACACATTTTGCATCATTGAAATTAAATTACAAAGAGCAGAATTTATACACGAATCCATGTAATTTGGAAAAGTTATTTGAGTTCCTCAATGTGACAAAACACGTTTTGAATGTTTGCTCGTAAATTGTGGACACCAACGTAGCCAAGTAAAGTTGACACTTACTTTTGTAGAGTTTGCATCCTTTTTTGGGCCCAACTTTCGCTGAAGCCGCAGTTCCGAAATAACAAACAGCACCACACATCGAAAAGCCCCTGGGAGAATAAAAGTACAAATTAACAAAAAAAATCAAGTACAATTCATTACCCAAATTTACAATTCTTTAACCATTTCAAAGGAAATTATTGAACGGGGTTAAAAAAAAAATCAAGTACAATTAATTGTCAAAAAGTACATTTATTTAACTCTTTCATAAGAAACTGTTGAGCAGCTTAACCGCAAATTCAGAGTTTTTAACCAAAAAATTATTTCCATTTCAAAAGATAATTGAATATTTAAAGAAACACGCTCTCAATAAAAATAATGATATCGCCAACATCCATATTGAATGAGCCTAATGTCCATTTTTCACCGACTGAAAAGTTCGCTAACCAAAACCGCCAAAGCGGACCAAAGGGTGATTATCAAATCGGCAGTTATGTATTTTTTTTAACCGACTGAGAAGCGCGCAATCCAAAACCGCCAATTAATATATATATATATATATATATATATATATATATATATATATATATATATATATATATATATATATATATATATATATATATATATATATATATATATATATATATATATATATATATATATATATTAAAACTTCTTCACGTCGCTCTTATGGTATAACGGATAAGGCACTGGACTGCGGTGCCCGAGGATCTGGGTTCGATTCCTGGTAAGTCTTGGTTGTAATTGTCGATATTTATTGAAATGGATTCATGAAGTCAGCCTATGTAGGCAAGTGACTGTTCTTTTTATCCATTGTTCGTCTTTTTAAGTACATGTCTTTTCCAAAAATAAAACTTATGTATTCGGAACCACGATAAACATCAAATGTACTCAAAAATGAGTACATTTTACTTATGTTTGAGTACCTATTTTTATCAGTGTGGTACTCACCAGCAGTTGTCTTCGTCTTCTAAGCATTTAGTTCCGCATGCATCGATATCCTCAATGCCCTGCACCTCCGTAGTCTCTAGTATGGTCTGGTCTTCCTCAGCAGCCGTGTAATCCACTATAAAGACAAGGACATAAGACATTCCATACGCGTACCCTCAGATGCTCATTGACGTATATACAGGGTGCGTTCCATAAGTAATGCGACTAAATTCATAAAAAATAATTTATTCGACATATTCGTACTATTAGTTAAAAATCCTCAAAATAGCACCCTCCTGCGTCGGTACATTTACGGAGGCGGTGTTTCCAGGCCTGGAAGGCATCCAGGAAGGCCTTCTCCGTGAGGTCCTTTAGAGCCGATGTAACATGAGCCTGAATGTTTTCAATCGTGTCCCAATGTTTCCCTTTCAGGGCTCCTTTTAAGCCAGGAAACAAAAAAAAAGTCTGAGGGAGCCAGGTCAGGACTGTAGGGACGCTGGGAAACCAGTGGGGTATGGGTACTGGCTAGAAAGGAGAGTCGCGCGCTGCCGAAGTGACATCAAGGACGCATGGAAACTTCATCACGATAACGCGCCAAACCACAGCTCCTTCGTTGTCAACGATTTCCTGGCCAGGACGCATACCCCACTGGTTCGTCAGCCTCCTACAAACCTGACATGGCACCCCCAGACTTTATTTTTTTCCCCGCTTAAAAGGAAACATTGGGACACAATTGAAAACATCCAGGCTCATGTTACATCGGCTCTAAAGGACCTCCCGGAGAAGGCTTTCCAGGATGCCTTCCAGACCTGGAAAAACCTCCTCCATAAATGTATCGAGGCAGAAGGATGCTATTTTGAAGATTTTTAACTAATTGTACGAATATGTCCAATATATGATTTTTTATGAATTTGGTCGCATTACTTATGGAACGCACCCTGTATACGTCCAGGGATCTCCAAATTTTCTATCAACTCACATAATTTTTAAATTCATAAAGCACCCATTTTTAACAGAGACTTAAATACAAAAAACTTTTATATTTTAAGGTGATTGAATTATTAATATGTGATTTCATTTAAATTTAAAGCTCTTACACATCACTGGCGGTTTTCCGAGAATCATCAATGACACAAATATTCCGTCTTTTACATCCACCTAAAAGAATCAAACAAATGAATTAACCATACTTTTTTACACTTTAAAATGTAACTATACATAAAAATCAAATTCATCACACATAGCCAATGGGAAGCGTTCCTTTTTATGACGTCATAGTGAATCGGGTAAGCGAGCAAGAGCACTGACCTGAAATAAGAGCTGGAGAGTAGACTAAGCGTATGCGACTATATTACACCCTTTTGAGCCAAGAAAGAAAATATATAGTCTTTTCTCATGGTGTTTGGAATAGGATGAAGAACAAGATCTCCTTGTTTTAAAACATTATTTAGGGTTTTCAAAAAGATGTTAAATGTTACACATTTAATGTTTTGTCATACTTGGCTTCTTACTTGCAGGCAAAAAAAGAAAAATTTAATTAATCAATCAAAAATTTCAGACGGAAGCAACATGGCTAACGGTGCACGAGGCAAGGTAACATGTTTTATCTCCTTGGTCTTCTGAACAGTATTCATCCGCGTGGCACTATAAAGTACATACCCCCCTCCCCCAATGGGAGTAATTTCTTCAGTCATTTCTTCAGTCATTTCTCCAGTCACTTCTCCTGTCATTTCTCTAGTCACTGACTGCTCAGTGGCAGGAGCAGTCTTTCTCAACTCTCCCAACAAAAACACGACATGGAAATATGAAAGGGATGTTTTCACTTACCTCTATGATGGGTATTCTCACAGCATTCAGTTCAGACCTCATAGTGATGGCATTAATGATGTTTGCTTGGATACTTGGAACATCATCGATGACCTTTTGGATCTTAGCCTTATCTGTACATAAAAATTGAAAAAAAGATTAACAGCGTAAAATAAAAAATTGCTATTGTACGCATTGTATATTGTACGCATATATATATTTTTAATTTACGAATTCATGTCAATTTGTGGTCCCACTGGTGATCCGCAAAAAGGTCAAAAGTAGTCCATTTTGCAATTGATATATAATCAACAATTTTTTACTTAGATTTTTCCAAAAAAAACTTATTATGTCATTCCAAAACAGCTAATAGATTGTTAGGTTACGTCATTAAAAGTGTTTCATAAAAATCTTGGGTTATAATCTTGCCATTGTATAGAGGTTTGGAAAGGCATCATCTAGAGTATGATGTACAGTTTTGATCACCATATCTTAAATAAAAGAATATAAAAAATAAGTTCATTTGTTAAAGAAAGTTATGTACACGGCCACTAAGAGGGTTCAAAGTATTTCAATCAGGCGCTATGGATATAGATTAAGAAATTTAAATATGTATACTTTGAAAGAAAGACGGGTTAGGGGAGATTTCATTCAAATGTTCAAATGAATTAAACAGGGTGAAGTCGAGGGTTTGAATATGAGTGATAGAACGACAGGCCATGGGTTTAAGCTAAACAAATAACATTTTAATCAGAAATGAAGAAAATACTGCATTCCCTTTAGGTACCTTCCCAGTTAAAATACTACCTTCCCATTTGGTAATCCTCTTTTATAATCGGGTAATTCCCCTACCTTCTCCTTTACTTTCCCCTTTTATAATTGGGTAATTGAGAAATGGTACAACTTGCCAGTGTATAGTGTTAATGCTACAAAAGTAATTGATTTTAAGAAGTTATATACTCATTGGGGAATAATTACAAGATTAGACTGGGCCAAAATTCTTAGGCCTTAAGCCTTTTGTTTGTCGTTAATATTTGTATTTATATATATATATATATGATGAGAAGCTTATTTTATAGAGGGAAATGGTACAATTTGTCGATTACCCTTAAGAGTAATGCTTTCTCTCTTCTGTTTACAATGTGATTTGGTCAATTTAAACCCATAGCATCTCGTTCGATCACTCATATTAAAATTCAAACCTTCAACATCTCCCTGTTTAATAAATTTAAACAGTTAAATCAAATTTCCTTAAACCCTGCTCTCTTCTAAAGTAGTTACGTTTAACTTTTTAATTTACCTTCACAATCAATGTTTGAAATACCTTGAATCAGTTAGTACCCATGTAATGTGGATAATTTACTCCAATAAATCAATGTTTATTTAAGAGATGGGGACCAAACCTGTTCGCCATACTCAAGATAAATTCTTACAAAACATATACATAGGGAAGTTCAGGATGTGGTTAATTTTTTTTCAGTATTATGTAATGTATACTTTGTAAATGTATATTGTGTAAATAATGCATTCATTGTGTTTGTAATCAATGCAATTTTAGAAGTTGCAAATCCATCAGGATAGCCGAGTGTGGGATAATATATTTAATTTCTACACCACAAGGTGGAGACGTTGATCAGATATGGAGAACAGCGCCACCTTGCGCTTCTCTGGCACTGTGTATAAATGTAAATGTACATAGATGAGAGAAGTGTCACTCTATGTGAGTTGCGATTCACGCACGAACATAATAAAAGCGCAGTTAAACGTATATCTTATATATTATCGTATGTATAAACGTATTATCTATATGACCGCATCTGTATTGACTCACCTACACCCTTATCTCTACTCCACACTACTGTACTACATTGTGTTGGAGTATACTGCATGCATTGTACATTGCTGATCCATTTTAAAATCCCCACTTTTTACCAATACTCCTAGATCACTGAATGTATCATCATTATCTTGGATTTTAGCCCCTTGAGAGGTATAAATAGGCAGTTTTCTATTTTTAATACCCATTTGCATAACTAACGTGTGTTTTGAATGTTTTGAAATCATCATACCAGCATTGAATCCAATGGTAGCCCAAACGTAGTCCTCGTCGTTTTTGAAGCATCTCTTGATATTGAAGATGGATCTTCGACTATGCAAGTCGGTTGTGAATCCAAAAAAGTTGAAAGTTAAGGTCTCAACCATCTACACGAAGATAATAAAAAAAATTAAGGTATTAATTCATAGCATAATAAAACATACAGTTTCGGTATCGGCTTTACAACTTGGTGCCGTGATCACCAAACTATCCCAGAGAAAAATCAGCATAAAGCCTTCATCAAAAACTTGCATAAGACCATTATAAAACTTCATGAAACTTGCAAGTTGGTCCAAGTACCTAACAACAAACAACTATTACAAATCCTGCACTCAGTTAAAAATAACGAAACCGACGCCTGTTGTAAGCTGTGGAAATCCTTTGTCAAACTGAGGAAATTCCTTTAGTCGTTTCTTTAACGAAATTAATTTCGTCAAAAATGAGGACGAATTCAAATAAATACAGACGGGAGGTTGACTCCAACCAAGGACATCTCGTTCCAGAGCCCAACGGATCGGTCTACTTGGACTAGAAGGCTCGTTTGAATCCTGACAATACACGTATAAGAACTAAACATGAACTGATGCCTTCGAAAAGGAATTGGTGTAAATTAAGTTCGTTAAAAACTTGAGGATTCCTTGTTTCGTCAAAAGTCACGTGATTCCTTGACAATCGTTAAATATGATGAAAGTAGCCTTAACGATTGTAAAATTTTAACTCTAAAAAATGAGAGTATCATTTCTGAGAGAGCATGTTTTTAATTTGCCTGAATAAAACTTTAAAAAACAGAAAAAAAACTTGCATTTTTCTTTTAAAATTTTAATGCTGAACTTTTCAGCATTACATATTATAAAACCTTCAGTTTCACAATTTTTAGAAAGTTTTTATGCTGATTTTCTTATTTTTGATCAAGTGGCCTGTACATCTTGTGAACAACGATATACATGACATTTCATGTATTATTTAAATTCGCATTGCAGAAGAAATGTACTTACGTCTTTCCTTCCGGTGAATCGAAGCTGCACTTGTACCAAAGAGTTCTTAACTGAGACCGTGTCTCTCTTAACTTCATCATCCTGAAATTGAAGAATGCTAAATTATGAACAGAGACCAGATAAAAGTTGGTAGGAATCTTGAAATGTTCCAGTTAATTACACAAGATGTCCACAAAAACACTTCATTACAAACTGTCATAATATCGTAACTACGCGTATTATGATATTTATATAATATATTCCATTAAGAGGAACAGGTAAAAGAAACCATCTCAGTTAAAATACTACCTTCCCCTTAGGTACCTTCCCAGTTAAAATACTACCTTCCCCTTAGGTACCATTCCAGTTAGAATACTACCGTCCCCTTAGGTACTTTCCCAGTTAGAATACTATCTTCCCCTTAGGTACTTTCCCCGTTAAAATACTACCTTCCCCTTAGGTACCTTCCCAGTTAAAAAAACTACCTTCCTTTTAGGTACCTTCAAAGTTAAAATACTACCTTCCCCTTAGGTACCTTTCCAGTTAGAATACTACGGTCCCCTTAGGTACTTTCCCAGTTAGAATACTACCTTCCCCTTAG